>JAOTON010000634.1:3060000-3602872 GCA_034440635.1 Lepas anatifera
CGACGGCTGCAGCGCGGGGGCACAGTCAACCCGCTGCCAACGAAGGCTGCAGCGCGGGGGCACAGTCAACCCGCTGCAAACGACGGCTGCAGCGCGGGGGCACAGTCAACCCGCTGCAAACGACGGCTGCATGGCGCTACACTGCCCTTACTGCCCGGCCAGCACTAACGCGGTAGCAAACGGAGTCAAAGCAGAAATAAAAAATACCAGTAAAAAAGGACAAGGGTGGTTTTTATATTGAAAAGAGCTCTGTGCCCCTTTCTGCATATAATACATCACATACACCCAATCGATGATGCAGGGGAAAAGCGGCACTTGCCCACAGACACGAAGGAGGGACGGGCCGTTAGAGCCACTGACCATCACAGACACGGAGGAGGGGGGGGTGGCGGACCGGCAGAGCTACTAACCATCAGTGAGATCGCGGGGGAGAACGCTGGTGTCTTGACGGGAGCGGCGGACGATGATCTGGTGGTTGAGCACCTTGCCTCCATGCAGCAGCTCGATGGCACGCCGCACCTCTCGCTCCGAAGCAAGCTCCACAAACGCGACACTGCCGAGAGCCGTGCCGCCCGCTTGACGGCCCACACCTGCATTCGAAAACTACCAGCCAGCCGGGACACGACTGCAACTCTGTTTTAGAACACAGCCGCAAACCCTGAGCGGCAGCCCCTCTGCACAACACACTGTACCGTCGAGACAAAACGATTGATCAACTAAAATTGCACCCTGCGGTCCTAAGCCAACGGTACAGGAATTTGATGATAATTGGAGTTTTAGGGCACTGCAGCTGCAGATGCTATATGTGCCCGCGGTACAGGAATTTCAGGGCCTTACCTTTGTATGGTAATAAGTCATTATCGTTGTGGTAGCATACTAAATTTGTCCTTCAAGTCGTCGTTGTCTACAAAAACACCAATTACGCGTTTTTAATTTTTTTAGATGAAGACGAACAAACATATATGCCCATTCTTTAAAGTACCCTGCGGTGGCTGACCCATGAGATCATTTCGGGGAGGCTAGAGGGTTCAAAGTGGCTGCACAAATATAGCTGTTTTACGTGCCATTGGGACAGCCGAGATGAATAAAAACAGTACGTTCAGCAAGAGTGTGTAGCGATCTTATTGGCTGATATGGACGGTGCCGGAATCAGCTGACTAGGGAAAATACTTCTGAAAATAAGCGGCGCCACACTACAAGAGGGGATTTTCCTTGGCTCTCAAGAACTAGTTAGGTGTCTGCCGTGACCTGCGGGATGAGGGCATAAGAGTGCGTTGAAAAACGTACCTTTAACACTCATAAGAGGTTACCAAAGTTACTCATATCTTCACTTCACCCTAAATCCTCCAGTGCGGAAAGGTCACAGTACTGGTAGAAATTCCATAGATTCCATAGATTCTTCTTCCATAGATTCTCCAGGTCTTATGAGGTCAGTTCAGGTCACATGAGGCCACAGTAAATCCTAAGAATAAAGGAGTAAAAGTTGATGTGTAGAATACATGAATAGGCTGAAATCAGGGCACCTGGTTCTGGCCGTGACGTCATAAGCCCCTGACCTAATATGACTAAAAAAAATGATGTCCCAAAGGGTGCGTAAATAACGCACTATGGACCCAACAAACTCATCCATGAAATCTTGTCTTTGTTAAGCTTGAATAACTCTGTTAACGACTAAAAAGTACTTCTTTTTACGCAATATAGGGACAAATTCCAGAAAACTAACCCCAATACACAAAATCTACCTTGGTAATCGGAATCAGCGCCATCAGCTCACATAGATCACGTCACTTCTTACGCAGCCGAAATTGACCAGACTTGTTTCCTCAGTGTTATGAAACAGCGCTTACCAGTTTGGTAATTATGATAAGCGCGGCATAGCCTAGTCACTGGAGCGGCCAAAACCCCAAGACACGCACGGTGATTATGATACTTGGCACTTATTGTACTGAGTATAATTTTGCAAACTCTGGATATTTTTAGAGGAGCAACAAGAATGAAAAAACATGAAGTGCTGAGACATCGGAAATATTACTATTTCCAATTTTTATGGGAGCTCAGCCAGTGGTGGATCCATGACAGCCTTTCAGGGGGGAGGTTCGAATCTCCCCCACTTTTACCTCTGAACAGCCTGCAGCTATGCATTAACAGAGACACATTTACATTTCTGGAGCGAAGGGCTTGAGCCACCTAGCCCCCCTGTATTTGAGCTACGCTAACTCAATGAAAGTGAAACCGTATAATTCACTAGGTGTTCGGATACAAAATGGTATTTCTTTCTATGCTTGTAAGATATTCTTCTACCTTGGACTTTGCAGGCTACGATACGCCATACAATTTTTCGTACAGAGAATAAGAAACAAATGGTACCGATATGCTTCGATACGTCTCTGGTATGGCCTCTTGAAATGCCAACTCGCCAAAGCCACAATGCCATTACCAAGCACCATAAGCAACAAGTGCTCCACTGCCATACATTGAAGCGTGCTATTTACCTGGACTGGTCGCTGACGCAGCTCCTTCGCACCATGCGCAGGTTCACCGGCCGCAGACCCTGCTTCCTGAACAGGACGCTGAGCTGCAGCTCTCGCAACTGGCGCGGCCAGTTTCCGACGAACACCTCATGTCGCGCGGCGGCCGGCTCCGCCCCGCTGCCGTCCAGCTCCTGATCCTGATCCTCCGAGGGCGGCCGCACCGGCGAGTGATGGGGCAGGCGAGCCGGCCTCGGCCGCTGCCACCGCCCATCCTGATCCTCCGAGGGCGGCCGCACCGGCGAGTGATGGGGCAGGCGAGCCGGCCTCGGCCGCTGCCACCGCCCATCCTGATCCTCCGAGGGCGGCCGCACCGGCGAGTGATGGGGCAGGCGAGCCGGCCTCGGCCGCTGCCACCGCCCACACTCAGCGCTCAACTCCATACCGGCGGTGACGCTGGCAAAACACCGACAGTTCACAGTTGGCAGCCACATGCTATCAACACCCGACCGAAAACAGTCAATATTCATGTGAATCGATTCGCAATGATAATCCGAACGTAACTGTCATTATGGAGGCCCGATCATCATTCTCTGCGAAGGTATTGACCCAATTCTGACAAAACTGCTTAAGTAGTACATGACAATTAAAAAATGTTCAAGTTGTTCTCAGTCGACTGCTGGAGCCGGAGTCTCACTAAAGTCATCAAAGGACTTGTCACGGAGACCCCGACCCCACCACTCGAACGAGTAACTCCCACAATGAATGGTTGATTTAGAAGCCAAAGTTTAACGTCCCACAAAGCACAGGGACGGCCGCCCCGCTCAAGTCACCCTCTCACCAGTCAGTTGCCAGCCGACCTGTACGTCGGGTAAACTATTGAGCGCCGGAGCGTCTCAGGGGAACCGATCCCAAGCCTAGAAATGCACTGCCACTGCATGCTTCTGAGCAGCGGGCTGGAGCCCAACGCTCTACCAACTGAGCTCCCCAGGCAGAGGTCACAGGCCAAAACTTGCAACAAGAACCTGGAGAGGGTCTAGGATATTACGATTTTGAGAGTGGGAAGGTATTCTAAGGCGTATCTATTGAAAAAAGAGCCATTATTCGGCCAAATTCCGTTTTCCCCATGCATTTCCAAAGGCGAGATCATGATCCATACCTGATCCTGGGTCATCAAAATCAAAAGTCCTGGAATATATTTTGTAGCACACTGTGGGCCTATTAGGTATGTGATGAGTTTCAGTTGAATAGATTCACCCTGTTCTTGAGAGATCCCTGTTAAGGAGAGATCATGATCCATACCTGCTTCTGGGTCATCGAAATCAAAAGTCCTGGAATATATTTTGTAGTACACTGTCGGCCTATTATGTGATGAGTTTCAGTTGGACAGATTCACCCTGTTCTTACTTATGCTATACCAGGGTACTTTAACTACGGGTACAACCAAGTTTCCTACAAATATAGTCCTCCATGTGACGTCACCGCCCTTCCTACTAAGTTATAGGAGATTCTACTAAGTTTTTGGAATGAACAGCTGGAACATACAGTTTGGGCGTATTTGGCACCAATCTAGTATAAATCGAAATCAACTGTTTTACCATTTGACAGTAACCTTGTCTCAACAGGAGAGCGTATTTTACGTAAATCTAATGAAAAATTATAACACTTCAAAGAATTTGTTGAAGGGCATGCATTTATTTGGTCAACTCCGGCCACTTATAACCGAGAAAATAAATTTATTCGCTCAGAGATCCCGTTGTTTATTGTCTCGCTGCAGGTACCACCAACAGCTAATCAAGGTGAAATCAACAGCCAATCAAAATCGATATTAGTCTTACGCAAACAGCTGTTAGTGCTGAACCTGTCCTTATTTTGACACGCTCTGGAAAATTTGTAAAAATAATATTCTTCACTGGAGTTTTGAAACGTCTGATGGTTTCAAAATAAAAATCTTTAGCTTTCTGTTCAACCTATAAGTTCTGTTGATACAGTTCTAAAATAGGTTATTTAGAGCTGAAAAGGATTTCCAATGCCCTGCATAGTAACGTAGTGCCTCTAGCTGATGCGTTGTGAAACACTTGAGGGGTTGTGCTATACCACATTCCCTTTTAGGGCCCAAGAGCTTTCACTTTGAATAAAGCCACTTTGCTTAATAAAGCATGCTTCAGTCAAGAATTTAGTCGGAATTGAGGGAAGAACACAGTTGGAAACACAAAGCCTTACTCCTATTCTTTGTGCACAGGAAAAAGGTATCTCTCATGGATAATTCATTGGAGATACCCTTTTTCTTTTGCACAACATTATTCTCCGGGGCCAAACTGTGATCCAGATCAAATTGCCAATGAAGTTCATCAAGTTTGGATAACCTTTTAGTCATGGAGACTAGAACTACAATGCAACCTACAGTGTTTCCATGGGCAAGAGGGGATCAGGATAGAGCTCAGAATCAGGATACAGTAATCACAGTTTCCATGACATGTTAGACTGGATCTACATTGAGCTTTAAGGGATAGAAGAGTCTTCAATCTCAATTTTGTCTACATTTCTGGCACAACATAAACATTTCCTTCACTCCTTTACTTTCTATTCACCCAATTTCACCATTTTCTTTAATGAATAATAGTTTTGTTTGATTTTAAGTTAAATACAACTCTGTTTTGTTTAATTTGGTTAAGAACACAGAAAGTGTTACCATCCAGTATTCTCTCCTTAACTTCTATACTTTATACTTTATACTCTATAGTACTCTATACTTTAAGGAAAACCTTTACCATCACACTGCCCAAATCTGTCAGATCTTGGGCATGTTAAAGCATCTCCTCAAACCTACTCTAACCTCCTCAAAGCTCCTCCAACTTCCTCCCTTTTGCTCCAGTGCCTCCTCTAACTTTCCCAAAGCTCATTCAAGCTCATCTCAAACCTGCTCCAATCTCCTCTTCAAACAAAAGGTGTTTTTTATTTTGGAGCAGGTTTATGAGCACAATTCTAGTGCACAACCAGTCTGCAAAGTATGGCAGCAGGCCAGATGAGTCACACCAGCCATCTAAAATTCTCTCACCACCAGCCTCCAAAAATTCGCACCAATCTGCCATATAGCAGAGAGAAAAACACACGCATTCCTACCCACATGATGCAATGCTACCTCTCTTATTAGTTAGTTAGTAAAGGACCTTTTATAAGGCACCGCCCTGTGTCTTAGTAACCATTCAGCCATTATTTATTTGGTTTAAGAATCACCTTTCCTGCATCAGTCTCGACAATTCGCACCAGGTTGATAGAATTCGCACCACTCGCTCCTGTCTCCGAGAGTACTCGCACCGACGAGATCTCGTCCAAAATGCCATACTTTGCACACCTGGTGGACAAGCTTCAGTTGATAAACAACAGATTATTTCTCAGTGAGAAATGACATTTGTGGGCTTTTTCTGGTTTTGATTTCCATTTTTCTGTATTATATTTCCCACAAAATACATTAAGTGAGCATAGGAGGCCTTAACCAAATCTTGACAATTCTTTAGATTTGCTACTCCCACCCTACTAGCGCTCATCATTCACAAAGAGCTGAAATCTCCCAGTTTGTTCTAGAACACACCAATTTTTGCACCTGCTATGACATCCTCTAAGCTCCTATCCCAGTCTGCAAAGTATGGCAGCGGGCCAGACAAGTCGCACCAGCCATCTAGAATTCTCGCACCACCATCCTCCAAAAATTCACACCAATCTGCCACATACCAGGGAAAAAAGGCACCCATTCCTACCCCTACAATGCAATGCTACCTCAATCATTAGTCAGTTAATTAAGGGCTTTTTATAAGGCCCCTCCTGTGTCTTAATAGCCATTCAGCCATTATTTGTTTATTTTAAGTGTCACTAACCTCGCAAATTCGCACCAGGTAGATACCATTCGCACCACTCGGTCCTGTCTCCAAGGGCACTTGCACCGACAAGATCTCATTGAAAATGTCATACTTTGCACACTGGCTCCTATCTTTTTCTGAGGAGGCGCTGAACCACATTCATTGTTAGATGCCAATTGGCCAGAATCAGATTGAACCCCAGTTTCCATTGCCAAGAGCTCTACCCATATTGTAATTGGTTCCTTAAACATTTATTAACATTTAAGAACAAATCTGAGTTACAGCATAATCAAATCTGAAGTGTGCCATCACAACTGAAATTGTGCATGTCACCTAGGACCTAGGTCTATGAATCAATATTTCCAAACAGTATTTTTTAATTTAAATGGAATATTATGCTCTAATAAAATTTGAGCAAGCTTGTATTAAATTGTAGCTTACACATTATGCTACATAACAAAGGTATTATAAGCACCTACACACCTACCTACCTTCTTGCGTTCTTCTTGCCCCCCCCAAAAACGATCAAAACAAACGACTCCCTAAGCAGCCTAAGCAACTCCTCCCCTTACTTTCCCAAGAATAACACAAAATAAAAAAGCAAGGTAATAGAGTAATTACTTATTAGCTATGACAATTAAGTACTATGGGAAAAGCACGGGAAAAGCGGATTGAAAAATGCGCCAATTCACGTGTTGCAAATTTGTGTCTCCGACACGCCGCACACGTTCTGATCTGGCGGAGGCCTCGTTAGCGCATGGCCGGTTCTCCTTAAGGCCAACTTTCATCATATTCCGGGGCCAGTATCGCCCTTAATGGTTCTGCATTTACTAAAAGAGCTGAGACTACTAAATTCAAACTCGGTCGAACACTGAAAACATGTGAGAGCTCCTGGTTGTCGACGAGAGGAAGGCAAAGATCGAGCCCTGCCTGGCATGTCTTTATGCTCGATGATAAAGCCTACTTACTGCAGTGACGGATCCAAGGGGGGGGCCCAGGGGGCCCGGGCCCCCCTTAGCTCCGAAGCGCCTCAGTATAGCTTAGCTCATATCAGGCGCCGAAGGCGCCCGATATGAGCGGCGCGCCTGTACCCATTTCGTGCGACAAGGTGGTAGATACCACTTATTCCGCTTGAATTAACACGTAGTCCTTAACCCTCGCCCCACCGGGGGCATCGATGGCCCCCTAAGGTTTTTCCGGGATAGCAGAAAAACGAAGAGGTGCAGCACCGCGGTTGAGGGCTCTACCTCTCACTGCATCATTTTCCCACCATCCCTGAAATTTTTTACCCCGGTTCACCTAAGGTCAGGTCACCAGACGAGGTCAACCAAGGTCACCCACTTCAACTTTAGAGCTCTGTAAGAGCTACATTTCGAATTCGATCAATTTGAAACTTCCTACACTTTATGGGCCCTCTAGGGTCTACAAGGTGTATATCCGGGATTTTTCGATTTCGTGCCCTGAGGTCAGGTCACGAGGTGACCTCTCCCATTGAAAAAGCATGGGGAAAAGTTGTCTTATGATCTAAAAGTCACAAAAGCGTTTGAAAATGCTCAGCTTGATCAGAAAAAGCGTTCCCGGGCACCCTTTCATGGATTCCAGGGGTCATATTTGCCCTTTGACCTCTCCAAGGTCATCCAAGGTCACCAGGGGTGAAAAGCAGTATTTTGACAATAACTTTTGACTTAATTAACACGCGCATTGACGGGGGTCTGAGCCACCTTGGCATTGACGGGGGCGGGTGCCCGCCCCCCTAAGATCTCGAGAACCACGGTAGGTAACGAAAAACGGTAAACGGCGTTGGGCTGCCCATCCACTTCTCCATCGAAAACATTCGAATCATTTTTTTGTCAAGTCACATTTAAGGTCACGAGAGGTCAAAACATGCCCGTCATAGGATAACATGTAAAATTCAGTTTTTCGGGCATTACATCTGAACAAGTAAAGATAGAGCAAAACGACTTGAACTATATGAATCCTCTTAGCAAGCCGAATCGAATGATATATAATTTGACCTTACTAGGTCAAATCAAGAATTTGACCTGACCTGAGGTCAGGTCAGGGTCAAATTATATAAAATGCATATCATTAGAACTGCAAAGCACAGGCGAGTCTAATGCAGCTAAAATAAATGCTCAATCACCATCCGTTACTGAGTTATTCCGTAAAAACCATTTTTCCCATGTATTTCCAATGGAGAGGTCATGCCTCGTACCTGACCTTAGGTCATCGATATCAAAAATACCGGAACATTTGTTAGAGAACTCGGTGGGGCCATTATTTGATATGAGTTTCAATCGGATAAGTTCACCCTGCTCCGACTTATGCTATCTTAAACTTTTTTGAGGTCGGGTCACTTGACCTGTACTGGTGACCTGACCTGTGATGACCTAACCTTAAAATTTTCACAGAAGTTGTAAAAATGATGAGGGAAAAGGTATACCAAGTACGGCGGCGCTACGCGCCGCCGTTTTTCTGCTGTCTCCGAAAAACCCGAGGGGGGCGGGTACCCGCCCCCCGTCAATGCGCGTGTTAAGCTAGAGCGCTGAAACAAACACCATCGTGTTTGTCTTGTCACTGGCTTTAATTTTATATACGGCAAGGTCACTTTCTGACCTTTCGTGAACTCAGATCATCTTAGGTCACGAGGTGACCTCTGGAGGTCAAACCAATGGCGGAAGGTCTTTACGTTTCACATAGCGGAAGAAGGACTGACAATTTCCTATCAAATGTACTTTACCAGACTTTAATAGCTCTAATGGCATAAGAGTTATGCCCAGTTTGCTTAAGCGTTGCATATTTGAGTGAAAATAGCCGGTCTTGACCTAATTTGACCTCTGGAGGTCAAACCATTGACCTGAGCACTAAAACATGCGAAGTAATTTCTTACTGAATTCACGCGAGCTTTCTAATGCACTTTGCAGATTTGCGCTGACGCCCATATTTTCGGAGTTAGAGGGGGCCATCGATAGCCCCCCTGTGGGGCGAAGGTGGTGCTGGATCCCCGGTGGGGTGCGGGTTAAAACCATGGCAAAGCGCCCCTGCCCAAACACTAGACGCCTTTACTGGTCTTTTGCGCCCCAGTAAAATGTTGAAGATGAAATTTAGAAAGCTAACAAAAGCGCCCCGGCAAAGAAAAGGCGCCACTAAATAGCAGGATTGCGCCATGGGGAACTACTGCACCCCTGAGTAGCCTAGGCGCCCTCTGGATGAAGCGCCCTACGGATATCATATGCACTTTTGGATAGCAAAGGCGCCACTGGATAGCAAAGACAATCCTGGATAACACAAGTGCTTTGGACAGCAAAGGCACCCCTGGATAGCAAAGGCGCCCCTAGGAAGGCACCCCTTTGATAGTAAAGGTGCCTTTGAATAGCCTAGGCGCCCCCTAGATAAACTAGGTGCCTGAGAAGGAAAATGAGCGCCCCATTGGAAAGTTCAGGCTCCCCCTGTATAACATAGATGTCCCTTATCCATCTTCAGCTACCCTGGATTGGAGCAGCGCCCCTCAAGAGCAAAGACGCCGCTGGACAAAAAGGCGTCTCCGTATATCAAGGGCACTCCTAGATAATATATGCACCCCTTACATAGAAATAGGCACTTCAGAGAAAGTGAAAGGTGGCCTTTGGTTAGGACGGCGCCCTTGGACAGCCTAGGCGCCCTTTGCATAAAGTGCCCCACAGATAGCATATGCGCCCTTGGATAGCAAAGGCGCCCCTGGGCAGCAAAGTTAACCCTTCTTGAAATAGATTATCTGGATAGCATAGGCGGCCATGGATAAACTAGGCGCCTGAGAAAGAAAACAAGCGCCTCACCTGAGAGTACAGGCGCCCCCAGGATACCATAGGTGTCCCTTTCCATCTTCAGCTGCCCTACTGTCTATGGTTTGGCACACCTGTCCGACAGTCGCGCGCTCTGTTACAGGGCTCGAGCGCTCAATTTGAACATGGACTGCCTTTAACCACATTTCAGTAACCTATAACTGAAGGCTTAGTGCTCCATCGCTGCAACCTGGTGCCTTTTTCAGTATGTGCGCCCCACTTCCGAGAACACTGCCCTCAGCAACCAGCAGTCCTCCCGGCTCAGCAGATGAGCGCCTCTTTTTGATAACTAGGCACTTTATTTCAGTGTTTGAGCGCCTTATTTCAGAATTTTTATTCTCCATCTATTTTGGGCTACTTCCTGGATTGCAGAGGCGCCCCCTCAAGTTTAAAGGCACCTCTGGATAGAAAAGTGCGCCCCATGTTTGTAAAGGCGCTTCAAGATAGCATATGCGCCCCTTAAATAGAAATAAGCACTCCAGGAAAGTAAAATGCTCCCTTTGGGTAGCAAAGGTGCCCTTTAACAGCGAAGGCAGCCCTAGGTAACAAAGGTTCTCTGGACAGCATAGGTGCCCTTGAATAAACTGGTGCCCGGAAGAGAAAAATAGCGCCTCACCGTAGACAAAAAGCACCCCAGGATAACGTAGGGGCATGTATTTCAATCATGTCTGTGATTTAAAAATACACCTAGACAGCATATGTCCCCTGGATAGGAAGACACCCCTGGGCAGTAACGGCGCCCCTGGAAAGCAATAGTGCGCCCCTGTGGAGAAAGAAGCCGCCTCTTGAATAACCTGGGCACCGCCCCCCGAAATATCAGATGCCCGTGGATAGAACAGATTGCTTTGAATAAAACAGAGGCCCTGGATAGTAAAGGCGCCCTTTGATAGCATAAGCGTTCCTTAGCAACAATATGGGCGCTACATGAGCTCAAGGTTCACGCGCACCTAAGCCTAATAATAGAACAATCAATCGATGCCAAAGCACTCCTTAAAGCATGGACGCCAAACTTCCTAAGAAGTAAAGGCGCCTCTGGGTAGCAAAGGCGACCCTCGACAGTGGTGTATGTATTCCTGAATAACAGCAGCGTCCCTTGATAACAATAGCCCCAACATGGCACAGGTACCCTGTTGATAGGAAAAGCGCCCCTGAATATCCGAGGCACCCTCTGAATGAGGTGCCCATGGAGAGCATAAGGGCGCCCTATATATAGCAAATTGCCGCCCCCTGGATAGCCTAAGCGCCCCTTGCATAGGGTAGGTGCCACTGGGTAGTATAGGTTACCTTGAATAAAAATACGCCCCTCAATACCAAGGTGAACCTGGATAAGAAAAAGCTCCCCTTGGGCACTGGATATCAAAGGCACCCCCGGAACAGCAAAGATGCCCCTGGATAGCTAGGTTGCGTCCAATGGGGAGCGAAGGCGCCCCTGGGTGGCACAGGTGCCTCATCGAAGCAAAGGCCACTCCAGAGAGCATAGGTGTCCCTGATGAGCACAGTTACTCCCGGACAGCCCCTAAATGACGTTGCATAATGTTACGACACCTATTATAACGTATGCTATTCCATCAAAGTAAAGGTTATTCAGTGTTTAGATCAAGGTCACAGGTCAATTTTAAAGGTGACTGGCCTTGATGATCAAGGCTTGATCAAAGGTCATTGGTGAGCGTCGGCACAGCGCTAGTTATAGCGTAAATTAGGCATAATGTGTTGGGTTGTGCCGTAATAGGTCAATGAACTTGAAGGACCTTGACCCCAAAATTTCAGACATTGTTTAGAGCCTTCCCTTTTGGCCTCAGCCCTGTTCTAGAGTATTCGCGCCCCGTTCCGGCCCGTTGGGAGGTGCTTGAACGCCCCCTCTAGCAGGGACGGCGGATTCCAGGGTGCAAGTGGTGCAGTTGCACCACTCGATTTTTTTCAAGTGGTGCAAAAGTATCTTTTTGCACCCAGTCTGCGCCTGACCTTGGCCGGGGTCGGACGGGCGCTCCGCAGATACATGGAGTGAGCCAGCCAGGCTTCGGTGAGGGGCTCCGGTCGGCTAGTGGCTGCCTTATGTGAACGTGTTACTGTGCACCCAGGCCTGCGAGTGTGTCAGACCCAAATGTGAGAAGTAAGGCAGCAACAAGCCTTTATTTTAAGACCGCTCCTGGGCTTAACGGAATTTGGTGAGTAAAACTATGTCGGAATCCGGAGTGAGCACGATAGAGACTCAGTCTTTACTGACGCTGCGTCAGAAGGCGAAACCGGCCGCAAACGACAGCGGCAGTTGTCTGTGGCCGAAATGGCAAAACATATTGAGCGAAAAAAGCAAAAAAATCAAAAATCGGGTCAAAGTCCTAAAGTTCGAAATGGTGGACCAGACACAGCGGTGACCTTGGAAGCCATTCAAGGACTGATTGCCGCTGGCAATAACCGCGTCATTGCCGCATTCGAAGCGAAGTTCGCACAGATGGAGAGAAGAGTGGAAATTCTGGAGGCGGAAAACCTGGAGAAAGACACGGTGATTGATGGACTGAGGAAGGAGGTAGCGGAGCAGAGGCGTAGCAACGAGGAACTGACAAAGCGACTGAACGGGATAGATATGAATAGACGACTCTCTTCACTTATTCTCACATGTAGAGAGTTTGGGATGCAATCGTCGACAGAAAACATCGCTGACAGTGCGGTAAAAGTCATCAACACCCGACTCCCCGGGCTTGACTTAACGTCTGCTGACATCCAAGTCGCTCACAAACTACAGAACCAAAACAAAGTCATCGTGAAATTCTTACGTCGTAACATTCGCGATGAGATCTACGACCGGCGTTTTGAGCTTTTTCAACGGCAGAGCAGGAGCGGAGAGGGCCCAAACAATGGAAGAGGTGGACAATCCGCATCAGGAACCTCGCCACTCTACATAGCCGAATCTCTGGTGCCGGAAATGCAGCACCTTTTCCAACTGGCACTCGCGGCTCGGCGTCCTGAGAACGGATCCAGGATCGCATCAGTGTTCACCCGACGAGGTTTCGTCTTTTGTCGAAAAATCAGAGGAGGCGAAAACATAAGGATTCAGCATACAGACCATCTGCGTCGTGTGATCCGTGGTGAGCTTCCTATTCTTCGTGAGCGTGACGGCGACGTGGGTGACCGCGGCCGCCGAGGACCCAGTCGACGTTCGCCGCCAGCGGGCGGGAGCTTGGCTGCAGGATAGTCCCCAGCTGGGCTCGTGACGTCACTGCTGCGGACCAGCTAACAGGTGACTCTCGGGGTGGAGGCAGTTGCCCTGCGCTCCAGCCTTCATGTGAATAATGCTTTGCTAAATCAAGGAAAATCAGCGTCAATTCAAGCTAACCAACAGTGTGTGTGTTTGTGTAACTGTGTAAGCGTTCAAATGCACTGTTATATGCACTAACTTATAGAAACGGTGTGTCGATCGGGGCTCCGCACCGGGTGGAGCCGGGCCCGACCTATTGGCCTAGTGGTGGTGAGCTGTGGCGCAATTTTTGGTTGGGGTTTGGATGGGTGGGGGGTTGGAATTTCGCATGGTTAGCTTGCCGTAACACAGATAAAAACGAGAGAACAAGGGACTGTAGTGACTGCTGCCGGAGTTCGAGTCTGGTTTACTATTTTGCGTGGAACTTCAACTCATCGACATTATTTTCACGACGAATCAACATTATTTTCTGTTTACACTTTTCCACTCCCGATTGATGATGCAGTCGCGGGGCTCTATCTTTCCTGGCAATCGAGCGCAGATCTTCTCATGGTCAATTGGGCTAGTCATCAATCCGAAGCTCCGGTTGGAGGTTGCAGTACTGCAAATTACTCACATTTGTATTCACTACAACTATGCCTGATGTAAATTTTCTCACCCTGAATGTACGGGGCTTGCGCTTGATGTCGAAAAGGCGGGCATTGTTTCGTTTCTTACACGTCAATTATCCTAATCACATTGCCGTTTTGCAAGAAACCCATTCTCAAGTCAGTGACACTCAATTTTGGCAGGCCGAGTGGGGCTCGGAAGTACTTTTCTCCCATGGATGCACAAGTGAACGTGGTGTAGCTGTATTTTTACCCAGATCTCTGAACGGACTTTGTACAACGAATGTTAATTTTGTCTCTGCCGACGGAAGGTTGATTATCATGGATTTGGTCTTCCATCAGTGCAAAATCAAATTAATTGCAGCATACGCGCCAACACAAAGTCACGGGAGCCAGCAGACTCAGTTTTTCACATTTTTAAAGGACAAAATTCAAGACATGGCAGAAGAAGAGAAGCAGTTTCTGCTTCTTTGTGGAGATTTAAACTTGCATTTGACACACCGTGACATTGAAAGTGCACGCTTTTATGTCACAAACGCCGCAAAAATTATGAACAATTTAATGAAGGATCACCAACTTATTGACCTATGGAGGTACCGAAATCCTGAATTACGGAGGTACACATGGAGGCGTTTTGCGCCTCAGATACAGCAATCTCGTATAGATTACGTAATCATCAGCGAAAACTTAGTGTCCAACAACGTAGTTAAAAACATTGAAATAAAACCTTCAGTACTTAGTGATCATTGTATAGTATCTGCGGAAATGACCATATTTGCATCAGATCGAGGTCCAGGTCTTTACCGTTTTCGGAATGAACTTCTTGAAGACGAACCATTTGTTATAGAAGCTAAAGCCGAAATTAAAAGAGCGGCAAATAAAGAGCATATTTATAGCAGTGTGACAGACTGGGGCTTGCTATTAGAAATGTTGTCTAGTAGAATCAGAGTGATAAGTTTCGGTTTTTTGAAACAAAAGGCTAAACGTAAGAGGGAAGAAAATGAAAGATATTTACAGCTGCTAGAGAAGTGTGAGACGGAAATGAGCGAAGAACCTAACCATCGCTTGATTGAGAAATACACAGAACTTAAAGCTGTAGTTAACGACATTGAATTGGAAAAAGGTAGACTAGCTATGCTGCACTCCGGAGTAAAGTGGTTGGAGGAGGGCGAAAAACCCACGAAATATTTTTTGAATCTTTGCAAAAGAAAAAAGATCCAAAAGCAGATAAGCGTATTGCAAGCAACGGATCAAAGTTTGATAACGGGCAATCAAAACATTCTCTCATATTGTAAAAACCACTTCCAAGAGATGTACTCTGGAAATATAAACAACACTCAGGGGCTTAACCAATTCTTATGTCCCAGTGAATGTCCAAAATTAAGCCAAGAAGAGCGAGAGGTGTGCGAGTTGCCTATCACTGGTCTCGAATGCAAACAAGCTCTTAAGGGAATGATGAATAACAAATCACCCTCTGTGTCCGGATTTTCAAAAGAATTTTTCCTGTATTTCTGGGGCGACTTAGAGATTATAGTCATGAGCTACCTAGCACAAGCTAAAGAAAAGGGAAAGTTTTTCGTTACTCAAAGAAGGGGTGTCTTGACCTTAATTCCAAAACACGGGGATCAAAAGAGTTTAAGAAATAAGAGAGCCATTTGCCTTCTCGATATCGTTTACAAAATAGTTGCTAAGGTGCTGGCGAATAGGCTAATGAGTGTGATGCCCGCGTTAGTTTCCCCTGATCAAACTGGTTCGATCCGAGGTAGGTTCATAGGTGTTAACATTAGAACGGTTGCTGACGTCATTGAATATTGCAACACGGATCAACTCGAAGGAATACTGCTAGCTTTAGATTTTCAAAATGCGTTTAATACAGTGGAACACCCATTTATATATGAAACACTGTCCATGTTTAACTTTGGTCCTCATTTCATCGAATGGATTCAAACTTTGCATAAAGACACTGAACTGGCAATAATCAATCATGGGTTCACCTCAGAGTGGTTCACCCCCACGCGAGGTATACAACAAGGATGTCCGATCTCTGGCTTGATTTTTTGCTTGGTAGTTGAGGTTTTGGCGATCAAGATACGTGCAACGGCTCAGATCGAAGGCATAACAATATCTGGCCAAGAAGTTAAAAGTATCACAATACATTGATGACACCACCCTTTTTGTTAGTAACGAAAATTCGGCTAATGTGGCTCTAGATATAATAGAAAGGTTTGGAAACAGCTCTGGATTAAAGCTGAATCTAGATAAGTGTCAATTTATGTGGCTTGGGGCATACAAATTGTTCCGTGGCCCCATTTGCGGACGACCTTGCTGCGAGCGAGTTAAAATACTAGGAGTACAGTTCAGCGCAACAAGAAAGTGTGAAAACTTGGAATCTGCTATTTCGAAAGCTGAAATCACATTCAATCAGTGGTCACAACGTAATTTAACCCTCAAAGGCAGGATCACGGTGGCCAAATCATTAGTAATATCCCAATTTATATATGCAATGGCGGCGGCACCAATTTGTGAAAAGACATTGAATATCATCCAAAGCAAAATAATGAAGTTTGTCTGGCGGGGGCGACCACCTAAAGTTGCTAGGGATATCTTGTATCAAACGATTGAAGAGGGTGGCTTAAATGCACCAAACATAAATTGCATATATAAGGCCATGCGAGTCGCATGGTATGGTAAGATTCTTCGTAATATCGACTCAGCTTTCTCAAAGATACTTCAAAGAAGATTAGGAATTCATCTAAGTGATATATTGCATACTAATTATGGGATAAACTGGATTAAATCAAAACATATTTCCTCTTTTTATAAAGAGATGCTTAATTGGTTACGCGACTCAATTCCGTTACGAGAACCGAGCAGTGGTAGGGACGTAAGAAAGCAACTAATGTGGAATAATACAGCTATACGAGTTGGTGGTCATCACCTCTTCTCCCGAATCTTATACCAGCGTGACATAAAGTTTTTGGACGATTTCTTTGACAATCGAGGTTATATCTTGTCTGTTAATGATTTTAGGGTAAAACACTCGCTACAAAATTTAAATCCTCTGAAATATTTGGGCTGGTGCAGGGCCATACCTCCAGTCTGGAAGCGACTAGTCGCAGGTACCGGGCCTCTAACTATTGGGGATAGATCTATGTCACCAAAGATTGAAATAAAGAATAAGACAATTCCAATCCAATTTATAAAATCTAAATATTTCCAAGTAAAATGGCTAAAACAAATCACACCAAAGGCACAAACCAAGTGGATAAGTGAAGGAATTAATTTTACAGTACATTGGCCAAAAATACATGCACTTCCCTTTACAATCACAAAATCTACCAGACTGCAAAGCCTTCAATATAGAATACTGCACCGGTTCTTCCCCACGCAACGGTACCTGTGTGTAAGAAAGGTCACAGACGACCCATTTTGTCCGAAGTGCGGAGAAATCGATACGCTTCAACATTTTTTTGTTCAATGCGAGGAGGTAAAGAGGTTTTGGGATGAATTAGCAGCAAGGTTCAATAGCAAATTAAGTTCACAGCAGCAATTTCATCCTGATAACGAAAACATTTTATTCGGCTCATTATCAGCATCGGCTGTTGTAAACTTCATGACGTTAAATGGAAAACAATTTATCGCGAATAAGCGATTCAGGGGTGAACCAATCAATGCTGACCAATTTATCCTATTTATAACGAAACAATTTAATATTGAGTTGTTGCAGGCAAAGAAGTTAAAGAAAATACCGCAGTTTGAGGAAAGATGGAGCCCATTTCTTAGCCAAAGCTTCCAACTTGATATGTAAGCAACCAAATCGCCTTTTCGTCGTGTTGCGTTTAAATGGAGTGTGATGGTAAACTGCGATGATGACGACAAATGTAATACCTTGTGATCATGACAACAATAGCCGGACTGATCATTGTATAGTTGTTTTCACTCAGCTGGAATGTATATGTCTCTCTTGCGAGCAAGGGAGGATTATACGGGTCAGTCTGTTAATTTGAAATACTTGAAAGTGCTAGTCCACGTGTTGCATATCCGTTTGCATATGTGTTACCGCAAGCAGTGTTTTCATCAAGTAGGTTCTTTCTTGTAGTAACATCCCAATGTGTTAGCATTGACAATTCACTCATGTTTTCGAACTTGCTGTTGATGTGTTAGAATGATATTCTTGTTCGAAGTTGTTCGCTACCGATAATGTCCCACTTAAATGCTGTATTTAGTTGACAATACAGATGTTTCAAATCGGAAAAAAATCTTTTTGCACCCCTTGTTTTGCCTTTGTCCGGGGAGGCGCCCCCTCCCCCAGCCTCAGCCGGCGCCCCCGGCCGGTCAGAGAAAATCAAGCCTAATTACCGCCTACCTGAAGAGGTAGGATCCTCTGTGAAAGATGTACATTTTCATATATGAATGGTGCCCCCTTACATCATAGTCGCGCCCTGGGCAGCAAAATGCGCCCCCCTTGAGTAAAGGCGCCCCTCTGGCTAGCATAGGCGCCCTTGGATAGCGTAGGCACCTCCTGGAAGCCGAGGTGCCTCCGGAAAAGAGAAACGGCGCCCCTGGATATCACATGCGCCCCTGGACAGCAAAAGGCGCCCTCCGCAGAGAATTGGCGCCCCCTGGATAACATAGGCGCCCATGGGTAGGTAAGGCAGAGGTGCTGGAGAGCAGAGGTGCCTCCTGAGAGAAAAAGACACCCCCCGGAGAATAACGGCGGCAGGGACGGCGGATTCTGCGGGACAGGGTCTGCAGTTGCACATCATGAAAAAATGCTTGTGTGCAAAAGTATCTTCTTGCACACCTGGTTTTGACCAGTCCGGAGAGGCGCCCCCTCCCCCACGGATTTGGGTGGCACCCCCGGATTTGGCCGGCGCCCCCGGCCGGTCAGAGAAAATCAGGCCTAATCACCACCTACCCAAAGAGGTAGAATCCTCTGTGAAAGACATTTTCATACATGAATGGCGCACCTTGACATCAAAGCTGCGCCCTGGAAAGCAAAAGTTGCCCCCCTTGAGTAAAGGCGCCCCTCTGGATAGCATAAGCGCCCTTAAAAAGCGTGGGCGCCTCCTGGACGGCTGAGGCGCCTCGGAAGAAGAGAAACGGCGCCCCTAGATATCCCATGCGCCCCCTGGTTAGCACAGGCACCCCTGGACAGAAAAAGGCGCCCCTCCCCCGCAGAGAAAAGGCACCCCTCTGGATAGCATAGGCGCCCTTGGAAACCCAAGGCGCCCCTAGACAGCAAGAGGCACCCCTGGATAGAAAAAGGTGCCCCCAGTAGAGGAATAACGACGCCCCTGGATAGCATGGGCGCCCTCTGGTTAGCACAGGCACCCCTGGACAGTAAAAGGCGCCCCCCGCCCCCTGAGTAAAGGATCTGGGCCTCTGGATAGCATAGGCGCCTCTGGATAGCGCACGTGCTTCCTGGACAGCAGAGGCGCCTCCGAAGAAGACAGAAGAACGGCGTCCCTGGATATCATATGCGCCCCCGGTTAGCACAGGCACTCCTAGATAGCAAAAGGCGCCCCCCCTCCCTCCCCCGCCGGAGAGAAAAGGCGCCCCCTCTGGAAAGAATAATCACCCATGGATAGGAATGGCACCCCCTGGAGAACAAAGCAGAGCATTTTTTATGGAACACTCAGTGGGGGGGGAGATTTTCTTGTGCTGGTAATTATAGTGTCTTCGGGGGATCAAACCCCCATTTGGAGGTGGCGTTAATACAATTTAGATGGGCTAGTGTTAAATAAATGTCTCCCAATTTTTGTTATTCCATGTTCTAAAGATTAGAGATGCTGCCCAGGACTACGAGTTTTTTTCGACGGGAAAAGGCCAAACCGGGTTTGGAAAAGGCCAAATGGGTCAAATTTTATTTGCGCTAATTTTTTTCTAATTTCGTCCAGGTTCTTCCCAGTACGGCTGTTGGAGTCTGAGTCTCACTAAAGTCCTCAGGAGACTTGTCACGGAGACCCCGACCCTACCACCCGGACGAGCAACGCCCACAATGAAGGGTTGATTTAGAAGCCAAAGCATGCTTCTCAGCAGCGGGCCGGAGCCTGACGCTCTACCAACTGAGCTACCGGGGCGCCAAATGGCCAAATAAATACCACAAAAGTCATATTTGAGGCTAAAACGATCCCCACCGGTTGTCATAAACCCACAGAAAAAGAACAGCACTCTTGTGTCATTGCAGTGAACAGTGCCCATTATAAAACTAAATGTTGATAATTTGATATTGACTTGACGAAATAATCTTTTAGCACACTGCCCATTTCATAGGGAGCCAGGAGTGCCCTTCCAATCCCGCGTGGCCACCAAATAATTTTATCCACATAACAAAAAAATTTGTTAGCATCCTCAATTACCTTGGCCGCACCAATCCCTGCTAATATTTGATATTTTCCTGCTTTTCCTGTGAATTGTTTGCTCTTAACAGTGACGGATCTATAGGAAGATCCAGGATTGCCAATCGGAGGGGGAGCACCTTCCCCTGGGGTGCCATCCGGAGCAGGGAGCGCCACTTTTGACCGGAAAAAACCTATCAGGTGGGCGTAAAATCCTATCGGTGAGCACCGATTTTCGCATCCTGGGGGAAGGGTGGGAAGCACAATTTCAGGCGAGTGCCATCGACCTTTCAGGGTGCGCCGTGACCATTTCAGGGGGCGCCGAGGATCGATCGGGGAGGCTGCATCTGCCCCTCCCCTTTGCCCCCTGGATCCGCGTATGGGCGGATCTAGAATTTTGGTAAGTGGGGAGAAAGCAGAGTCTCAGAGCGAGCACTTCACCATCAACGTTTCACCCAAAGGGCGCCTATGGTATTCGGTTTTCGGTTGCCGTCATTTTTGTGGATCGTATTTTTAACAACGTTCTGTCCCTCCCTCCCCCAGCCATAACAGTTTGTACCAGGCAAGCAAGATGCCTATTTGGCGTGATATTTGAAACGATGAATTGCTAAACAGTTCAGTCCATACTTTTTTCGGCACCTCTTAAAAAACTGTAACTGCCACTAGGCCATGGAGAAATGCAAGACACTTGGGAACATACAACAGCTGAACATAAAGGTACATATCTGAGGATTTTTCTATTTGTGAAGAGGGGTTAAGTTTATTTTAATATCAAATATGATAAGCATCATTTTGCCTTTCCGCGTGGCCACCATTCGTAAGATAATGGTGAGAGGACATTGAAAATAATTGCAGGAGAATTGCTCTTGTCCGTGAAATTTCGAGAGGTGTTAAGACAATTTTGGTAGCCATGTAATTGAATGTTGAAATAGATCATGGCAGGAATAGGCATGTGTGATTTGTGATAAATGGGACCCACTAAAATAAAAAGAAAACAGTTTCAACGTGTCCAAGTACTATCTTGATAAATTGATAACTTTTTTTCGTTTATTGACTGTGATTTGCGTGTTTAATGATGATGTGCAGTGTTGAGATCGAAGTGAAAAGACCATTCAGATTGATAAAACAAGTATATTTTGTCACTGACCATCCCCTTGTACATTCCATCGTCTTCAGGTCAAGTTCAGGACGCATCATTTAAGAGAAGAAGTGAGCGTGCACTGTGCATGCCTAAATCGAGACACAGCCGCCCTCCCGATGGACAGACCGCGTGGAAATACGTCCTCGTCGCGTTTGATTTCGCGCACGCGTACGACGTAGTGGACCACCACCTGCTACGCGTTCGCCTACTGGAGATGGGGCTGCCAAATTGCACGATGGCCTGGATTTGGCAGTGGCTCCGGGACCGAAGAGTCAGGGTGAAACTAAATGGCGTGCTTTCCAGTGAGCGCATTTTCCGAACTGGCCTGCCGTAAGGAAGTGTCTTATCGCCAATTTTTTCTTTGTTATGGGCGGCTCGGCTGGTAGACGCACTCCGCGCGGTTCCCGGATGCTCCCCCTACATGTACGCCGATGATACGGCGGCTCTCTGCACGGGCAACAACATCCAAGTCGCCAAGGACCGGGCGCAAGCTGCTGCTGGCACCCTCGTGAAGTGGGCCCGACAGAACAAAATTGTAGTATCAGGAGCCAAGATCCAATGACTGGTGATGTCCCGGTGGGCCAGAGACGCCGATCCTTTCAGTTTTCAGGTCGACGGGAAGTCTGTCACTGCCGGAGACACCCTACGGCTACTTGGCGTCACCATCGATCGGCTCCTCAACTTCGGTCCACGCTGTAAGAGACTGTGGGAGAAGGTCCACCTCCGCATCTCCTACCTACGTCAACTGTCCGGCTGCAACTGGGGGTTGGACGAACAGCACCTCCGAACCATCGCTACTGGCTACGTGAGAGGAGCGATTGAGCAAGCGGCCGCAGCGTGGCTCCACGCCACACCGCCATTTCATGTCAAGCTGCTGGAACGCAAAATGAGAGCGTCGGCGCGTATCATCACAGGATGTACCCGCCCCATCCCCAGCCGAGGTAAGACTCCCCCGTAGCGGCCAGAAGGAGGGTACTCGCGACCCGAATGCTGGTGAAAGTCCATGTGCTGCCGCCTGAAGACCCTCTGTGAAGAGGTGCGGAGGCGACAGCGCTCTCTCGACTCTCCTCGGTGACCAGTTGGCGGCAGGTGGACAGAGAGATGTGAGATCAAGCACGCATCTCCCTCCCCATCGAGTCTCTCCTTCCTCGACGTCTTACACCGTGGGTAGCAGGAGAGTGAGTCACATTTCAACTAGACGTGGGCCCACTGACATCGGGAGCGCCACCTGTCCGGAAGAAGCGAGTAGCTCTCCTCAACCTTGCTTCCCTGACTCGATGTGCCACATGGGTGTGGACCGACGGGTCAGTGCACGGAGGGATCATGAGCGGGGGAGCTGGGTCTTCATCGAGTCACCAGACGGAGCCCAGCATGAGCTCAGGCAACCAGTAGGCTCGTTCTCCTTGAGTTTTCAGGCTGAGATGGTAGCCCTCCAAACTGCCTGTGTCTTCCTACTGGACCACTCGTACACACAGAAGATCCGGTCATCTTCAGCATGGCCCGCCAAGGTGATGACGCATTATAGAAATAAAATGGCTTCAATGTCGGTAGATAGACAGCGAATCGGTAAAAATCGCTAACTTCCTCGCCATGCTAGGATTAATTCAAAGGTGGCGCAGTGAATGAAGTGATGATGGAGGTGATGGTGGATGTGATGATGGGCGTTATGATGGACGTGATGATGAATGCGATTATGGAAATGAGTATGGAGGTGGTGAAGGATGTGGTAATGGAGGTGATGATGGAGGTAGGAATGGAGGTCGTGATGGAGGTGTTGCGGACGTGATGATGGAGTTTGTGATGGAGGTGGTAGTCTGGTGTTGAGCATTATTATGTGAAGCAAATAAATATGTAAAGAACAAAAAAACTTCCTCGCCATAAGCTTAGACACGTGGTCCAAACAGCAAAAAATGGCGTACAGCTCTGAAGCAAAAATGGATCCTTCGTAAGGCAAACTGGAAAACTTCTCAACATCGTCACCAACAAATGCACGCCCTGTGCCATTGTCACTTTCTTTTGCAACCATCTGTATAGAAACAGACGTGGTTTTCGAACGGCTCCACACGCAAGTTCATAAATTACTGGCACGTTGGTTCAGGAGGCAAATTTTTGCTTTGTTGGAGTAGGTCTGTGTTCGTGTCAACTGTCGAGATGAGCTATGCTTCAATAACCGCTGCTTCATGTGGTTCTACGAGGCTGCTGTCGATACCAACCTGTGCCAGCCAGGCACAGACTCTCACTCCCGGGTGA
This sequence comes from Lepas anatifera, assembly GCA_034440635.1. NCBI lineage: Eukaryota > Metazoa > Arthropoda > Thecostraca > Lepadidae > Lepas > Lepas anatifera. Next base: position 3,083,680 of record JAOTON010000634.1, read on the forward strand.
CGGGTTGCAACACGCGAGCCACTGTCTATCTGACAGAGGTAGGCGTCGCCAAAAAATGTTTGGCATATGGGGCATGTTGGTGGCTGATTTTAAAGGGAACGTGGCACCTTGGTAAAATCCTGGAATTTTGTGTAATTAGGCGTACCTTTAGCCGAAAATAATGAAACTAATCATGATTTCTTTGAAAAATGTACAACAAGCTCAATATTTTGATTTTCTAAATACTCCTCTAGGAAAAGAAATAAATATCTGCCTGTGGATGATGTCAAGATCGAGCAACCACTGCCATACTCCGAAACACTTCAAGAGCTTCGATTGGCTGATGCTCATCGTGATGTCAGCATATGTCGTCACACCAGCAGCTCACAACAATTGCCGTCTGGCGAGAGCTACATGAGAAGTACATTTCGGGTAGGTTTTAGCTTTTTTTTCTACGGAAATATCGAGTTCCAAGGCAAATGATATATAGAGCACCTGGTTTTCCGACTTGCTTTACAACTTGGCTATATCAGTTAAAATCAAGTTCTAAAGGTGCCACATTCCCTTAAATGGCTTAATGCAAAGCGAGTATCTTACTGCGTATTTGTAGCGGTATTTCATTAATTTCCACTATCATGCTCATTATGGGTGAAGCTTGGGACGCCCCTGTTACTATTCTGATAGCATGATGATGGACATATCGCTAATCTTTTTCGCGGACTAAGGAGCGGCTTCATGCACAATAAAGCCGTACTCGGACTTCGAACGAATAAGTGATCTATATAGCATAAGAAGCTTATAACGTAGCGTATAATGATGAGCGTATAACGTGCGTATAACGTATATATAGGTGATAAGCGTATAGCGTGTGTTCCAGTTTAAAGTCTCAAATTTTATGCCAAAGTTCAAACCCGGAGGACCATTGAAACTTCACTCAGTGCTTGATATCTATTTTTGAGTTAGAGCAAAACAGTTAGGAGCAGCACAGCAGAGTTAGCCACCGAGGCTAACGATGGGATTGGCCACAATGCCTAATCCCCAGGAGTGACCAGCACTCAGATGCTGGGACGACGTGAGGCCGTGATCCGCACGCGCCCACTGTCCACGGATCACTGTCCATGCCTCCGTCATGAGGCGTGGACGACGCAGGACTACCATCACCACATGGTGCGTAGCTCATGCTCTAAGACCCAAAAAGGCAAGTTCACAGAGAGCAAACACGTAAACCGAAATTCCTGAGAATAATGTAAACAATTGGAAAGATAAATCCATAAACAAATAACGACGATTCGTAGAAACACTACCCAAAAATATAAAGTAACAGACAAGGTTTTAGACTAAAGAAATGGCGGCCCCATACCCACACCGTCCGCACATCTGCCGCCCAGATGTGCTCCCGAGAGCCTCACAGTGGACCGGCACAGCAGGGCGGGGGCAGCTGAAGGCAGAAAAATGAAACCAAGCACTTGTGTTATAAGAAAACGTTCCAGAAGACTAAATATTTACAAACTAAGATTTTGTTCGGCACAGCGGCCCCTATAATTCAACATTTGAATTATACAAAAACGAGAACAAAATAGTGACAATATGACTAGTCACTCCTCAATAGCCATACAGTACAATCACCACACGAGTTCGACACTACGCACTATTTTCCTCTAGGACACAGAGTCGTGCTACCGGTCGGGTATACACCCCACTGCTGGTTCTCACTTCCACGGCCCTCACACGCCCATCCGCACCAGGAATGGTCCGCACGACACGTGCCATAGGCCAGTGGCCTCGCGCCTCATTTTCATCGACCATGAGCACAAGGTCACCGACACGCATGTTTGGCGATTCGCCAGTCCACTTCCTGCGTAAGGTCAGTTTGGGGAGATAGTCCGCACGCCAGCGTTTCCAGAAGCTGTCCGTCAGTCTTTGCGCAAAGCGCCAGCGCCGACGTGAGCACATGTCCCCCTCAGTGAACACTCCTGGTGCCACACAAACATCGGCACCGCCCGTCAAAAAGTGGCTTGGCGTCAGCGCACTGTAGTCGTCCGGGTCGGTGCTCACGTGCGTGAGTGGCCGTGAGTTCACGATCCGCTCAGCCTCGCACATCACTGTTCTCAGAACCTCATCACTGGTGGGCTGCCGCAACAGCACCGACAGCACACACTTGACACTTTTTACTAAGCGTTCAAAGACGCCCCCAAAGTGGGGAGCAGAGGGAGGATTGAAGTGCCATTCAATCCCTCTCTGAGACAGTTCATCAGCGACTCGCTGGGTGTCAATGTCTCTGAGGTTCTGACGTAGCTCTCGCTCTCCCGCACGCAGATTAGTGCCGTTATCGCTCCAAACTGCGTGCACCGCGCCTCGTCTGGCCATCATGCGGCGCAGCGCCATAATAAAGCTGTCAGCGTCCAGCGTGTCGGCGATCTCGATGTGCACGGCACGGGTGGCGAGACAAGTCATGAGGCAGCCGTATCGCTTCTCGGTTTTGCGAAAGCGTTTCACGAGGAGGGGTCCAAAAAAGTCCACACCAATATTCCAGAAAGCTTTCTGGTGTGACGTCACACGCGCGGTGGGCAGATCGGACATTCTTGGGGGAGCTGGCTGGACACGTCTCCTCCAGCAGACGGCACATGAACTCGTCCACTTCTTGACGGCAGCTCTCCCTTTGAGTGGCCAAAATCTCTCACGCAGTGCACTGAGAGTATGCTCTGGCCCGGGGTGGGCCAGCCGTTGGTGTTGCCGCACGATAAGCAGGCGTGTCACGTCATGGTTCGGTGGAAGCACGATTTGATGCCGACTTTCCTCGGTCAGATCAGCATGTTTCAGGCGACCTCCCACGCGAATTAGCCCATCTCCGTCCAGGTATGGTGATAGTTGGAGAATGCCGCTCTGGCGGGAGATGCTTCTGCCTGCCTTCAGTGCAGCAATCTCTTCGGAAAAAACATCCGACTGAGCCCTTTTCAACCAGAGCGTTTCGGCGGCAGTGATTTCTGCAGCAGACAGCGGCCCCCTGACACGGTTTGCACTGTCCACCCGGCAGTTTTTTGCGAACCTGCGTAGCCACGCTGTGACCCGAAACAAACGCAGAGCAGATGAGTACCTGGCAGGATCTGTCGGGTCAGCGCTATGTTCGTTTGACCTCTGCTGGGTCACATTCACCGCCTGCTTGACCTCTAAGTCAATGACAAGATCACTGCCTGTTTCACACATGTCAGCAGGCCAGGCTTCTTCCGGCTGCCACAGGAACGCAGGTCCTTGTACCCAGTCACTGTCAGGCTGCAGTTCACTGGCTTTACACCCACGCGAGCAGATATCTGCGACATTTAGCGTGCCCGGCACGTGCCGCCAGTCGCTACTATCAGAAGAGTCCTGTATCTCCGCCACCCTGTTCGCTACGAACGTGTGGAAGCGTCCACTTTCACTTTTGACCCAGCGCAGAACAGTCCGTGAGTCAGTCCAGAAGTGTGTGGAGTCGATGTCCCAGCTGTGCTCCCTCCGCACCAGATTTGCGACACGCACAGCCATTACTGCCGCCTGTAGCTCCAGTCGGGGAATGGTCAGCTGTTTCAGCGGGGCGACCCTGCCCTTGGCAGCGACGAATGAGCACCAGATGCGCCCGTCCTCATACTGGAGCCGAAAGTAGGCCACCGCTCCGAAAGCCTTAATGCTGGCGTCGGCAAACACGTGCAGTTGACACGCAGTGGGTCGGGTCGGGTCTGGCCGGTAGCAACGGGGAATGCTGAACAGCTTGAGGTCACTGACCTCTTCCAGCCAGCAGTTCCACTCATCAACTAGAGATTCATCAGAGATCTCATCGTCCCAGCTGTATCCACCAGACCATAGGCGTTGCAGCAGAGACTTAGCACGCACGATAAACGGGCTCAGAAACCCGATCGGGTCGAATATTGTTGACACTTGTCTCAATATTTCGCGTTTCGTGCATACGCTGCTGTCCATATCGTCCACTTCGAAGACGAAAGTGTCCTCACGCACTTTCCAGTGAACACCGAGTGCTCTCATCACTGGTGCGTTGTCACTCAGGCCTAGGTCACGGCTTTCCGGATCACCGTCCATTGATCGATGAGGAACGACCCACTTCGTGAGATTAAAGCCACCTCGACTCAGCATGTCTGTCATCGAGCGCTTCATCTCGTCTGCCTCCTCTTCGGTTTCCAGAGACATGTAGAAATCATCAACATAGAATTGTTTGAGAGCCGCTGCGGCTGCCGCGGGGAAGTCCTGCGCGTTATCGTCAGCGCATTTACGAAGCGCGAAGTTCGCAGCGCATGATGATGAAGCGGCCCCGAAAACATGCACTTTCATCTGGTACGTATCGGGTTCCTTTTCACGGTCCTTGCCTCGCCATAGGAAGCGCAGCGCTGGCTGGTGCGATTCAGTGACACCCACACTGTGATACATAGCCTTGATATCGGCAGAGATAGGCACTGGACCTTGCCTAAATCGCATCACCACCCCGACCAGGCTGTTTACCAGGTCAGGCCCGGTCAACAGTTTCTCATTTAGAGATGTACCGCGGTAGCTGGCAGCTGCATCAAACACGACACGCACTTGACCCGGCTTTTTTGGGCTGGTGACACCGTGGTGTGGCAGATGCCACACTGACCCATCGTTCACTGTGTCACCAGGACAGACCTTGGACGCGAGGCCGTCCTTAATATACCCTTCTATAGTTTCAGAGTACATTTCCAAAAAGTCCGGATCCTTATCCAGCTTCCGCTCTGTATGCTTCAGACGAGTCAGAGCGGCAGCGCGGTTGTCGGGAAGCCAGGTGTTCTCATCCTTCCACAGCAGGTCTGTGTGGTATTTTCCACCCTTCAGCACAGTGCTGGCTTCCAGCACAGCCAGAGCGCGCTTGTCGTTCAACGAGCGGCTCATCTCGCTATCATATTTGGCGCCGAAGTCCTCCGTCCGCCAAAACTGTTCAACTTGGCGCTCCAATGCGCCCACCGCAGTGCTTACGTGAAGCACCTGCGTCACATCACTGGAGTGTCTATAGGTGCTAGGAAGCCTGCCCGCCACTGTCCATCCCAGCAAAGTTCTCACAGCAGAAGGTGTGCCTGGTGGACCGGTTCTCACCTCCCGAGGGACTATCAGCTGGAAATAGTCCGCACCCAGGAGGATCCCAACTGGATCCGAGTCAGTGGCTGACAGCGGCAGGTCAGTCATGTGTGGCCATTTTTCTTTCTCCATCGGCCAGTTGACCTTCTCTGAGTGGATGGCCAGCTGTGGCACTGTGCGGACGCCCGCCACAGTATAGCGCTCCGCACTAGTCGACTCGATGGCGAAAGTGACGGCATGGGACTTCTGAGACGTCGTCTCATGAATCGTGCTGAGTTGCAGGGTCTCAGCAGACCCCATCGGCAGTCCGATTTCAAGCGCCAGGCCTTCTTTGATCAGGGACACTTGGGATCCAAGGTCGAGAAGAGCGTTCACCTTCTTCGATCCAGAAGGTCCATAGACAGTCAGCGGTAGCACCTGGAGGAGCACCTCCCCCTTGTTGCACGCGTGCGACACTTGTGCTCGACCCGCTGACTGCATGCTGTCACACAAACCCTCAGGCTGTTTGTCTGTGTTCGGGCGCGCAAACGCCGCACCATGAAGCAGTCGGTGGTGGCGTTTACCACACCCGGTTACATCGCAGTTCGGCGCGTCCGCACATTTTGCCGCGACATGTCCGTCCGACACCATACACTTAAAACAAACACTGCTGTGTTTGAGTAGTGCTACACGCGCATCCAACCCCAGGGCCGCAAACTTCCTGCATTTGTCCAGCTTGTGGCCCGGGGTACCACAGCACCGACACAGAGTTTTGGCATCACTACTGGTGACTGCCGCTGCCGCGTTTACACCGCGGCGCTCACTGACGAGTTTATGATCCTTCGCTCGGCGAGGAGGCGGCGGGGGCGGCCCCGTCACGGCTTCAGTGGCAGTCCTTCCAGAAGTCAGCGAAAGGCCATAAAGTTGACGCGCTGCGTCGACTTGGCGTCGCAGGAACGCGTCCAGGGCTATCAGCGTCGGGGGCTCGGGAAGGCGCACGGCCTCTTCGCCCCATTTCCAGGCGACACTGCGTGGCAGCTTGCTGACCACCTGACGCAGATTTACTGTGGCAGCCAGGTCCGCGTCATACCTGAGGTGCTGCAGGACGCTGACGGCAGTGTGCAGCCTGGAAGACAATCTCTGGAGTGCCTCGACGTCAGACTCTTTTATGGGCGGAAGAGTTAGGACGCGGTCCAGGTTTGTCTGCACGATGGTGGCTGGATCTCCGAAACGGTATTCCAGCTCACGGAGGACTTCTGCGTAGAGTTGGCCGTCACAAAGCAATCCTCCCACTGCCTCCCTCGCATCGCCCGTGAGGGAGGTCTGCAGATGAGCCAGCTTTTCCGCGTCACTCAGATCTGTCCTGTTGTGCACCACAGATCTGAATATGGAACTCCACTGAGGCCAGTTAAGTGGAGACCCATCAAACTTGCTCAGGTGCAGTGGCGGCAGTGCTGACCTAGTTGGCTGCCAATTATCCAGCCTTCTATCACACGGAGCTGGTGCTGACTCCGTTGGAATCTGGTTAATCCAGGTGTGAGTCCGGCCAACAATGCTGGACTCATGAGCTGGGGTCGGCTTAGCTGGAGGAGGGGCCCAAACTCGTGGAGGTGACGGGTCGTCATCACTATCCAGGATTTCCTCCTCCTCTGCCAGCAGTTGAAGACGCAGGTCACAGACCTCGGCGCGGTCGGCAGCCGCGCGAGCGTCAGCACGGGCCTGAGCAGCAGCGAGTTCAGCACGCTCACTGGCAGCACGCGCTGCCTGCTGAGCCTCAAGCCTGGCCACGGCGGCATCGATCCGCGCCTGGCTGCGTTGAGAAGATATCGAAGCATTACTTCTGGTATGAAGACTATGATGACTCATGATGCACAGTCACAGATTCACTAGTTCATACTATCCGGCCCGGAGACGACCAATTTGTTCCAGTTTAAAGTCTCAAATTTTATGCCAAAGTTCAAACCCGGAGGACCATTGAAACTTCACTCAGTGCTTGATATCTATTTTTGAGTTAGAGCAAAACAGTTAGGAGCAGCACAGCAGAGTTAGCCACCGAGGCTAACGATGGGATTGGCCACAATGCCTAATCCCCAGGAGTGACCAGCACTCAGATGCTGGGACGACGTGAGGCCGTGATCCGCACGCGCCCACTGTCCACGGATCACTGTCCATGCCTCCGTCATGAGGCGTGGACGACGCAGGACTACCATCACCACATGGTGCGTAGCTCATGCTCTAAGACCCAAAAAGGCAAGTTCACAGAGAGCAAACACGTAAACCGAAATTCCTGAGAATAATGTAAACAATTGGAAAGATAAATCCATAAACAAATAACGACGATTCGTAGAAACACTACCCAAAAATATAAAGTAACAGACAAGGTTTTAGACTAAAGAAATGGCGGCCCCATACCCACACCGTCCGCACATCTGCCGCCCAGATGTGCTCCCGAGAGCCTCACAGTGGACCGGCACAGCAGGGCGGGGGCAGCTGAAGGCAGAAAAATGAAACCAAGCACTTGTGTTATAAGAAAACGTTCCAGAAGACTAAATATTTACAAACTAAGATTTTGTTCGGCACAGCGTGTATAGCATGAGAAACATTTCTCTATCCGCACCGTATCTCATTCTCGTCAACACCTTCAGTATTTTCAGCGTATCGAAACATTTTTTTTGCGGAAATCATTCAGGTGTGGCACATACGAAAGTTTATCGAGTGTGAGCCCGATAAATCTGGTTTCTGCTCCAACGTCGATCGGATTTCCGCGAATTTACAACATCGAGTATTCAGTCTCAATGCCTATTATAGAACTTTGTCTTTGAACTTGAAAATTTCAGTCCATTGCATATGATCCATTGCTGCAATGTGTCAAGGTCAAGCTGCAGCCGCCTCTGCGCAGCTGCTGTAGTGGACGCTGTCACCCATATTGTGAACTCTTCAACGAAAAGCACATGCCGTATGTTTGCGGTAAGTGTCTGCAATATCATTGGTCATAACTGCAAACAAGGCTATGAAAATCACAGAATCCTGGGCTATGCTACTCTGTTGCTGATACGAATCCGATACGACTGAGTTTTCGCGAAATCTAAAATACCTATTTTCGGAATATTAGAAATAAACCACCCCAAGTGGCCTCGCATGCCGAGTCCAAAGAGTTTCTGCAGAACGCCCTTGGATAGCAAAGGCGCCCCCAAGGGATGATGGCGCCCCCTGGGGAGGAAGGCACCCCCTCCAGAAAGTCTTGAACCACTTCTCGAAAATGGAATCCGCCGTCTCTGCCCTCGAGGCAGGCCATTTTTTAACATGTTAACTGGGGGGCCATTTGCCCCCCCAGTCGGCCGAAATGCCCCCAGTGCCCGAAAATTGGCCTCCCAGTGAAATAGACAGATGAGATAAAATTGACCAAATGCAGACACGCTTAACGAAAGTAAGACGGAACACCGCCCGATAATTATACCTTTGTTCCATTTCTGGTCCCAATTTGGCAATCCACAAAAATTGTGTTAAAAATTTTCACCCGTGGCTGGCTACTCCATGGTGCGAAGACGAAACAAAGCGCGTAGTTACGGAAAATGCTGGCAAAGCAGCCTCGGCACCAACTAATCACAACGCTGGAGAAGAACGCTGGCCTACAACCAATCAAACATCCTGTTCTATCCGACCGGAAGCCCACATCCCAGCCAGTACCGTGACATTGCATGATGCTCTCATTTCACACGCAGTCAGTTGTCAGCGCTAAGAGCTCGTTCGTGGATTAGACGGGACACCGTGTAGTCAAAGTGCGTAAGACTGGTTGCTGGTGTGGCGGTATGAAGTTCTTAGCCTTTTTATTTATCATTGTGGTGGTAGCATATATAAGCGTCGCCACCGGCAAAAAAGTGAGGAGGCCAGCCTAGCTTTAACCTGATGCTGGCAGCAAAGTTTCCACGTTAGTACCAAAAACTTATCGAATTTGGGCTCCTCGTTGCCTTCCGCAGCGGCTGGTTAAACAAATTTCCGGTTTACTCCCATTTTGACTGAGATCAGGAAATTGTTGGTCAAAAAGTGGGGGGGTGATTGATGATCACAAAAATGTTCTGGTTATGTGGATAAAATCATTCGATGGCCACGCGGGGTTGGAAGGGCACCCCTGGCTTCCTATTACATGGACAGTGTGCTAAAAATATTGGGTCAAGTCAATATCAAACTGTCAACAATTAGTTTTAAACAGTGATACAAGACGCTTTTTCTGTGGTTTTAGGAATGCCGCTAGGGGTCGTTTTAGCCTCGAATCTGGCTTTTGTGGTGTTTGTTTGGCTATTTTAGTGGAAGTATAATTTTGCCGCTCTTTGGCCCTTTTTCTAACTAGGTTTGACCTTTTCCGCTGAAAAAGATCCTGGGAGCCCTGGGGCAGCATCTATAATCTCTAGACCTGGAACGACTAAAAAATTGAGAAACATTTTTTAACACTAACGCGTCTAAGTTTTACTAAACCTCCTTAAAATAGAGTATTGACCCCTTGAAGACACTATAATGTCCAGCACAAGAAATGCCCCCCCCACTGAATTTTCCTTAAAAATGCCCTGCCTCGAGGTCTCCCAGTGGCATGAAAAAACGTCGGCGCGAAGCGATACAGTACTTGTCACACCTTATCATTAGTCAATTCCGCAACTTTCCCTCAAAATTTAAGGTTGCGTCATCTCGGGTCAGGTCACCAGTGCAGGTCAAGCGGCCTCACCCAAAAAAATGTTTAAGTTGGCGTAAGTAAGAAAAAGGTGAATCTATCGAATTCAAACTTGTACCATATAATGGGCCCAAAAAGTACTAATAAATTTATTCCGGGACTTCTCCCATCGATGACCTAGGGACAGATACGAATCATGGTCTCTCCATTAAAATGCATGGGGTAAAACGGAAATTTGCCGAAAAATTGCTCTACGCCTGCAGACGCCGCTTGAAATACCTTCGGATTCCCCAAATCATAGTATCCTAGGCCTCTTTATCGGTTCATGTTGCAAGTTTAGACATGTTACCTCTGAGAGTTCATCTGGGGCTTCCTAAGCAGGTTTTAAGACTTTGGTCAATTGCTTTGCAGGAAATATTGATAAAACCCGTATTTTGATACCATTTTTTATTGTTATTGTGAGTTGATTGATATGCATACTGACTATGCTAGGCTATATGGTGACCTTGGCCTAGCCTTAGGTAAGGTCATTTTTATGTTTTGACCTAGTATAGTCATATTATACATTATTTGATGCTTCGCCGTAACGAGAGGAAGCGAATTGTGCCTAAAAATGATTCTAGCTTAACTCTGGCAGACGCTAGAGTATAGAGACAGAGACATGTTGTAAGCTTTGCCTCGGGGGAGGGACCCCAGCGCTGATCGCGGGAAAATCCCCAATGGCCCCCAGGGGCCCTCAGGGAGTCAGGAAATCTGGCATGGGTGGAATCCTGTAAGAGGGATTTTGGGTCTCCAAAATCAGCTGAGGGGCCCGTTTCAGTTAACCCTCGCCCAATCGGGGGGGGCATCGATGGCCCCTAAGGTTTTTCCGGGATAGCAGAAAAACGACGAGGTGCAGCGCCATGGTTGAGGGCTCTACCTCTCACTGCATCATTTTCCCATCATCCCATGAAATTTTTTACCCTGGGTCACCCAAGGTCAGGTCACCAGACGGGGTCAACCAAGGTCACCTCAGTTCAACTTTAGAGCTCTGTAAGAGCTACATTTCGAAGTCGATCGATTTGAAACGTCCTACACTTTATGACCCCTCTAGGGTCTACAAGGCGTATATCCGGGATTTTTCGATTTCGTGCCCTGAGGTCAGGTCACGAGGTGACCTCTCCCATTGAAAAACATGGGGAAAAGCTGTCTTATGATCTAAAAGTCACAAAAACGATTGAAAATGCTCAGCGTGATCAGAAAAGCGTTCTTGGACACCCTTTCACGGATTTCAAGCGTCATATTTGCCCTTTGACCTCTTCCAAGGTCATCCAAGGTCACCAGGGCTAAAAATTACTATTTTGACAATAACTTTTGACCTAATTAAGCTTAGAGCGCTGAAACAAACACCACCCTGTTTGTCTTGTCATTGGCTTTCATTTGCTATACGGCAAGGTCACTTCCTGACCTTCTGTGACCTCAGGTCATATTAGGTCACGAGGTGACCTCTGGAGGTCAAACCACTGGCGGGAGGTCTTTACGTTCCACATAGCGGAAAAGGGTCTGGCCTTTTCCTATCAAATATACTTTACCAGACCTCAATAGCTCTAATAACATAAGAGTTATGCCCAGTTTGCTTAATCATTGAATATTTGAGTGAAAATAGCCGATCTTGACCTAATTTGACCTCTGGAGGTCAAACCATTGACCTGAGCACTAAAACATGCCAAGTAGTTTCTTACTGAATTCACGCGAGCTTTCTAGTGCACTTTGCAGATTTGCGCTAACTCTCATATTTTCGGAGTTAGAGGGGGGCATCGATGGCCCCCGGTGGGGCGAAGGTGGCGCCGGACCCCCGGTGGGGCGCGGGTTAAGGGGGCCCAGATAAGGGCCCCCGACAAGCTCATTTGACCTCAGTGCCAACACAGGATTCTCAAGACCAGCGTTGGGTGCCTACCTATTTAAACGGTTTCTAAATAAGCTCAGGGACCCAAAACTAACCCAGGGGTCCAATTTTCAATTGATGGGGCCCAGACACTCTGAGCGGACCCTGAAGCAGCTCAGAAGGCCCACAAAACTAATAGGGCGAGACTAGCTGGGTGCCTCGACGAACTAGTGCCCAGATGCACACAACGGGCCCCAAACAAGCTGAAGGGATCTATATCAGTTAAACGAAAACGGTACCAACCCAGGGGACCCTGACCAGCTTAAGGGACACTAATCCAGCTTGGGGCTCAGAGCTCAGAGCTCCAACTTTTAGCTCAGAGGACCCAGGACCTGTTGAGAGGGCCCTATAACAATAAAAGGGCCCCGAAAAGCTTAATAGGCTTCAGCGGCGACACATAGGTTTCAAGTTCAGTGTGAGGGCCTGGTTAACTAAAGTGGTCCCTGGTTAGCTGAGGGGACTCGATATAAACTCAGGGAAGTCACCAAAAACTCAGAGGCCCAGGCCCGCAGAGGTTCTGCGGGCTATGACGCTCAGGTTAGCGTCAATCGGGTATTTCAGTATGGAGCCGTTAGCCAGGACAACTGTGATAAATTGAGGTGGTGGATACGACACCTCAGTTTTCGCCATGACCAAAGATAACTGTATTGTTTGCTCATCGTGCTTCAGTTAGCGTCAGTGGGTGCTTTCAGCATTTTCTACAGGGTGTTTCAGAAAGAATGATATTTTTCAAATGTTCAGTAAAGTACCAAAAATCCTTCAAATCTGTTCCCAAAACGTTCATTTTAATGGTAAATTGTAGGACATTTTTCAATAAACATGTTTCATTTGCATCAAATATTTCACCCGTCTTAAAAATAATTGGAAAATGATGCAAGAAACATCATATATCCCCGCATATGCTTGAGAAAACAGAACTGGCAACACTAAAAAGCTTTAGCACACAGAAATGGCACGTGAGCATGCACATCAAAGGTACAAGGTCAAGTAACATAACAAGTTTAAAACTTTTGGCTCAAGCTCCATATGGCTCATTGGCTCACCTTCTATATGAATGACTGGATGCGGCGGAGACAGCGCAAAAGACCTCACTGTTCACCGCAGACCAAGGGACGTGGACCAATTGGGGATTGCTTGCTTGGACGCAGGCCTTCCTAAGCTTGAGAGGTCTTTTTTAGAATTAATTTCCAGAACAATGTGCGTGTGGACTGTGATGTACCGCAGGGGCGATGTAAGGTTTGCAGTGTCATTGGCGTGATACTTGTCACGTGATACGCGCGTGATTTCTACGAACATTTTCGATGAAGGCAAAATAGACAGTATTTTCAACTCATTTTCAATATTATTTTTGAAGTAGCAAGAATACCAAAACAGCTATCAAAATATGCATAATCGTAAATGTCCCAAAATTCACTTTCCATTGATATGTAAATCATACCACAACAATCTATTTACAACCGCATTACGATCAATTCAAAAATATCATTCTTTTTGAAACACCCTGTACCAACGTGCCAGTCGTTAGCTGGCCCGAAATAGGCTTGATGGTAAACGTGAACATGTCCTTGCTAAGAGGAAGCTTTCATGAAAATAAGCATTTACAAATCCTTTTTTAAACGCGTTTTTCATTGACACTGGCCGCCTTTTGGGTGGTAAATTGGCCAGTGGCGGATCCAGGGGGGGAAAGGCATTCCCCAAACGGAAAAGCTCGGGGCAAAACTTGTTTTGACCCCCAAAGCGATCGACCTCCTTTTACCCCTACTCCTTTTTAGCTTATAAGCAAGATTTTGGTGTTTCAACTCTCAACTTCAAACAGAACATAAGTTGATAAGAGGTTCCCTGGCCTGTCCCCTCGAATCCGGAAATGTAAAAAACACTGAAGATTATATGTTCGGGCACAGCCCTTCATCAGAATCATGGAGTAAATATCAATAATTCTCAGTTGTAGTATAGCCAGTCTGGTATAGCCAGCCTTGGATAGGAAGAAGTATCTCGAATCTCGAGCCCATATTTTTTTACTCTGTGACGTTTTTTTAGCTTTTCGCCTCAAATACCCAAAATTCTACCGGGAAGTGATATTGGTAGCGCAGCCTTTTACTGCGTGACGTTTTTTTTTGCTTTCCGACTTTGGTTTGCCCCTCCCAAACCGACCAGCTGGATCCGCCACTGAAATTGGCGCCCCTCAGGTTCGGCACCCTCCGAGCCTGGCCCTCCCCCTTAACGAAATCCTAGATCCGTCACTGACTTATTGCTGACTGCATTAGATCTGAGCCATTGATTCAGCAGACACAAGATATTGAAGAGGAATCCAAATGCAGGGGACGGACGTGAATGCAGTTGGCATAGGCATTAGGCGGATGTAGGAAGTATAGGCGGATGTACGGACCAAGGTACTTCGACAAGGGAGGATTCAGTGGCAGAGACGGATGCAGAGGGCAGAGCGGATCGATGAGGAAAAGGCGCATAGAGCACCAAGGGCGGATGCAGGGACAGAGTGGTTAGAGGGGACAGAGGTGGATGAAGGGGCAGAGGCGGCTGCGGGGGTAGGGGAGGATGCAGGAGCAGATGCAGATGGCAGAGAAGAATGGCGGGGTACATGGGGATGCAGAGAGCAGAGCAGATGCATGAACAGAGGTGGATGCAGGGCTGGATACAGATAAAGGGGGCAAAGGTGGATGCAAGTGGCTGACGCGGATGCAGGAGGCAAATGCCGATGCAGGGGGCAGGGTCCCCATTGGGTTTCAGTTCGCCCATAGCGAGGCCTGGCACAGACGGATCCTAGATGTCTTTTAGAGCCTCGGCGCAGACCCTCTCGTGAAAATTCGAGAGCTTTTGGTGCCAGACTTTTCATCAGAAAATACTAAGGCCTTTACGATCAGCCCCATTGAAGTCACTTGGCAGCACGGGTGTGCAAAACCCACCGTCCCTTTGACATCACATGTCGATTTTTAAGGTCCCAAGATGGAAAATCTGGGCCGTCTTAGTAACAAATTGTAAATTAAAACCCTAATCAATTTTCTTTTGGATTCCAGATCCGTTTTTCTATGTCCGCAAATGCCTGTCCACAGGAATCGGAAAAGTGACAGAATGTCACACCACCATCAACCCTTCCCTTCACCAGCGGGCAACCGCGCATGCGGCACTAGCGCAATTGGTGGAGCCCCCGCTTGCTACGAGACAGGGCTGGAGTTCTAAGCAGAGTGGGTGCGCTTTGATGAATCATTTACTAAGATGGCTTTAGACTCAATGATTTTTGCCGTACCTACTATTGGAGACCGATGTTAAGAAGTTACATACTCGGTATGGCACTGACAAGCTGTCCAGCAGGGACAAATGCCGCTCGGTGTGCTGGGAGCGGCGGGGGCTCGGTGTGCTGGGAGCGGCGGGGGCTCGGTGTGCTGGGAGCGGCGGGGGCTCGGTGTGCTGGGAGCGACGGGGGCTCGGTGTGCTGGGAGCGGCGGGGGCTCGGTGTGGTGGGAGCGACGGGGGCTCGGTGTGGTGAGAGCGACGGGGGCTCGGAGGACTCCGTGGCTGTGAGCGTACTCTGATGAGGTGTACCTTTGCTCTGGCTGTGGCTGTGCCCCTTGAGTTGTGTGCCGTTGGGTTGAAAGGTCCAATCGTTTTTAATGTTTCTTAACCAGCTCCGTCTGTTTCAGTCTGTAGTTCTATGCATATAATCTGTGCATTGTTCATTACTAAATCCTCCTCTTTTGGAACCCAGCTGGTCAAACAGGACCCTGACGGCTATAGCTGGTGCTGCAACTCGCAGTGGGCTTGCTGCCCGAGGAGCCCGGCTAGCCTTCGTGGTTTTGTCAGTTAAAGAGGGCCCAGCTTACCGTTCACAGACGACCTTTGGGGCTACAGTGGTTCAGAGGACTCTTTTCAAAGACAGTCAACACGATGACTCCTTGCTGAGAGAAAACTATCTCCTCCAGACCCAAAAGCTCTTCAGACTTGGGATCGTCCTTCCATTTCCTCATGCTCCCGATAACAGTCTATGTACTGTCGGAATCCGGCTGAGACAGAGAAATGTTTGGATGAAGATTCGGAGACCACTCCACCCGCGTGGACGGTTGAACGTCCATAAAAAGATAAGTTTTAGGTACGGGCACATTAGAATTGACTTTAGAAATTGAGCCTTCTTTCTTTAGAGCGGTTTTTCCTCGATGAATGTGCCTTCCACTGGTAAATGTACCCCCACTACTCACCCCCCTACCTCTCATTTGGTGGATAACTATTCGCAGGCTGCTAGACACCAGGGATCATTTAGCTTCGACTTATTACGCTTAGGGAGATAACTTCTGCTACACCAGTAGGCAATGTAAAAGCACCGGTAGTACCCCATTAAAACGCCTCTCTTTAGCCATAAGTAAGGAAAACAGATATGTTCATGACATTTGCCTTCTGGCCTGTGACGTGGTAAACGGAAATCTGCTCCGAGTTTGAATTCTGATGTTCGAACCGAAAACTTCAATCTGATAATCATCTCCGTCGTTCTGTACCGGATGTCAAGTTGCCATGCCAGTGTGAAACCTGCTATCCGCCAGTTTGATAGACGCGCCCACGCCCACATGCAATAAAACTTATCTTGGCCAGCTCTGATAACGTCCGCACCGCGCTAATTCCCACTTCAACGAGTGCTAGACAAACAGGGGCTGAGTTGTTCCGGGCCAGGCTCCCGCGCAACACATCTACCTCTCCTCTCTCTAGTGATGTTGACGGTGGCTGATGTGATCCGTAGTATTTTCTTATTTTAGTGCATAAAAAGCGCGATTATTTTAGAAATAGTTCAATCTGTTTTTGCAGTGCCTAGTGTTAGACGTGAAATGGGTTCCCGGCCGTTATAGATCATATGGTGGTGACTGGTGATTGCTTCATAAACGCTCTGAACTGCGGTAATATTTTTTCTAGCATCACTCCCAGGAACTGGAGTCCGACATGGCTCTTGAACGGCCCAGGCCCCTGTTGACACGAGGAGTCAGCCTGCTGGAGGGATACCCCCACATCATACAGCCGATCGATGCCGAGAGCGCCGCTCACCTCTGGAAATCGGTGCCGGGCCTGCGAACTGGAGCCACACTGGTTGGAGACGACATGTATGTGTACCCGAAGGTACCGGCAGCCAACCTGGCTGCTGTGTACCAGTACCCGGTGGACCGGCGGGACGTGTGGGTGGTGTCGCTGCCCTGCAGTGGCGCCACCTGGCTCCAGGAGCTGGTGTGGCTGGTCGCCAGTGGCTGTGACTGGCAGGGAGCCGAGACAGAGCTCTGGCCCGTGCGCTGGGATTGGGCCGAGATGAAGGCTGGTTGTCTCTTCTCGCCCTCGGTGACGCGAGACATCTGGTGGCAGATGGTGAAGTCGAGCATCCGCAACGTGCCCAGGATACTGTGGGGCGCCGCCAGAACAGCCTGGTACTCTACCGCAAAGCATCTGCCTCGTTTCGTCAATACGCACATGCCGCTGGCAATGCTGCCGCAGCAGCTTCTGGATAGGTGCAAGGTGATCTACTTGGCCAGAAACCCTAAGGATGTTCTGGTGTCCTACTACCATCATCACAAACTCTTCCTTCCCTACGGATGGGAAGGAACATTCCAGGACTTCTTTGACCTTTTCTTGTCTAACAAACTGATTCAGATGTCGTTCTTCCCCCATGTGCACGAGGCATGGGAAAAGAGACATCATCCCAACATCCTCTTCATATTCTACGAAGACCTTCAGAAAGATCTGCGGGCGGTGGTTCGTCGTGTTGCTGACTTTCTCCGTATCCAGGTCAGCGACATCGACGTTGAACGGCTGTGCGATCACCTCAGCTTCAGCAGGATGAAGAGCAACCCATCGGTACAGCTACAGTGGCTGCGTGATCAGGGACTGATGTCGGAGACGAGCAGCGTTTTCCGCAGTGGGCAGGCTGGAGAATGGTGGAGACACTTCACCCCTGAGATGAATGCAAGAATGGATGCATGGGTCGATGAAAATCTGCGAGGATCGGATTTGCGTTTCACGTACCAGGTCAAACAGGATGAGTAAGACGGACAACATGCAGTACAAACGATTAACGATGACTGTTGTTGCATGGATATTTTGTAGGGCACATGAATTGTCAACAAGGTTCAAGAACACCCAGATTGTTAGGAGGTGGAATGTCTCATATCCCGAATCATACCTCCTCAGGGTACTGTATAATATTGCTACGAAGGGCGTGCTAGAAGTTTACCTGAAGAGGCATTGTGTTGTGTATCTCGATTTTGGTAGACTGCATGTACACATACAGGTTTGTGGATGGATTTTTTTGGGAATTACTGTATTTATTAATCGTGACACCTGAAGTATTAGGTAGGCGACAATGCAGCCTTTGGCCTGATGGGCAGGTACTCTCATCTCACAGTTTGATGATGTCTGGGGAAATGCTTGCCGCGTTGATTGTCTCCAGTCAGTCACTTCGAAGTTCCATTCATGTGGTTGTATTTTTCATTCAGATCCAGCGAGATACTCAGTGCTATAAGCCAAATATATTTGCTTCAAAAATGAAAAATACAACTGTCACCTTCCTGCTTTCCAATGATAATTTGTCAAACCGAATGATGACGTACTGCACCAAAAGTGACCCTTGCGACTGAAGTAGCCGGATGTTTTGACACAGGGGCGTAGGAACGGTTTGCAAAGTGGGGGGGGCCAACCTTAGAGGGGGCCCACCTCAAGGGGGGCCCAGTCCACGGGGCCAATAATTATAAAAAACATTTTTAGTTAGCTCGTTTGGTGTCAATAAGGCACGCATGCACACAAGGATGTCAATATATGGAAAATTGAGAAATTAAATCTTGCCCTATGATTTCGAGTTGTACCTATTATGATCTAATAAATCATAGTAAAACGCAAAAAAACATTTTTTGGTTGTTTACCTAGACCCTTTTCAAATACGAAATACATTTTAAGCTTTTTTGGAGAATTTCAATCATTTACCACGAGCGCGTTTTTTTATATTTACAGATATTTAGGCCCTTTTCATCACATTTACAAAATTAAGAACTGTTTATAAAACTACAGACAATGCTTTGATACCAAATAGCCTCATTTCGCTATGCCTAATCAACTTGTATTTGCTTATTTAATGACGAAAATGGGAACATTTATTTAGGTTATTATGGATCCCTTCTTTCCATCATTAGAGATTGATTTAGGTAAAGGCTGATCACAATAAATACACCTCGCTATATTTCGATGCCTAAAATGCAGAGTTCCAGCATGGCTGCAAGTGCAATGTAGGTACTTGATGGCCAGCTTTGTGATGCCGAGGAGGTGTGGGCATGGTGTTATAGTGGTTGGCAAACTTGCTTTCCACGCGACCAACTCGGGTTTAAGGCACGGCAGATTTCTTGTGCAAGGAGTAATTTGACTCCCAAGAAACCCCTCCAACAGGGAAAGAGTTGGTGACGCCATATAACCCTGGCATCGAAAGACGTCGCGCCTTTCGATGGTTCAGGGACGACTGTTGCCCGGCATTTGGTGAGGGGTCCGTGTCCGATTCATATTTTGTGTTGGAATTGATATGGGATGGAGTTTGATTGGGCCCAGTTCTCGGGACTCATTTGGAAACACTCGAGTAGTAGGTGCCTTGGCTTTTTTTTACGAAGCGCTCCTCGCTCCTCCTCCAGGGGCTTGCAGGTAGCATACTACCGAACTTGAACGTTCCCAGACAAGCTATCGGGCCCGTTTGGGTTTCTTGTTCTATATTACAGTTGCTGGTATTTGTATATTCGTTGCGGGGGCCCACCTCAAAAAAGGGGGAAGTATCCCCCTGACCCCCGGTTCCTATGCCTATGCCGACCAGGGGCCACCAAATTATCTCGGATGGCCCCAAGGTCCAGACCATGGCTCAGGAACCCAGATCAGTCAGCTCAAGGGCCCAGACCAGTGCATTAGCCTCGGGACCAGCTTATCAAGGGACCCTACATAAGCACAGGACCCCTAGAAGCTCATCACAGGGGAGCTCCAGATTCGCACAGGGTGCCAGATTAGCTTAGGGGCCCGATTCAGCTCGGAGGTCCCCAGGTCGACTTATGTAGGGTTTCAAAACAGCTCAAGGAACTTGTTCAAGCTCACGGATCCCAGCATAGCTCAATGATGCTAGAACAGTTCAGGGGCCCCAGACCAGCTCAGGGCTCTTGTTCAGCACAGGCCAGCTCAGCTCAGGGGCCCAGATCGGCTGATCTAGGATCCCCTCTCATACCAGCTCAGGGGGCTCCATTCAAGCTTTTTCTTGTTGGGATTATGCTCATCAATGTGTGTCATTTTCCTTGTTTGTCTGGTTTCCTACGAAAATATTTGAAAATTTTTTTATTTCAGAATATTTAGGACGGTAGTTATTGGGACTAAGCTAATAGATTGAAAACCAGCTGAAGTTCCAAATTCCCTGTTCGATTTGCTATTATGGATGCTAAAACTAGATTAATTTTTGCCTTTCCTCCAGTAATGGTGCCTGATCGACATGTTTTAATTTGTCTTTTTTGGTACGCAATGGGAATATATAAATTTTTCCGAGGCATATTATTTTCGAAATCTTCTTTGAGCCTAGGATCTCAAGCGATATCTCTGGATTGTTAAAATCTAAAAAAATGGAAAGGAAAAAGGACGCCCAATAAAAAGGATATATGAGTGTGCCCCAGATGCTATATAAAACCTATTCCATGGATGGTCCTACTGATGAAGCCGCTCACTTACTCCTCCCTAGACATTGGTTGGAGATCCCGGGGGGCTTGGGGAGGTGAGTACTTCCTTGGACTTTAGGTCTCTGATAGGCTTTGTACAGGGCTTGTATTGCTATGCCAGTGTTAAGCCATCCAGGACCATCACCCACCGCCCCCGCCCCCTGACTCCTGGGTCGAGCAGAGATCTCCAGGGGCCTAGCACTTGACACGGCGCCGAAACCAGTATCTGGGACCTCCGAAAACAACACTTTTTCCGCAAATCAGTACTTACGTCCCCCAAAACCAGCATTTGGGGGTACCATGAGACTACCTACTGGGACTCCCTGGAACTTACTCTCGTGGGGCCCTGAGGATAACTTTGAGGGGAGGGGGAAGGAAGGAGAGGAATGCTCGCTGAGGCTGGCTTTTGGGGACACTTGAGGGCAGCTTCTGGGGACCCCTGAGACTAACTCCTGGAGACCTCGTGAGACTAATTGTCGGATCTCTGAGATTAGCTCTCTGGCCCTCCTTACACTAGAACTGAAAGGTCCCCTGAAAATAACTCGGGCTTCCGAGATCAGTTCTTGGGGGCCTGAGACTAGCTCTGGGGCCGCCTAAGATCAACACTTGGCGCTACACACAAGGTTAATTTCCGGCCCCTCTCCCGATTAGATCTCAGGGAGTCTCTGATACTGATTCACGGCGCCTCTTGACCAAAATTGTGGACTCCTGAGAATCTCTCATGGCTCCCTAGATTAGTTATCGGCAGCACCTCTGGGCCTATTTATCGGGCCCCCCCAGATTTGCTCTGGGGAGGGGGCTGAGACTGACTCTCGGGGCCATCCAGATTAGCTCTTGGGGATCCCCTGAGGCTGTCTCTGGGGTGGGGCGGGGGGCAGGGAATGACTTCCGACAGCCCCCTGAGACTAACCCTGGGTCGCTCCCTGAGACTAACACTCGAGGAGGGAGGCGTGGAAGCACCCCTGAAACTGAGTATTTGGCACGGCACTCCCGCGACTGCCTCTGGGAAGCCCAGATTAGCCCTCAGAGGCCTAAGGCTAACTCGGAGCCGTGAGACCAAAATTCTGGAGCACCTCTGGGAATTACTCTCAAAGCCCCAAAATTAGCTCTTGGACGAACCGGAGACTAGCTCTCGGGAGCACTCTGAGACTAACTTTTAGGTGCTCCCTGAGATTGACTCTCGGGGCCTCTTATGCAGCAACTAGGGGGAGGCACAGCCTCAGGCTAAATCTCGAGGGTTCCCAAGATTACCCCTCAGGGGCCTCCTGAGATCAGCACTCTGCGGATCAAATGAGACTAACTCTCGGACCCCTAGATGAACTCTCGGGGCCACCTGAAAATAAATATTGACTCCTGAGAGAGACGCCCAGAAGACTATGGGACCGAATATCGGGGGTCCTCTAAGACTGACTCTCGGGGTCCCCTTGACCGACCCTTGGGGTTCTCTGAGACTGACTCTCATGGAGCCCCCTGAAATATTCTGTCGCGGGGCCCTGAGAACCACTCTCTGGGGGACCCTGGGACGAGCTCGGCCCCCTGAGACCGACTCTCGGGGCCCCTGAGACCGACTCTCGGGGCTCCTGAGACTGACTTTCGGGATCCCCTGAGACTAACTCTCAGGGACCCCCTGACATCTACTTTTGGGGGTCTTGAGACTGACCCTCAGGGCAGGGCTCTGAGGCCGACTCGGGACGCCCTGAGAACGAATCTTCAGTGGCTTCTGAGACTGATTCTGGGGGTCCCGTGATCAGAGAATGCTTTGCAGTGGTTCAGATTGGCCCAAAGGGAGGTCCCCGGACTCCTAGAACCCCTTGGCTACGCCACTGCATCCACACATTCGGGGGCCCGCCGAGATCAGCACTTGGAGGCCCCTGAAATCATTGCTTCCCCCGATACCAATACTCCGGAGCCCCTGGATACTGATGCGCGGGGCTCCTAAGACCAATCTCGGGGTTCCACTTAGATCAGGTTCGGGGCACCCTTAGGCCTATGCTTGCGCTTTTCTTAGGAGTAACTCGACATCCGTTGTTTGGGGGGCCGCAGATCAACATTCGGAGCCCCCCCGGACTAATGCTCGGTACTCTGGAGCCCCTCGATACCAATGCTCGGGGACCCTGAGCCCAATCCTGGGCCCCTGAGACCAAACTCTGGGTCCCATGGGGCCAATTCTTGGGCCTCGCTCATAAGTCCCCTCGATATCGATAGTCGGGGGGCACCCCGAGATCAATATTGTCCTCCCCCCACTTCCCAAGATCAATGTTCGCTGCTCCGGGGCCATCGATACCAATGCTCGGGGGATCCCTGAGACCAGCTCTGGGGCCCCCTAAGACCAAGATCGAAAGACCCGTGAGACCAAGCTCAGGGCCCCCTGAGACCAAGCTCCGAAGGCCCGTGAGACCAAGCTCAGGGCCCCCGAGATCAATGTTCAATACTCTGGAGTCCTCAATACCGATGATCGGGGGCCCTGAGACCAAGCTCGGAAAGCCCGTGAGACCAAGCTCGGGAGCCCCCTGAGACCAAGCTCGGGGGCCCCTGAAACCAAGTTCGGAGGTCCCTTGAGACCAAGCTTGGGCGCTCCCTGAGACCAAGCTCGGGGGCCCCTGAGACCGAGCTCGGGGGCCCCTGAGACCAAGATCAGGGGGCCCGTAAGACCAAGCTTGGGGGGCCCCTGAGACCAGGCTCGGAGGTCCCTTGAGACCAGCCTCGGGGGCCTGAGATCGAGCTCGGAGGGCCCCCTGAGACCAAGCTCAGGGGGGTCCCTGAGACCAATGCTCGTGTTTTCCAGTGCATAAGGTCAGCCCAAGGGGGGTTCTGCGGACCCCATGGACCCCCCCTTGGCTACGCCACTGCTGAACACGAATCTGGCAGCATAAATGCTGTATCAGATCAGAATTTTGAGATCCAATATGTCTGTGTGTCGTCTTTGTGCAAGCCTACTTGGCATCAGTGACATTGACAGTGCGAAACCCAAAAGGTCTAGGAAAATGAACGTTTAGGTGTTTGGGGAGGCTAAGGTATCCTACCTTAACGCGCTTGACGGGGTCTGAGCCACCTCGCATTGACGGCGGACCCGCCCCTAAGATCTCGAGAACCACGGTAGGTAGCGAAAACGGTAAACGGCGTTGGGCTGTCCATCACTTCTCCATCGAAAACATTTGAACCATTTTTTGTCAGGTCACATTTAGGTCACGAGGTCAAAACATGCCCGTCATAGGGATAACATGTAAAATTCAGTTTTTGGGCATTACATGTGAACAAGTAAAGATAGAGCAAAACAACTTGAACTGTATGAATCCTCTTAGAAGCCGAATCGAATGATATATAATTTGACCTTGCTAGGTCAATAGATTTGACCTGACCTGAGGTGGTGGTCAATTATATAAAATGCATATCATTAGACTGAAGGCCAGGCGAGTCTAATGCAGCTAAAATAAATGCTCTATCACCATCCGTTACTGAGTTATTCCGTAAAACCATTTTTCCCATGTATTTCATGGAGAGGTCATGCGTCGTACCTGACCTTAGGTCATCGATATAAAATACCGGAACGTATTTTGAGAACTCGGTGGCCATTATTGATATGAGTTTATTGATAAGTTCACCCTGCTCGACTTATGCTATCTTAAACTTTTGAGGTGGTCCTTGACCTGTACTGGTCCTGACCTGAATGACCTAACCTTAAAATTTTCACAGTTGTAAATGATGGAAAAGGCATACCATACGGCGGGCTACCGCCGGTTTTTACTATCTCCGAAAACCCGAGGGCGGTCCCTCTATGTTAAAGTCGATTTTCATAGACCTAGGTCAATATATTCAAGCTAAAACGAGGCCATACAGGTTAAATTCTGTCTGTGCAGGGCAGCCATTGGAAAATGTCGTGATTACGCGATGAGAAGCCAGATATGGAGAGAAAGTGACATAAAGTAACGGAGAAAAGGTTGGAGGCAATGTTCTCTGAAACTTTTAGGTCAATGTTGTTCAAGGCCATTAACCTTTGACATCAAAATATTACATTTTGCCTATAACGTATATGTAGTGACATTTTTGGTGTAGTGCATTTTTTGCCCCGCCTACTTTTTTCTGTGTATATATAAGCTGATAATGTGTTGCGCCGATGTAGTCCCGGGTTATCTTTTAGCTGCGTAGACGCGATCTGTGCCATTGACTCGGTGTGGGAGGTAAACAGCATTCCCCCTTTGCCTAGGGTAGCAGATGCTGCTCGCGGGAGGTGACAAATTGGTTCCCCCTGCTCCCAGTTTCAGCCGAGGTTCAGTAGCCCTGCAGTGGCAGGGCTCTGCTAAGGGTTTGTTTTTGTTTGTTTGTGTTTTTTTTAAGCGAACGACTTTCTAGTGCCGAAGCCGTGCAAGCCCCTCCACCAAACAAATCGTCGGGGAAGCTGCATGGTCGCGTAGGACATTTACTGTCTGATCAATCAAGGGCGGGTAAGGAAAGGAAGATTAAACTACAGGAAAGTACATTAGACAATAATCGCACCAGCTCAGTAATCGATACATAAAGATAAAGAAGTTCAAACACGGAAATAGGAGAGGGAAGGTAGGATATTTTGTTCTAAAGGATACAAAAGGAGGTTTAGCGTAGATGGGATCTTTTTGGGCTAGGAGAGTGCGCTGTTTTGAAAGAAAACTGCGACGCAAGTAAGGGATGTTTCAGAGTGAGAGGGATATCAAAGTTAGCACGATTTCAGTTTAAGGAGACATAGACGGTCCCAGACACCGCCCCTATGCGGGTTAGTTGGGAAGGAGCGCTCCGGGGCCGGCGGCACTAAGATGTTAATTTACGCAGATATGTATTTTGCCTAACGCGAATACTCTAAAATCACCAAAAGGGGGAGGGGTATATGCATGTTGGCTCATACAATGGGAGCTTATTTGGCTATGTGCATGAGATGGCTCATTGTTTGTTGTACCTGCGTGTCTTATGTGTCTCGTTAACGGTCCTGGAGGCGCGGCCAGCTCCTGACCGCATCGCCTGTCTCCCTATTTTTCCGTAACGGGTGGTGGAGAGGGTGCATAGACACCACCAGTGTACAGACCATATTCAACCACCATCCGTTTCCCGAGAAACCCCCGTTACATATACTGAAACCAGCACTTTGGCAACCGTCGGGCGGGAAATACTGTTTGACCTTGACCCATGGCCTTTTTCTTGAACCTGCGACCTTGAGCTCAAGATTGAGTGACCTAGCCTATGTCTATGTCTACCATTTATTGGCACAATCATGTTGCTGATTATTTTGCAATTCGGGCGTCTTTAGCGTACAATCACATTCCACGTTTTAGAACAATTTACAATTACACTTAAAATTTCACTTAACAATTACAATTACAACAATTACAATACAAATTTACGGTGAGCCTATGAAAGATTATCAGGTTTACACAACATATTAATAAACGAGTTTACCGACACTGCTTGGACAGTTTCTTCAGGCAGAGCATTCCAGTCGCTGATTGTTTTTGGAAGAAACGAGTTGAGGTGGTATTCGGTCCTGCATCGTGGTATCAAAATTGTTGACCTGTCTCGTCGCTGTTTTCTGGTAGTGGCGTCAGTTTGACTTTGATGTCTTCCACGGCTACCGTCTCATGTAGTATCTTGTAAAGCATGGTTGCCGGGCTACTCTTCGTCTTTCCTCGGAGATCTCCATTCGAGTCGCTTCATGATATCTGTTACACTTGATGTTCTTCGAAGTCCCTCACAACGAAGGCGCTGCCCTCCGTTGAACTGATTCAATCCTGTTGATGTGTTGTTGCTGGTGCGGATCCCAGATGGTACTTGCATATTCGAGGATAGGACGCACATAGGCTTTATATGCAGTATCCTTGATTTTCCATGACTTTATTTTCAGATTTCTCTTCAAGAATCCTAGAGCTCTGTTTGCTTTGGAACAAACGTTTTCAATGTGGTCGCTCCAGCCGATGTCTTTTTATGGTGATGCCGAGGTACTTGCACTCCTCACTGTATCAATGTGTGGCTGTGTAGTACGTATTGATACGGCAAGGGTTCCCTGCATCTGGTTACTGGAAGTGAGACACACTTCTGCGGGTGAAATTGCATGTCCACTTGCGTTCCCACGATGCCAGCGCGTTCAAGTCTTGTTGCAGTGCTAACTGGTCAGACATGCTATCCACTGCAGTGTAGATTGCAGTGTCGTCAGCAAATAGTCTTGATCGTGTCCTCAGGTTGTTCGGGAGATCATTAATATACACGAGGAATAGGCACGGGCCGAGGACACTTCCTGTGGCACACCAGACTTGACATCAATGAACCCGGACTTGACACCATTGACAACCACTGCCTGTCTTCTGCTTGTCAGAAAGTCTAAAATCCATTGGTTGTTTTTCCAACGACGCCATACTGCCGAAGCTTGTGGATAAGCAGGCTATGATTGACCTTGTCGAAAGCCTTGGCGAAGTCCATGATGAGGATGTCGTCTGTTGCCCTCGAGAAGTATTTTCAATGAGCTCATTTGTGAATCCTAGAAGTTGTGTTTCACAAGACCTCTTCTTACGGAATCCATGTTGTTGGCTGCTCATGATTTCGTTATTTTCCAAGTGGTTCATGATGGTGCTGGTAAGTATATGTTCCAGTGTCTTGCGACACACTGGTGAGTGACACTGGACGGTAGTTGGCTGGATCGTTTCGTTGGCCCTTTTTGACACCGGCGTCACCAGTGCGGTCTTCCAGTAGCAGGGACCATACCAGATTCCGAGAAGATCTAAAAATCATGGTAAGAATCGGTGCCACCTCGTCAGAAAGTTCTTTCAGTACTCGAGTGCTCAGATTATCCGGACCGAAGCTTTGTTTGGGTCTAGGTTGGTAGCAGCTTCCGCACTCCTGTACGGTGATGGTTATGTTTCAAGGACTGGACTATTGTGGGAGGCATAGCACATTTGTTGTTGAACTCGTCTTGGTTGTAGCCTCTGCCTTCGCTGAAAACAGATTGAAATTGGCTATTTAGTATTTGAGCCTGTCTTTTGGGGTCGGATATCGGTGACCGTTTTCTTTTAATGGTGAACACCAACATTTGATGACTTAAGATGTTTGATGTATGTCCAAATCGCTTATCTTTGGTCTTTGTTCTGGGTCGATACCTTCGAAGATAGAGTTCAGGTAGTGCCATAGCACGCCTCAGTTGTCGTTGAACTTCTCCCGCAATTGTACATACTCTGTTTTGTGTCTTCATTTCCTGTTTTGGCATCTTCTTGAAAAGACGGTTTTTACGGTTGATTAGGCGCCGAAGGAAGGATTTATCCATGGTTTACTTTCCTTTGAACGAGCTACTTTGTGTGGAATGAATTTGGCGATGGCGTCCGATAATGAGTCTTTGAAAAAGTCCACAGTTCTTCAGTAGTGGCCGCATGTCTCATAGAACGCATCCTGGGAATGATATCATTACATGCGCCTTTAAGACCGGTCCAATTTGCCTTCTTGTAAAGTGGGATTAGTCTTGGTGTTTGTTTGCGGTTTTTTGGATTGATGGAAAACTCGCGTAAACGCATCATGGTCAGATATCCCGGAATGACCTCTACTCTTGAGATGAGTTGAGGGCAGTTTGTTATCATCAGGTCAGGATGTTATTTCGTCTTGTTGGTGACAGGACAAGCTGCTCGAGTCCGTTATCGCTTAATATGTCCACAAAGTCATTGTGTAATCGCGGATGTACGGCATTGGGCTTCAGTGACATCGTTCTCCAGTCCCAACCGGGGAAGTTCATATCACCCCAATCAGAACATGAGCATTTGAAATTGCAGTAGCTCGGCTGATTGAGTTAGAGAATAGCCTTAAACCCTCTTCATCGCTCACATTGGGTCGATAGTAGGCGCATAGGTATAGGGTTCTCTTTCCTTTCAGCTTCAACTTCACCCAAATAAGCTCGCAGTCCTCCTCTAGCTCGGGCACATGGTAGCTATCCAAGTGTTCTTCACCGCCAACAGCACTCCTCCCCATGTCGGTTTCTGTCCTTGCGATATACTTTGTAGGTGTCTGGGAAAATTTCCGCATCCGTCTGGATAGAGTCAAGCCAGGTCTCAGTAGCCATAACAATATCAGGTCTTACACTGTCTATTAGGTGAATAATTTCTGGTTTCTTTCGGTTGCTGATTGTAGATTTAAGCTCAGGACTCGCAGTGGACGATGGTCTCTCTTGGATGACTGGTTTGTGCGTACCGGAGTAGAGGCATGGATAGGTCTTCCAATAGAACCTCTGCTAGGTGTCGAAGCGAGGTGGTCGAAGTTCGGAGGTCGTGTCATCTTCTGGGAATTCGAAAAGTGTTTGACTATTTCGATTGTCGCAGACGGCGCAGCACCACATATCGTCTTGGTGCAAATGACTCGTATCGATAAACTGACAACGTGCATGATACCACGACCCACTCGTTGCAACAGACCACTCTTGTATTCCATTGCACTGTGTTATCGCACGTTCCACACTGCCTCACCGATTGGGGGCTCTGGGACAGATGTTTGGTGAGAATTCAAAGGACCCGGGTTAGGCTCAGGTGCAAAGAGTTAGATAGCAATAGGGAGTCAGATAGAGGTTGACTTGCTTGCTTCGCTGCCGTTTCTTTGTATGTTTAAGTACATCGACAAAAATAGAGAACTTGTGCCAAATGTTCTTAACAACTCTTTCTTCAGCAGACTGCATCAATTCGGAGCCTAAGACGTCATAACATGATATACGTCATATTAGGCGGCGCCATCCGACCAAAGGCACTAGGGTCAATGACCTTGAAATGGTGGTATGACCTTGACCTGTGACTTTTTACTTAGACTCAACCTTCAAGGGAGGTAACTATGACATAAAATCCTCATCATATAATGTTGAGACGTCACGTCTCGGTCTACAATACCGGCGAGCTTGTGCGACCGAGCGTAAACCTTGCTCAATGTACAATGTTCATGCCCTTGAATGTGAGGTAGTCTTCCGTTGCAATAAATTCACATATATAGTGATAAGCTGCATTGTCTGGGTGCAGTTAATTCCGGGTTCTCGACGTCGTTGATCTAGATTTTTCCACAAAAGGCTAGGCCCATGACTGTGTGTGGAAATCGTAGGGCTATACACCAGGTATGCTCTGGGGAAGAAACCAGGTCCGATGGCAAAAAACGGCTACTAAATTTGAAATCAGTGGTATCAAAATAGGCAGAAACAGGTGTTCACGTGCAAGATTCATTTCGGCTGTTGACCATTGTTAGGCAGAGAAGCGTAATTTGACGTTCATCCATGGCCCGGAAAATATGGTCAGTTACAGTAAGAAGCGCTATATCGCTCGAGTGATTCTGTTTGAAGCCGTGCTGGCTGGTGCTGAACAAGTGAAATAAAACGTGAGACGTGATAAAACTGGTAAACGTGGAGACATAGGTGAACAGCTGATCAAAAACAACATATTCGGTGATTTTTCTTTAGTTTTTGCATGGACCGGGAGCAGCTGAAGTCGTTGGACTTGGCCGATTTACGAATGGGGTGGACTGCTGTTGGTTTCCAGCTGTCAGGCACGACGTGGGTGGTGATGCTGGTGTTCACGATACGGGTTTCCTGACCCTGATCAGATAACAGCTATCCCAGCGAACTGAAAAGCAAGAAGAGGGAACAGACCTCTGCACAGGAGTGTGGTTACGAGAGATGACGCTCTTCAGAACTATGACAGAAACAACTCTATATACCAGTAACATTCAGTCAATCAATCCGAAGATCCTTTATTTACTCAAGCGTTCCAGGCAACAGCAACGACATGTATTCTGCTAAGTGGCATGATGTAGTGTAATAAATAAGTAAATAAAAATATTTAGGCGAAACTATTGTAGATATTGATTGCAGTGCCGTTCAGCCTATTCATAGGTTTTTTTATAAATATGGCACACTTGAAAGCACAACA
This sequence comes from Lepas anatifera, assembly GCA_034440635.1. NCBI lineage: Eukaryota > Metazoa > Arthropoda > Thecostraca > Lepadidae > Lepas > Lepas anatifera. The sequence goes on from JAOTON010000634.1 coordinate 3,113,899, forward strand.
CCATAAACTTGATCAATCCTTACACATATTAAGATCCATGCAACGTCTTCCGGCTGCAGGTTCCCTAGATTTATGCATAGATGCTTTAGACTCTTATAGGTCCTAAGAATATGTTTAAGCCGTCGCGTTTGAGGCAGCACCTGCTTCAAGTGATGTGTATGTCCACTGAAAACTATTCCAAAAGATAGCCTATGACAAAAAACAAAGCCTTTGAAAACAAAACCTGTGGTGCCGGTTTGTTTCTCAGAATTCAAATCCTGTTCATACAGGCGGGTTGAAGAGACGACTTTTCACTCCGGGACCGATCCCGGGGACATTCCCACCTGAAGAATAATCTCGCTAAATATCGGTATTTTTAGCAGAAAATTTGAAAATTAGGATTGAAGACTGCTTTTGGTATGGTCTAAATGACAGAAACTAAGACCGGATTTCGGGTGGACTGAGTGCTGACGCCGACGTCGATTCCCGGTAAAGCTGCTGCTAATCTCCCCGAAATGGCAACACTTCTCGATTTCTGTTTTCTGTGTCTGAACTCACGAAAACGCAAATGTTAATTATAGTTCATAAATTCCTTATTGGCCAGCTTCCTGAAGCCATACAAAATTTGTTTTGGCTCAGGGAACCGGGATATCGTGAGGTAAGAAGAACCCCCTACTGGATCAACCATTCTCAAATAGGAATTACCGCCTTTTCACGACCCCTTGTTTGGCACCGAAGTTGTGGAATAGTATTTTTTCCGATAAATTCCAATCTGTTGAGGAAATCCCAAAAAGTAAACTAATTATGAAGAAAATGTTGAAACAACATTTCATAGGTCAAAGTCAGTACAAAATTAAATTTAGTAAGCTTATAGTTCATTTGAATGAGTAGAACAATACTAAATAAACAACGAGTACAAAAATGAATTGTATGGCTTCAGTGCTCTCTAAACTATATACTGTTCTTGAATGACCAGAACATGTTTAGAAATATCAACCACGTTTTCAGTCAGCGTATGCTTAAATTTAGTCATGTTCCCACTAAATCGTGCAGATGACATTTATATTCTCGCAGGGGTGCCGGGGCCTCCTTGGCTGTGATTGTGTTCCGCGGCAGCCTCGGGGATGGGGGAGCTTTGAATCACCTGTGCCATACCGATATTCATTAGGGATAGCAGATGTTCCAACACCAACAGATTTGGCTCCCTTCGGGTCTGTCAGGTTTCGGTCGGGTGGGTTGCACCGGGGAGGACCTGGCGCCTTTGCATCTCTCTGGAAGCGTAACGCGTTATAATCAACGTATATTAAACATGTCTGTGGTTCAGCACCCAGTGTCGAGTCACATTGTGGTGCTCCCACGCCTGACACACATATCAATTCATCTCATCTTCAGTCACTCGCACCTCATCATCTTCTTTTCAGAATAGAAACCGGGGAGTCTAAAAGGGTGAGTATAGACCTGACTTTTTCTTTTTTCTGACATCGACATCATTTGGATCGACAACCAGACGAGAAAATCACCATTGCCTTCGTTGCTCCCGGGGGCTGGTGAACAACAGGTTTTCAACTCGCTTGCTGGCCCGGGGGGGGCAACGGAGGGATTTATATTAATTCAAGCTCTCATCTTCAGTCGCTCTCACCTCATCATTATCCCAAATATACAAAACACGTTGTAGTACGGGCAGTAAATATGTCTTAGGCTCAGCACCCAGTGTCAAGCTGCGCACTGGGTGTTTCCACGAGACAAACATTATAAAAAAAACATCAGATGGTTCTTTTGAACACCAAAGTCATTTTTAAAATAACTATTTCTCGATGTTCTTCGCCCGCGGTCGATATCAGTACCCGCAGCCGACCATGCAGCCCCACCATGTAGGACTGTCAACGTCCTACATTGGCCAAACAGTGAGGGTCGCTGGGGACAGTGAGCGCGGGGATTGAGTGGCGAGGTGAGTGCCTGGAGCCGACGATGGCGCCTACCTGCGGCCGACGATGACCGGGCCTGGAGTCACGCTGTTTTCGCGCCCGCTCCATTCGATCCCCCGCTGGCGTCGGACACAGTCGCGCGCGGTCGCCCTCAGCGTGCGTGGCTGGCCAGTCTGAGGCTCACGCTGGCTTCTTGTGCGGCGGTGGAGGGCTCTACACCAGAGTGCTGCACTGTGTGCCCCTGCTGCTGCAGTGCACGTGCTCTTCTACGGGTATCTGGTAGGTGTTTGTATGCAGGCATACAGTTCTACAGCGTGACGTGTACATGCTCAATCTTCGTTAGTTTTATTAGTGTCAGCGTAAGCCCATGGGTACTTGTTAATGTCGATCATGTCGATGCGCCATATAGAAATGGGAACATGAACATGAAATGAGTAGTGGTTTTGGTTTAACGTGTAAAAGCAGACATGACTTATAAACTCAGAGACCATTTTCTTGAAACGTTACTGGAATCGCTTCCCATATACAATGTTTCGTGATTAGTACAATAGTATGTTTGTAAGTACCAATGATTAAGGGGAGGGCCAATGGGAGCATTTTCTCTCTCACGATCAACCCTCGGCGCCTCCTGAAATGGTCACAGCTCTGCCGTGGAAGATCGATGGCGCCCCTCCCCACGAAATGTAGTGTTCCCACCCAACCCATCACCCCAGGATCCGCTCCCGCGAGAGGATTTGGCGCCTAAAAGTGGCACCTCTCTGGTTCGAACATCCCCCGATCAGATATCCTGGATCCGCCTATGGTAAGCATTTATATCATGGTAATTTTTTGGGTGTAATGATCGTCATTACCACAGGGTACGTGCAGGAATATCATCTTTCACTGTTTCCAGCACTTTGCCTTATGGTGTGTCGTCTCATTGAGCCACGAGGAGCATGAGGTCACGTGAAGCTAGCAAAGGTCAGTTACAAAACAGCCCTGAGGCCCTTTCTGTCGCAGCCGCTGCAGAGAGGGGAGCGAACCTGTGCCCAAACATCAGCTGAACTCGCAGAATCATGTCATGGCATATTAGTTTGTGTTCTGAAAAGGCTTCTGTGTCCATATTTACAGAATGAAATAGTTTCTTTCCTGTGTATAAGTGTCAAAAAGCACAGCAATTTTTGAGGATGGACCAATGCCCCAAGAAGTGTTCGAATCTGTCCTTATCTGTTATCTGGAAGCCCACTGATCATTGGGTCTTTCGGAAGTGAAAACGAAACAGCGGCATAGCCAGATTTTTCGGAAGGGTCGTGGCATGGGGACCAATCTTGACCATCAAGAACGTCGAAGGAACATGCAATTTGAGGCAGAGTGAGGCGATACTCTGACCACTGAAAACCAAAATGATCCCTTTTGGCGGATAAAAGGGGAATGGTCTGAAAAACACTACCCTAAAAACACGCACTCTATTCGTCAAACATCACCTTTTTGGCGCTTTTATTCTCGGATTATTCTACCAATGTTCCTCAAAATATTCGAAACAGGGCATTAGGAGGAAAAAAGATGATCATCATCAACTTTTTTATTTCATTTCTTATATACAGACAGGGGATAGAAGTAAATAAAGAGACCAGCAAAAGAAGATATGAACAAGGCAAAGCAAAGCAATAAGGAGCAATAGAATAGAACTGTACAGGCACACAGTATAAAACAAGAGGAAGTAAGCGAACAGAATCAGATTAGAGCAAATGTTTAACATAACTAGAAGGAACAAGACATAAGTTCCTGGCATGAAGCAGTAATCATGGAGCCGGAATGAACAGAAAAAGTAACACAAAACAGAGACTGACATGTCATAACAAAACGAGAAGAGCATTAAGGAACGAGCTGGACAGAAAAATAACGCCAAAAACATACTTGAAGAGGCAAAATAAAACAAAGCAGCAAAACAACAAGCAAACAAAAACAGGGGACGCAACAAAATAAGCAATGTTAAGTAATAAGTAGTTATAAGTATAGGGCCCACATATGTTGAACATATTAAATCTTAAAAAAACCATTAGTAAAAGTAACAAAAACAGTAAGTAAGTACAAGCACCTAATCAGACCAGGGACCTATCAAACATTAAATCAAAGCATGTGGTCAGTGCGAACAAAAAGCATGTGATCAGTGCGAACAAAAAGGAAACAAAACAGAACGAAAAACAGGCTAAAAACACAAGCAAAGCAAAGTCACATCTAAGCAGGCAAACAAAAAAAGATGCGCTCGGTGAGATCAAATTAAGGTGCTAACGGAAACGAACCAAAGACGAAAAGAACAAAACAAGTAAGCAGAAAGGTGGGCTGGCTGAGAGTCCAAAGAGAGCCAGGCGGCGGTGCGTACTGTAGGCCAGCACGTGTCAGCAGAGAGTCTGGAGGGTCGGGCGGAGGCACCAGGTGTCTCCAGCATCGCCAGTAGCTGCCCCAGCATGCCGCTGGTAGAGGGCGGTCACGGACGCAGTTCTCGAGGCGACGATATGGCCAGCTGCAGCTGAGATTTTGAGCTTGAATTGAAGAGAGTCCGAGCTTGAGCTTGAGCTTGAAATAGAGAGTCCGAGCAGGGCCGGGCAGAAGCAGCTAGGTGCATCCAGTCATCACTGGTGGCCGCCGTCAGCATACTGCTGTGCGAGGCCGGCACGCTAACTGTAGGTTGGCACACTGTCTGTAGGTCGGCACGTTATGCAGGTGGGCTGACAGAGAGATTTCAAGAGGGCTGGCAGTGCAGCCAAGTGCCTCCAGTCGTCGCTGGTGGCCGCCCCCTGCACACCGCTGAGTGCAGGCGGCAGCGGAGGGTGCTCCTGATGCGACGACATAGCCGGCTGAAGCTGAGAATATAGTGCTGTCAATTGTACTTCCTGCACTCTCCAGTCCTGACCGCGCGATGGATAGATGAAAAGATGATACCCTGAAAGTATCCAAGGATGCCTGTTATGTGCTCTATATATGCCGCCAGATTTCTTTATATTCCCCTATGATACCCTTCCGTGGAGGTTCGATGCTCTCTCCATGCCCTTTGACACTTTCGTGACGCCCCTACGGTGCTTCAATTTCGTGTAAATCGATGCTTCATTGAAGCCCCAATCATCACCACTGTGAATTCTCCATCCACATCGGGTACAATGACCTCGCTCTGAATAAGAGCACAAACTTACAAATGTGACATGTATTCTCATGCTCTTGGCACAGCACTTAAATAAAAACAATCACAAGCCTAAAAAATGGCACAAAAACAATCACAGCCCGTGGTTATGATATTTGAGACGGACCACTCTTGATTCATAGATTCATACAGCCAGGCTATTGAATTGGTTTATATTAACTCAATATGAGCTGGAATAGGACCTACTTTCTCAGTGCTTACAGGTAATGTGGCTCCTTGGTCGAATCCCGTAATTTAGTGCAATTTGGGGTATTTTTAGCCGAAAATCATGAAAACTTCCATGATTTCTCTGAAAAATGTACAATGCGCTCAATATGTGTATTTCTAAAATGCTTCTCTAGGGTAAGAAATAAACCTCTGCTTGTGGATGACGTCATGATCTGACAACTACTACCATATTCAATCGGCTTCAAGGGATTCAATTGGCTGAGTACTCACCGTGACGTCATTACTGTTGTCACACCAACAGCTGACAACTGTGGCAGCCTAGCTGGGGTACATGGGGGTAAATTTCAGGTAGGGGAGAGGGTGGTGAGACGGGCATGGTAGGCAAGACGGGCACAGACTCTGTGGACCAGACCAGTTATGGTATAAATGTCCCATTACTTGCATTAATGCGTCTTGGAATTTCCTATCATGAGCCAAAAACACAAAGTTCTAACCTTTATTGGTTTGTCAAAATTTTAGAAAAACGAAATTAGTGTTTTACCCTACCATTGTTAGTAGTTTTGAGTGTAACATTCTGGCAGTGTCTGGTCCTATTTGGAAGGCCAAATATGCAAAACCTGTCTCGGGAGAGCGTTAACATACATTACGCGAAAAAACATACATTACGCGATTTAAGTTTTATATTACCCCAGCACGGTGAACGTCAAGAATGAGATTTTGTAACATGTTAACATGGGGCTAGACGGGCACGGAGTAATAAATACTACATCACCATACAAATTATAATCTTTATCGCTGCGTTTTTGCATGGTTGAAAGGAATCAGCCTGAGAGTCTGCTGCAAACCGGCTGAGGAACGTTTAATGATTGATTGTTAAGTTTCAATGGAAAATTATGATTGAATGGAAATTCAGCAAAATAATTTTTCCCTCGACTTTTTAATCGAAACAATGCATTGCAAAGTGTTTCAGAAGTCATTTTTGCTCAACGTGGTAAGGTTTTTGTCAAAAAGTTCTTGCATATGATAAACTATTTCATAAAACCCCTCTCACCCCACCTATTGGGGTAAGACGGGCTTTTGCAGCATTCTACGGTAAACGTTACTGCTCCTAGGAATATGCACGGATCCTAGTATGTTTAAGCACAGGGACAAATACATGTTTACTGAAGCTTAAAACAAAATTCCATCACTTTCAAATGAAAAGCGAGTGAGACATACTGTCTCAAACACAACTATGCCCGTCTTACCAACTTCTCACCTAGGTTTTTAGCCTTTCCCCTTGGAAATTTTGAGTTTCAAGATAAATTATATATTGAGTATCGGGTTTTCTGGCGTGCTTTACAACTTGGCTACAAGCCTATCTCAGTTAAAATCACGTTAAAAAATGCCAAATTCTCTTTAGGTTGGTATCCTTGCGACAAATCATATTCAGGGTTGAGAGTGTAAGTACTTACCTACACAGAAAACCAGACGCAGATTCAGGATTTTGGTCAGGAGTGGGCGCACCCACCTGAGATATATTTCCAAGGTGTTGTGTAAAAAGTCGCATCTGAAGTAAACAGAGGATGTTAGATATCGGCTGGCCCAAGAGGGAACGCGCGCCCCCGTGTCACTCACTGGGATCAGCGTCTGAAAACAGTAGCGCCACATGGAACAGTGGCGATGTAGCAGCCAATTTTTATATATGGGACTATGCCGCGGTCAACGACGATTAGATAAATCTATTCAGCCCTCGAGAGCTCAACAATCAATCCCACTTCACGGCAATCAATCATATGCCTCTCGTGAATCGACGGAAATGGCACGGAAAGAAATGGCGGCCCCTTGTTATTGCTTGTGACGCCCCAGCTGGTAAACCTGGGGGAATAGAGAGGCTCTCCTTGGTTCATGCCGGGGGTGCTTTTTGTGGCATCACAGTTTGTGATTATCATCAAGAAATATAGATGGCGTTTCTTGAAGATCTAAGCTTCCGGGTGATTATGTGAATATACTTCTCCCGAATGAAATAATCATTTTAGAGGAATGATGTAAGTCAATTATAGGATCATCGCTGCCTGTGGTCAGGGAATCGGGGGCATCATTTTGGCTTTCAGTGATACCTTCTGGCTATGGCATAGAATACCTATAGGAAGACAAAAAAGGATCCGGGCAGACCTTTCTGTCGTATCTGCGTATGTAATGCCTTGATCGCTCTTATTTTGTACGATAGCATACACTTAACACTTAAGAACATAGTTCGGCCCCAATGGAGTCTGCAAGCAAAATATACACGGTGGGGCATTGCCAGAAGCAGGGCTGGAGATCTCTTCTCGATCCATGGTGGTCCTGGGTGGCTTACCGCTCGCACATCAATATAAAGCCTATGGGAGACCAAAAGTCCACTGGCTTTCCAGAATTTTGGACTCACGCGCTCTGTGAGTGCAAGCTTCTAAATTATCACCCGTGGCTCGGCTTTTCTGCCGTTGCCGCGACCATGCCATCGCAAGTTAAAAGGGTCTTGCGGCCAATTACCTTGAAATAACCTCTCCATTGCTTTGAGAGATTAACGTAACTCACCCCCACCTAACAATTCAAAATTATCGCACACATTCCTTTAGAGGCGGGCAAAGGTGCCATGCACAGAACGCCTAATAAAAAGTCTCAATCACTCAATCATCCAAAAATCCGGGGGTAGGGGGCTTCTAACCAGTAACCCCCCTCCGGGCGCGATAGTGGAGTGGTCTGTGTAGCTGGCTTCCATTCAGCAGACCCGGGCTGAATGCCCGGTGACTTCCCTGAACAAGGAGTAAGCTGACTGCCAAGAAACCCTTCCAACAGAGAAGAGTTGGCAACGCCATATGTCCCTGGGAGTTGGTGCGTCGATAAGCCCCAAAAATTAGTATTTTTCCGATACACCCCCCTCCCGGGATCTTCAGCCTTGGACAGAAAACCGGCATGTTTTGCAAAATGTAGGGACTCCTATGGCACAAATTAAAGGGCCCTAAAATAAAATCCAGAACTGGTGGGGTATGCTTGAGGAGCATCCACCCTAAGGTAACTTCAATGCAGATCTTGAAACCCGCCAAACACACTTGGAGACGCCCCAAGAAGTGTACAGTCGAGCTTTTAGATAACTTTAGAGGATAAGGGTCGCTTTATCCGAGAAATTTGGGACACGAGGCCCTCTATTCACCGCACGAAAATCGTTAGAGATCCTCTTTTGGGGCTGCCTTAGGACTGCGTGTACACACGGAGTCCACGACCTTGCTTTGCTAAAAAATAATCCATAGAAAGGAAAAGAGGGAGTATTTAGTCATTTTACAGGTAAGTTTTGGCATTTCTTGACGACTCGAATGCCACCTGCACAAAACAAGTAAGAACCAGTGATTAAGTTTTGGCATAATGTACAATTTATAGCCAAAGTATCACTCAAACCTGACTTAAAACCTTGACGAGAGGGCCATCGAAAGCTGGGTCGCAATTTTTTAGCGAGAGAGAGAGAGAGAGAGAGAGAGAGAGAGAGAGAGAGAGAGAGAGCAAGTTAAAGCGTACACTGCCTGAGTTTGATTTTATTGGACATTGCATGAGTCTGCAATTGGGTGGCTTTTGCACATTTTTCAGCTGAAATTTGAGTTTTGAACGATTCGTTTCGCAGAGCCAAAAAATCACTCTATTCACTTCAACCTCCCCCGCGTGCCGTGTTAACTAACATTGGAGAGCCTGTGCTCCCTGGATCCAAAATTGTACACGATCTTTGCAAATTGCAGTCGGAAGAAATATTGGAATGGATGAAGTGGTTCATCACACCTAGACCCAACACTGAAATTTGTACTTCTCACGGCCACGTCAAGTGATGATGCATCAGGTGCTGATGCAACTGGGGCTTTGTGGTCAATCTTCATATCTGCCTTGCGTATTTCAAGGATGATAACAGAAAGTGACTGAAAGTTGCATATGTAAAAATTTTTGTTTCATGAATTTTTTTGTTAGTCTAGCTCACGTGCTCGAAGTACCCACCAGATTGAAATGGGATGACGCATAGACCGCTACCTTTCGTTTCCGATATGTAGTGTATTTGGGATAGCGATTGATTTCACTCCTCATTTCTCTGCTGTCCAGCACCGCAACTGCGTCGGCACTGTCTGCAGCGATAGGTGTGCCAATCATTGGTCCCAGGAATGAGCTCCGGACTGAAACAGCGCCGTCATAACCGCGTTGAAAGGAGCTGCGGTACTGGCCGGTCCAGCTGACAGCCCAACATGCACGGTGACAGGGCTGTCGGCTTCTAGGGAGGGGGCTAGCTGGAGGAAAAGGCTACAGCATGAATAGCTGCTGTTTTCTTTGGACTCAGCTTTCATCTTTTTAGAACACCAAATTGTTTTTAGAACTCCAAGTGCTGTATTTTAAACCAAATTTTCATGGTGTTGCCCGCGAAAGCTTTTTCTACGCACTTCTTTGTCAAGTGCGTCAAGCAACAAGACAAGTGGGGTTTAAATACAACACTGAGTATGGTTTTCTAACAAGAAAGTGAAAGTGACCCCGAAAGAAAACAACAGGTATTCGCGATATAGCCCAGTCTTCCAGCCTGTCCATACACAAAAAAGTCAGCCCTGACAACGTGCCTGTTGGTCGGCTTCTGTCGAGCGTGGGACTGTTCATTGCTATTGCGTGTAACCATGGTTTGTTGATGATAGGAGAAATAGTTACGACGACTTTTAGCAGCTACCTCAGCAAAAGATACGGGACAAATATTGTCTGAGATCAGCATAAGCGCCCGCTAGTCTAAATATTTCCTGCTATTGCGAATGAATGAGAGCTCGGAATCCGCTCAGGGGCCGTTACAAGGAGAGACGGACTATGGGAGAGGGACAGGGGAGGCTAAAGCCCAACACCGCAATTGTTTTTAGTGCCCATAGGAATACAAAAGTAAGAGTTTATTCGGGGTAAATTTTGGGTAGGGTTGCGCGCCTAGGAAATCAAATCTGGATCCGCCACGGAGTTCATTTGTGATCAAAACCGAACACTGCATCCCGTGTTTTTGTTATCATATTGCGGGGCGTAACCTCGCCCCGATGCTCTGTGGTCGGAAACGCTGCCGTGGGTGGCCACGGGGCCGTTTTTCGGATTTTGGAATTTAGGGGTTTTATGGCTGCCGATGTGAAGAAAATTGTTCAGAGTGTTCTGAATGACCACTATTATCAAGCTAATTTGGTTGAAAGATGCACTTATTACTCATCAAAGTAAGGCGATGATAAAATCCAGAAGTAAGGCACTTGATGCGTCTGCTAGATCCGAGCTTTTAACTTTGAATAATAAACGTCAAAACTGAGTCAGACTAAAAATAATTAACCGCGCATTGACGGGGGCGGGTACGCCCCCTCGGTTTTTCGGAGACAGCAGAAAACGGCGGCGCGCAGCGCCGCCGTACTTGGTATACCTTTTCCTCATATTTTTGAACTTCTGTGAAATTTTAGGATAGGTCATCTCGGTCGGTCACCAGTACAGGTCGTGACCCGACCTCAAAAAGTTTGATAGCATAGTCGGCGGGTGAACTTATCATTGAAACTTATATCACATAATGGGCTCACGAGTTCTCTAATTGTTCCGGTATTTTTGATATCGATGACCTAGGTCGATACGAAGCATGACCTCTCCATTGGTAATACTGGGAAATATGGTTTTTACTGATAACTCAGTACGATGGTGATAGAGCGTTTATTTTGCTTCATTAGACTCGCCTTGGCTTTACGGTTCTAATGATATGCATTTTATATAATTTTACTCTGACCTGACCTCGGTGTAATCTTTGATTTGACTGAAGGTCAATATATATCATTGATTCGCTTGCTGAGGATTCTGAGTTGTTGTTTTGTCTATCTGTTTGTTCTGTATGGCCGAAAACTTATTTCATGTTTCCTTGACGGCATGTGACGGCTTTTTGACCTCTGGTGACCTTAAATGTGACCTGACAAAAATGGTTCAATATTTTCGATGGAAGCGGATGGGCTACCCAACGCCGTTTACCTTTTGTACCTACCTGGTTCTGATCTTGGCCCCCGTCACGTGGCTCCCCGTATTTAATATCAAAATGTTCCTCATAATGCCAACTTTAAGATGATTAGCGTTATCTGTATATTTGAATTTTGATAAAGGTATATAATCTGCGTTTTAATTACCCCTTTCATAAGTCCACCTTACAAACTAGTTGTTAACTTTGAATAGACAAACAAAAAAAGTTACATTTCTGCCAATTAGCTTTTTGTGGAAACATAGGTCAAGTAATTCTCCGTCATGGCCTGAAGAGAGCTAAGTGCGCAAATGTGCGCAAAATTGTCCACAGTGTAATTTGTACCGGGCCGCCCACCGCCCGGAGACGTCCGCCCGCCCGCCACCCGGCGCCTCCGCGGCTCGCCACGGCCCGCCGGCCGCCCGCGAGGTGCGGGGGACGCTTATCAGGTGCTTCTCATGTCGTATTGCTCGCCTTTATGCACATTATCTTCATTGTAAGCTCATAGTTTTTCTTGACTTTACCCAGAATCACCCTTGGTCAAGGTCACCCATGCTCATATTGCACATGATTCGATATGCTATGATGAGAGAGGTACACTGATAACTACTGTCTTGATCTTCCTGCCGTCTGAATATATGAAAGAAACCCATATTATCGTGCGAACATTCAACGTGACCTTTTGTGACTTCTGGGAACATCAATTTTAACGAGAGTAGGAGGTTCCGAATGACAATATGTATTTTGTTTTAGCCCGATTAGACGATTAGTCTGAGAAGAGGCTGGGTATGCCCTTTTGCATGCAAAGCCAGCACACCTGACCAGGTCGTTAGGGGTCGGGTCAGGTCAATTCATTTGCTTAACACGCGCACTAGAGGGGGACCTCGGAGGCTCCCTCACCTGTTTCCGAGGTGGCGTAAGAACAGCTCGTAGAGCTGAAAAACGATATTTGGCTACATTCGAGAGAATTTAACGGCGCATCGATTAGTGAAGATATCTAAAAAATCTGCCGAAAATTTTGTGACGTATAGGCTTTCAAAGCCAGACCTGCCTTTTGAGATTGCCGCAATCGCGCGGTAGGACCAGTTCGCTTGCATTGGATACCGAGTGGTAACGTCATAACGTCATATAACCGGGATAATATGCCAAGGTCACCTCACATGAAGGTCTAGGTTAAGGTCGAAGGTCACAGGTCAAGGTCATATCAGAATTTTCAAGGTCATTGACCCCGCGTTTCCGGTCAAATAGCGTTGCCCGGTTGGAGGTGTATTATTCTATGAAGTCATAGTATAGGTACCTGAATGTAAAGATCAAGGTCAAAGGTCAAGTTTAAAGGTCATTTTTAAAGGTCAATCCTCATTTGTCACCAAACACTAGCAAAAGTGTTAATCAAAGTTTACATCATCGGTACATCATCATATTGTGACCTCATAGGTCAATGACCTTGGATGACCTTGACCCCAAAATTGTAGCAAAGGTTTTTTGCAACCTTCCCTCAATGCACCTGGTCTGTCTTTAGCTCATTCCCGTCATTTTCCTGCTTAATAACGGTATTTCCCAATATGACCCCAGCATGGCCAATATTTGACGTTTATGACATCGTTTGACCTTAAAGATATTTACCTAGGTCAATAAAAATTGGTCATGATGTAGATCACCATAGCCCCCACCCACTCTCCAAACAGAGTTTTTCTGCGTCTTTTAGTTTTCGAGATCTTAGAGGGGGCCTACCACGCCCCCTACAGTACGCGTTAGTGCCAGACCCCTCTCCAGTGCGAGTGTTAGTTGAACCAACTTAAGCATACATCTCCCATTGCAATTGATGTAGCATGATCTGCTGAAAATTTGGAGTGAATCGGTTCGGCCGTTTCAGCACTGTAGCAAAATGAACATGAACAAAAACCTCGGTGGCCATCCGTGAGGCAGTTTCCGACCACTGTGCGATGGGGGGTGTTTTAACATCCCCTCGGTTTTTTCCAGCGGCACGAAAAAACGGCGGCGCGAAGGGCTGCCGTACGTGGCACACCGTAGCCTTGATCGATTCTGCAACTTTCCCAAACAATTTAAGGTTGGGTTATGTCAGGTCAGGCACCAATGCAGGTCAAGTGACCCCACCTCCAAAAATTTTTAAGGTGGCATAAGAAGAAAATGGGTGAATCTATAGGATTGAAACTTGTACCACATGATGGGCCCACCAAGTGTTAAAAATTCATTCCGGGATTCTTCCTATCAATGACGTACGGTCGAGTACGGACCATGACCTCTTGATTGGAAATACATGGGAAAACAGAAATTGGGCTATATTTGTGTAGATACAGCTGATAATACCTTTATATTATCAAAATCATAGTATCCTGGGCCCCTTTCCAGGTTGATATTGCAATTTTTCACCTGTGCCCCCTGAGAGGTCATCTGTGGCTACTTAAGCAGTTTTCAGACATAGATCAATAACTTTGCACGAAATGATGGCAAAACTTTTATTTTGATGTCATTGCGTTTGGATTGATATTGCGAGTGGATTGGTATGCATATTGACTATGCTAGGTTAAAACGTGACCTTGACCTGACCTGAGGTCAGGTCATTTTTGTGTTTTGACCTAGTATGGTAATATTATACATCATTCGATTTGTCGTGACAAGAGGAAGTAAATGATGCCTAAAAATGATTTCAACTCAAATCTGTCAGATTCCAGAACCCAAAAACTCTGCACAAAATGCCACCTTCTTTGACCTCCATGACCTCAGTATTGACCTGTGCCAAAAAGTGACTGATGTAATTTCTTCATGAATTGGTATGAACTATCCACCCGCCTTCGCGTTTTTTCGCAATCCCGCATAGGGGCCGAGTTCGAGGAGTATGTTCAAACACCCCCCTCCTCCCACCACGGCGAAGGTGGCTCGGAGGCCCACCGGGGCGTGGGTTAACACGCATATTGACGGGGGTCTAAGCCACCTTCGCTTTGATGAGGGGGCGGGTACCCGCTCCCCCTAAGATCTCGAGAACTTCGCCAGATAGCGAAGAGCGGTAAACGGCGTTGCGTAGCCAATCCATGCCTCTATCGAAAATATTTGAACCATTTTTGTCAGGTCACATTTAAGGTCACTAGAGGTCAAGGCATGCCATCATAGGGTTAACTTGTAAATGAAGGTGTTCAGTCATTTCATCTGAGCAAGTAAAGATAGAGCAAAACAATTTAAAACATTGAATCTGCGCAGCAAGCCGAATGGAATAATATACAATATGACCTTGCCAAGTCAAAGCAGAAGGATTTGACCTGGTCAAGGTCAAATTAGGTCAAAATGCATATCATTAGGAATGCAAAGAAAAAGCAAATCTAATGCAGTTAAAATAAACGCTCCATCGCCATCCATTACTAAGTTATTAAGTTAAAACCATTTTCCATGTATTTCCAATGGAGAGGTCATGGCTCGTACCTGACCTTTGGTGACCGATATAAAAAATATTGGAACATATTTCAAAGAACTTGGTGGGCCCATTATGTGATATGAGTTTCAAACGGCTAAGTTTACCCTGTTTGACTTATGCTATCTTAATTTGTTGTTTAGGTGAAGTAATTTGACCTGTACTGGTGACCTGACCTGAAATGACCTAACCTTAGAATTTGAGCAAAATTTGTAAACATTTTTGGAGACAAGGTATCTTAATCGGCCATCCCAGGTTTCCATAGCAGAAAAGACGAGACGGCACCGCGTGGGCCTTTCTGCATCATCCATATCCTAATACCCGGTACTGTAGGTCGACGACGGTACTCTCACCTAAGTTGAAGCACATAAGTGATGATAAACTTCACACCGACCCTCGGTTCAGTTATATAATGTGCTAGGTGCGCCATAAAAGAGAAAGTATTTATTATAAAGCACAAAATGATTGATACCGACTGTGAAACGTTGACACTTCCGATCGGGTATTTTGCCTGTTCAGGTATGTACGTTTTATTTTTATTGGGTTTGATGTTAAGTATGGTGACCCTACGCACAGCTGTTTTTATGCTATCTGCAAAAACCACAGGGGGTGGGTGCCCACATCCCCCGTCAATGCGCGTGTTAATATTTCTTAATAGTCAAATCTCAATAAAAAGCGTGAAGGATCATTGTACCTTAGGTCTGTTAAAGGGAATGTGGCACCTTCACAACGTGATTTTAACTGAGATAGCCAAGTTGTAAAGCAAGTCGGAAAACCCGGTACTCCATATTTCATTTGTCTTGGAACTCGATATTTCCGTAGAAAAAAAGCTAAAACCTACCTGACACCAGCCCCCATCAGCCCCCGTCGCCGGCGGCCATTGTTGTGAGCTACTGGTGTGACGAAATATGCTGACGTCACGATGAGCATCAGCCAATTGAAGCCCTTGAAGCGTTTCAAGTATGGTAGTGGTTGCCAGATCGTGACATCATCCACAGGCTGATTTTTTTCTAGAGGAGTATTTTTAAAAACAAAATATTGAGCTTATTGTACATTTTTTTCAAGGAAATCATGAGTGGTTTCATTATTTTGGGCTAAAAGTACGCCTAATTTCACTAAATTCCAGGATTCGACTAAGGTGCCACATTCCCTTTAAGTGTGAATATTGAATTCTATATTCGACTCCTCTGACCTTGATATTCCAATCAACATCTTTAACATTCAGCCGACTTTTGACAGTCGAATACTGCAGCATCTAATCGAGTGCTCTATTTAAAAGTTCAACAAGTTGTTAAGGCTCCGCAGACGAGAAGCAGTTTGGGCGTAAAATGCAAAGTTGACCGAAGAGTGAGGTCGAACTTTGATGGAGCTTTCGATTCGTCGCGTTGAGCGAGCTAAAGTCAGACCAATCTCATTATGAGGCCAGAAACTTCCCTTCAACATGACGCATCACACCAGCTAGTCCGATCCACTAATCGATTGAGCCAGTGGCGGATCCAGGATTTTTCTTGGAGGGAGAGGGGGTGTTTGGGGGCTCGAGTCTCTCCCGTCACTGCCTCGGAACAGCCTCCAGCTATGCATTTTCTACAGGCACTCTGACATTTCGGGGGGGGTGGGGGGACTTGAGCCCTCTAGCCCCTCTTATATGCTCCGCCGGATTAAACCAACATTAAAAGATGGTCAACCACTTTAGCTGCATTGCTCCTTTTGAGGGTTTCACAGGTATGATGCCCTATCTTAAAACATTTCAAACAATGTATTTTCTACTTTTCTCTACTAATATCAAATGCTTTAGTTATAATATCATGTCATATGATATTATACCATGATATGATAATCATCCTAGTATACTTATCATATACTAGATCATAATACTATTTTATACACAAATATAATGATGATTTTTTGCTTAGGTATATTTTGACCAAAAATCTACCGAAGGCACGCTTAAAAAGATAACAATGAAGTAAAACTTGTGTAGGACATTTCCGGTAAACATGCTGTCCATATGTGTCCGCAAATGCTCCAATGCTCTGAAGTAGCATAAGAGCATACCAGTTCTGAAGCTGAATCTCTCGCCAAAGTTCATCATGTTTGGGGCTTTTGAGCGCCACGACAGTCATACGAGTCATATGGAGCCCAGAACAATAACAAAACACTTCTCTCTTCCTACTTATATCATATGCTAATTTATACTACCCGGTCATATGATATTATACCATGACACGATATTCATCCTAGTATTGTTATCATATACTAGATCATAATACTATTTTATACACACAAATATCGTGATGATTTTTTTGGCTAGGTATATTTTCACTAAAAATCTTCCCAAGGCACGGTTAAGAAAATAACAATGAAGTAAAACTCATGTAGGACATAAATCGCTAAAGTTGAAGGTTAATCACTAAAATTTAAATCGTAGTAAGAGACAAAGTAAAAGTTTATCGCTAGTTAAATGAAATCGCTAAAGTTAATGGAAGTCTAGTCAGTGGCGGATTTAGCCGGTCGGTCTGGGAGGAGCAAACCAAAGTCGAAAAGGAAAAAAGTCCCGCAGTGAAAAATTGTGCTACAGATTCGCCGGTAGAATTCTTGGTATTTGAGGCGAAAAGCAAAGAAAAAAACGTCACGGGGTGAAAAATATATGCTCAAGATACTTTTTCCTATCCGAGGCTCAATATTTACGCTGAACTTAGCTGGTTCTGTTAAGTTCAGTGTAAGGAGTCGGGGAAAAGGAGCTCGAACACTTTGAGTTGGGGGACATAGTTTTTCCCCGAGCCTTTCCGTTTGGGGGGGACAAATGCCTTTTTTATCCCCCCTGGATCCACCACGGGGTCTAGTTGAAGGCATGATGCCATGCATACCACTTTATTAGCGAGTGGGCGCGCAGCGGGCGCGAGGTCCCCAAAACATATGGATGCAATTATATGTTTGGGCGACACGGCCCGGCCCGCCCGGGTCTAACCGCCACGTGATGAAAATCTTACATCTCCGGAGGGATGTGACATACCTATGAAAAACCTTGAATCTAACTGGGTCTTCACCATGTTACAGCCTAGTCCATTCAGTTACTGACTGGACTTGGCAGAGATGGGTGGGGTGTTGGCGCTCCCGCTGCACGTGTAAAAGCATGGCCATATCAACTAATCACATCTCCACCATTTATTACGCCATCACTCGATTTTGGCTGATTCGAATGAGCCCAAACGTGGTGTGTAGGGAGCTTCAATTCTGTGAACTAAGAGGTGAGCAGATTGCACGCCTTCGCTATAATTCAGAAACTAAGAATACGAAAGTGATGGTATTTGTGACATATATTCGTACGAATCTAAGAGCATGACAACATTGGCCATATTTACGACTCCTACACCACGTGCGCATGTTTGCATCTCTCTTCAATATCCCTGAAACTATCTGCTCAATTAAGCTGAAATTGGGTATGCCCATTTGCAGCAACAAAATAAACGAACATTTGCAGCAAACAAAATAAATTTCCAGCACTACCATTACACCTTACGTGCACATGTGCACGCCCCTTCAATGATGCAAGTATGAAATCTTCTGGGAAATTCAAGGAGGTGCAACATCACAAAGAGACGTGAAATTTGTGCTGAAATAGTCTAATGAATGTTTGCTATACGGTGGCACCCGCACGTAGCATTCACAGAGAAGGCTTCTCCGGAGCAGAGAATATAATAGTAGATTCTAGTTTGTTTGCCCATTGTTCCAAAATAATGGGTCAAAGCGACACAAAAACTTCATCAAATGAGCCAGATTCGAATGGCACAGTCCATATTGTACCGTTTGAGGAATTTTTTCTGGGCTTCATCACGTCATAAGACAATAAATTGTAAAAAGACACTCGCGGAAACTGTTGAGTCAAACCCAGGTGTGTATTTCCGGAGCTGTTGATGCGCGGTCATTTGTATCAGCCAACCAAACCGTCAGCCACGTACTGTCTGTGAGCTTGCGACTGGGAAAATACGATATTCGAAAAGTCTGAAGCGTAACCAACATTTTGATTTCCCTTTACACAAAATACTTCATACTGAACAATGCGCTGATTTCACCACACGATGTGCGTTTCAGGCCCGCGAAACAGACTCAGCACTGTCAATGTCATGCAAAATGGAACTGCCATGTTTTTGGGGACCTTCTTCACGAAAGAATCGTCCATTAGGTCTTTAGACTCACATTTCCCATCTCAGGTACCCGCTTAGTTTTTCCCCCACAGGCGTTTTGTTGGTACGAATTCTGCTCATCTGTAAAACAAACATCTAAAAGCTTTTGAGATACATTCACATTTCCTATCTCAGGTACTTCTTACTTAAAATCAAGCAAGAAGGTGAAAACAAAGCAAATTTAAACATTGAATGCAATAACTATCAAACATTTATTTTGATAATCATTCCTCTAGTGAATTCCGAAAATATCCCTAGTTTCTACTTTGGTGTGTTCCAAAACTGGCCTTCTGTCAGCGTTTCTCCGGCGACTAGCGTCAGTTGCGTACCTTTGTCGCACGTGGAACTGAGAGAAATTGAGATCTGGGACTCATGTGTACGCCTCAAGTACTAACGAGACAACAAAAACCCGCACATGGAAATATTGGAAACAAGTGTCGGCCAGCTACAGAAATGACACCTCAGAAGCAACTCACACCGCTTCTTGCTGCGGGAGACAAAGGCCCGGCTTTCATGCGTGATGGCACTGGTCGTAGACGCAGAAATGCACGGTGCCGGGACTGACTTTTTGGGAATTAAGCTATCAGATTGGGCTACAGCATGAATAACAGAGGCTTTCGTATGGAATTAGCATTTCAGAGCACCGAATTGTCCAAATTGTCCATTTCAGAGCACCAAATTGAGTGCTGTCTTAACCCTGCCCACCGGGGGCCATCGATGGCCCCCTAAGGTTTTTCCGGGATAGCAGAAAACGACGAGGCGCAGCACCGCGGTTGAGGGCTCTACCTCTCACTGCATCATTTTCCCATCATCCCTGAAATTTTTACCCCGGGTCACCCAAGGTCAGGTCACCAGACGAGGTCAACCAAGGTCACCTCACTTCACCTTTAGAGCTCTGTAAGAGCTACATTTCAAAGTCGATCGATTTGAAACTCCTACACTTCATGACCCTCCAGGATCTACAAGGTGTATATCCGGGATTTTTCGATTTCGTCCTGAGGTCAGGTCACAGGCGACCTCTTCCATTGGAAAAGCATGGAAAAGCTATTTCTGATATAAAGCCACAAAATGATTGCAAATACTCAGACTGCTCAGAACAACGTTTTTGGACACCCTTTCACAGATCCCAGGGGTCATATTTGCCCTTTCACTTTTCCAGGTCATCGTCACCGAGGTCAAAACAGTATTTTGACAATAACTTTTGACCTAATTGAGCTGAGCGGTGAAACAAACACCATGTGCTTGTCTTGTCACTGGCTTTCATTTGATATACGGCAAGGTCACTTTTGACCTTTCGTGACCTAGGTAATATTAGGTCACGGGTGACCTCTGGCGGTCAAACCACTGGCGGGAGGTCTTACGTTCCAATAGCGAAAAGTACTGACAATTTGTATAATGTACTTTACCAGGCCTCAATAGTCTAATGACATAGAGTTATGCCCAGTTTGCTTAATCATTGCATATTTGGTGATGCCATCTTGACCTATTTGACCTCTAGGTCAAACCATTGACCTGAGCACTAAACATGAGTAATTTTACTAATTCACGCGAGCTTTCTATTGCACTTTGTGATTTGCGCTAACCCCTATTTTCAGTTAGAGAGCCTCGATGGCCCCCGGTGGGCTGGCGCCCGGGGTTAATATTCCACTTGCCTTATTACTTGACACGCGCTTGGCGATGACGAAAACGAGGCAAGTTCGTGTTCAGCACCGCAAGGAGTGGGGTTAAAAGAGAACACTAGATGTGGTGCTCCGAAAGGATGTAAGTTGACTCCAGAAGAAAGCAACATCTGCTTATGCTGTAGCCTAATCTTAAAGTTTGCCCCCTAAAATGCAGCCCTGGCGCCGAGCATGTCGACCGTCCAGGTGGCCGGCCACTATATCACCACTCGTGTAAACCATGTTAAGGCCGGTGTTTCCACTCGTTTTCTGGCTCGAAGATTCGCTATGCAATGGACTGTCGTCAGGAGACCGCTGGAATTCCAGCAGTTCCAGCATTTCTTCAGGCAAGCTCTTAAAAGCTTGCCTAAAGTGTAGGAAAGGGTGGGCACCAGTCGCTACAGTCCAGCAACGATGTGCCCAAAAATCACGCGTTGGAGCAGGTTGTCCCAGGGGGTGCTCAAAGTGGGCTTGAAGAATGATGTTATGTAATTATTCTAAAGAATCAGTAAGCGATATCCCTTGTAATCGCGTGCTCTATGATTTGTTTAAAGAATATTGGGGGCATAGTTAAAAGAAGGGATTTGCAGGTGGGTGGTGAGATCGGACCGGCCGCTGCAGGCTTGTATCTGCGAGCTACTCGTTGATATCGACCCATGGAAGTCCCGAGAACAATGATGAAAAGGGTGGTCCAGCGCGTGCAAGCTGCAGACCAACAGGGTGCTGATAGACTGTTCCATTAGTGATGGTAGGCACACCAGACTGTTTGCTAACTACGTGTCGAATTATATCGCGCCGCTGCCAAATGCACAGACGTCATATGTGTGGTCTATTTTTGTATCAAAACCAAATTCTCACCTATTTGGCAGCCTTATTTATGGGATTATATATCTATGCAAGAGTATATGCTCGTAAATATGTACCCACTATGCACAGAAGCCATATGTGTGTTGTATTTTCGGTTTCAAAACTAATTGTACACCCGTGAGTTAGCTTTATTTGTGGGATTACTTATGGAAGCAAGAGCACATGTTCGTAAATATGTACTCGCCTAAAACATTCAGAATACAAGCATAAAGGTGTTGAACATTCTAGCAGAAAATGTCATTCATAAATTGTGCTTTCTTGTGCAATTGCTCATGAAATACAGACAAAATGAGCCAATCTGAAATATCGACCCATCAAATTGTTGCACACAAGGAGCAGGATTTTACCGTCTCAAGCTTGGGACATTGAGGTCGACATCCCGTTTTGAGTCACGCCCACACATTAGTTTCAGGAAGTTTTTGGCAGACGTGAAAGATTGCCAAAGTTGTTCCAAAACATTCCCTGCTAATCTTGTGCCTGCTGCTTGACCTTGTTCCTGTGTTTTGTGGGACGTTAAGCTTTGGCTTCTACATTAATCCTTCGTTGTGCGAGTTGCTCGTTCGGATGGTGGGTCAGGGTCTCCGTGACAAGTCCCTTGATGACTTTAGAGAGGTTCCGATTCCAAAAACTGAACTAGGAACACCTTGAAAAAATGTATAAAAAGAACTAAATTATTATTTTAGTTTTAGATAATCCGATAGGTGCGATCTTTCCCAAAAAGTAAATTACAATGTCTGAAAATTAAACACATAACCAATAACATTTTCCTTGAGCGTTCTCTAAAGCAGGACGAAGTCTGTACGACCAACAGAAAAATGGGTTGTTAGCATGGTGGCAAATGTGGCTTCCTCCTCTAATTCGAAAATCAAGGGGACGTCCCCAACATTTTGGATTTCCTAACTCCTACCTGCAAGGATCTACGTAGACGTTCAAAATTATTTGTGAAGCGTATTGGCAGCGGTTTCAATGACAGCCAATATACCCAGACTTGGTCTGCAACCACCCCTCACGTTCAGCGCCAGTCTCGGGCCTCCACAGTAAAAAACCCGTGGCGACGCCCGTTGTTGTCACACTGAAGTAATAGTAGCACTCCTTCATTGCATATACGCTCCAAATATTACAATGCTCAGATAAATAATTATATATTGCTTGGGCTGCTATTCAAAACCGATTTCGTGTATTCCAGCAGCAATGTTTCGGATAAAATCTACCAGTGTTCCTGTATTTGTTTTGCTGTGATAACTCACAATTTTTCACTAACTTGGATGTGTAAGCCTCTGATAAATTTTGACCCATAAATTGTATAGTGTCTACTTTATTTTTATCTATGGCTTACCTTAAAACGTGACTCAGCTTGCTTTGCATACTTAAACGTTAGAACTGCCGAACTGCCCACTAATAACACGCACCGGTACAGGAGAGAAGGGGGGTGGATACTTGTCATGAAAATTATATCATGCATTCGAATCTATGCTAACCTTGTACTGACCTTAGGTCAGGTCAGTTTACTTCAGGTTTAGTATTTGTCCTAAAAAGGGCATAACACAAAAATCATCTTAGAACAATGAGAGGATTCTAATGATGCTTATTTTCTGTAGCCCCACTCTGTCCGCCGTTTTGGTTCAAATCACAAGTTTCCATTATATTCCCATTGGAACATTCTTTGATCTCTATTGACCACAACAGTGACCTGAGCCAAACATTTTGTGTAACATTTTAGGTAGAGCTTAAGACGAACTATCTAAGAGCTTTTGTATATTGTTATCTTGCATGGTTGCAGAAATCTAAGGGGGAAAAGGGTGGGGGATCCTCATCTCTTTTGGCACCAGCTGCAGTGTCAGTCTCTGGCTGACAATCTGGCCGTCTACAAAGTTTTTCCTGCATCCGAAACAATATGGGTATTTGGGGGGGCGCTGCAGCTTATACCAGTGCCGGCTCCCAATCCCAAAATGCACCCGCACATGATCAGATGAACCTCGGAGAGCATTATATTTATCTTACGATAGCGAATGCGAATCATTTTTCAATGTAAATTAACTGGGTGTATTCTGTGTAAATGCTTACATTTAGAGCGGCATGTTCTCAAACGTTCAACATAAATAGACCTTGGGTAGACCTAAGATACTATTTTCCCAGTACAAAATCTCCTCCTAATGACAACGCGTTCACCTTCACTTTAAGTATGACAAGTGCATACATATTTTATTGGGAAGAGCGTTGCTGTGCACCATCAAAACTGCATGCAATTCAACAAATGAAACAATTAGGTAACACATAATACAATCAGCTTGCATTCAGTCTGCTCAACCACCTGTTGAAGCCGTGCCATCAGGTGCTATTTCCTATTCTGTAGTATCTTCGTCGCCTTAATCTTCCTCACCTTCTTCATCTTCATCGCCTTCCTCTTCATCATATTCATCTCCCTCTGTGGTGCCCTCCCCGGTATCAGTAGTCTCTCCCTCAGTATCGGTCTCATCGTCTGTGGTACCGGTATCTCCATCACTAGCACCCGTTTCATCGGTTCCAGTACTGGCTCCCATTTCATCTTCTGCGACGTCTTCCTCCTCTTCTATATCTTCTTCTGTGCTGCCAATAAGTTTTTCTGTCTCTTCGTCGTCCCCCTCGTCTGCGTCATTTTGGCAGAGTGGCACTATCCAGCCTGGAGCCGACGACAGGTGTCTTCCTGCTGCAAGTGCGTTGGACATCGAGCACTGGCAGTACCGCGCTATCAGAACAACCACCAACTTAAATCCTGCAACGCCAAGTGATGCACGGCTAGCTATGAATAGATACCAGTTGAAGAAACCTGGGACTCGTGAGCTACACCCGGTTGTAAAAATGGTCAGGTTTGCAGGAGGGGTATAGCCCACGGACGGTCGCGCTACGTCTGCCTGGTGACACCAGAGAGCACTGGAAGGATCACAGCAGCTGAAAGGCACCTCGTTAAAGCCCAGTCTCAGCTTTGCGGCCAGCAAATCATTGTTCAATTCTTGGCTTCTGCGCTCGTCATCAATTGCATCCTGAACAAGCTGAGCGTGCTGCTGGCTTCCATATTTTGTCATCTTGAATGAAGCTCGAAGCTCATTACCCTGTCGACCTCCTTCCTCAGCAAACATGTCACGAAGTTCAACACTTTTCAAGTAGCGCGCGACATAAAGCTCGATCGGATACCAGTCAACAACAAACCAGTCGGAAAACCCGATGGTCCCGCAGCATTGGTATCTGCTCTGCGTGCGATCAACGTATGCCTTTATTTTTGAGCTGTTCCTGTATCGCCAAAGCGCTCTTGCCAAGCCTCGGTGGTAGGTTAGCTGAAATCCCCACAGCCTGATCTCCAGCATCACCGCCAACGTCACGAGGATCGCTGCAGCCGCCGCCTCCAGCGTCAGGTAGAACCAGCCCAACATCAGCGCGTCTCTCCGGCGTGTCTTGCCTCGCACGCGCGCTGCTGATACCCACAGCAGTCCCAGTGCGCTAGTGAGAAGTACGGCACCACCGGAGCCGGTCAGCATCCACTGCTCGCGAGGCAGCACTGCTCCTCCCAGCGCCACAGAATGCTCGTCCAGACGAGGCCGCAAGTAGGCGGCCAGCGCTAACAGAAGCAAACCAGCCTGAACCCCGAGCAGAGAGAAAAGCAGAATCGTTGATAGCAGAGCTTGCCGGCACCCTTCCGAGATCCACATAGATAGAAGGCCACGTCCAAAGCTGTAGTCTAGATGTGCCATTTTCGCACTTGTGGGTGGCTGGAGGACTGGTAAATATGTTATGTGGCGTCTGATGTTTTTTTTAATTTCAAGGAAATAAATGATGTTTATACTAGGTCGACGGTGCCTGGTAGCAGAAAATTTGTTTGTGATTATTCGTTTCATACAATTTATAGCTCGTGATGTATACGAAAAAGAACCTAGTGTATCTGTAAGTAAAAAAGAAAAGTATAATATTTTGGTTCATATTTTAATTATTTTCACTGAACGAATTTTTATGAAGTCTTCTTTTTGTGCTGTTGTTCATGTTATTTGGTCGTACGAATCTAATCAGAGGAGGCTAAAAGTTTGCCGCTTTGTTTTGCTTGTGTTTTCACTCCAATGATTATGCTGATATTATTTCTTTCGTTTGAATTGTCAGCAAAACCTCATCGGTGGTTATACGCTTTGAGATCTGATGTGAAAGCGTGTTTTTGCACATCCTGCACTTTGATAGATCTATTCAGCGTAGCCGATTTAAGATAAACTTTCGCGGGAATATAGGGCTTGTGCCTGTAACATTTTAGCTGCCATGACGCCTGAACACTAAATATTTCGGATATGTAGGAAAAGCATGCTTGGAGCGTTAGGAATTGAGGTTTTTTAAACGTTACATTAACATTACTCTTCCTTTTAGGTACAAAACATACAGAAAGCCTAACAATTGTTGCATCTTTGATGCGTGATGGCCCACTATGTTCGCGTCTCTAAAAGTGAGCGCTCTTCAGGATGTGTAGCCCGAAGATGAGAACACGGACATCCGACACCCGGCCCAGCCGGCCCAACACTGACATGCACCGACCGAGGGTGAACGCACCATCAATTCGGCCGGGCCACACTCCGACTCGGCCGCCTATCGGCTGCCCGGTGACCCGTCAGTCCTGCCGGTGACGGACTGGCATAGCCGGCCGCACAAGCCACACTCACACGCCCTCGTCTTCGATTTCTTCTTTTTCTCTGTTTTTGTATGCTATAATATTCAAGCAAGCGATCCAAACATATGTCCGGCATCTCCTGTGGCAATGCTCTTTTTCTGTCTTGTTTGTCTTGGAAAGAGCTCTGTTTGCGCCCCAAATGGTGTTTTCCCGAGTAGCCGATTCCACGCAAGTAGGTCATAGGGCAGAGAGAGAGAGAGAGAGAGAGAGAGAGAGAGGGGGAGATCTGTAAGCTACGCTTACTTCCCTTTTCTATTGTCTGGTATTCATGAGTTGGATGAATTTAAGGGCGTATCTCGGCGAGACGAGAGGATAAACCAGGGGCATTCCAGGACAGATCGACCAAGGCTTGACACCACCATATCTAGAAAAATCTGAAACTTTGTCTCCGGGGTAGTTTTGGGCCAGAAACACGCCTGTGAGAATCTTAGCCCCCTCCAATCAACGGTGACCGAGTTATAGCCCGAGGCATTTTCGGGAGGTCACCCTGTAGACTCATCTTTGATGCTTCATAACTCAAACGCGCATAGCCTGATTAACAAGTTTTGTATATCATTGAACTCGTCTTGAACTATACTTTATTTTGAGAAAAAGAAAGTTTTAAAATTTGAAAATTGTTTACTTTTGATTTGTTTGACCTTTTCTTTTTTACCTAGCTTGACCTTTTAGCTGTTGAAATTTTCATTTTAGACACCTCAAAAATTTTGATTCATAGAATATGTTTCGACAGAAAATTTTTTATAAAAAAATGCGTTCTTGCTATAAGTTCCAAATATTTAGCACCTAAGGTAGGTATGCAGACGGTTTTTGACCACTGCGGTAGTACAGCCTTATGTTTAACACCGCAAACAAAGCGATTGCTTTTGTAATCGGTTGCTTGCAATCATATGGCATTGTTTTAACGAAAGTTTCATCGTGCAAGTGTCAAAATATATGATAATTAACACGCGCCCACACAAGGGGGTGGTAACCGGCCTCTTCAGGTTTCCACAGGTAGTAAAAAAAACACATTCGCGCAGCGCCACCGTGCTTCATGTACCTCTAATTCGAAATTTTTGCAGCTTCTGGCACAGTTTTAGGTCTGGGTCATACCAGGTCAAACCGCCAACCCAGGTCAAGAGACCTAACCTCGAAAAAAACTTTGGGAAGTGCATCAATAATATCAAATTTAGCCTATCGTGGTTAGATTCTCATTACATAGTAAGGTCGCCGAGCAAGATAATTTTTCGTAGCAGAATTTCTATGTCGATAACCGGGAGCAGGGTCAGGGTCATGATCTTTCCATTAGAAATGCATGGGGCAATTGGTAAATTTTGATAACTTGAGAGAGTTGAGAATTGTCGAGAATTGCGAATGAGGTTTTATTTTTACGTTGTCGTGTCGGGCTTGCCACTGCAGTTTAATTAATATTCTTTTTACCATACAGACCTAAGCCTGGCTCTAGGTCAAAGCAAATTAATTTTGGCATTTGACTAGGCAATATTATAAGATACATAATCCGTTTGGGCTCAGCAAGAGTGTTCCAATGGTGCTGAAAATTTCTTTCTACGGCTCTCCTCTGTCACCTATTATGCCACAAAATTTAGGTTTACACTTAGTTCCTGTAAGAAATACTGTGACCTCGAGCAACCTCAAAGGTGTCACGACCAAACGATTGTATGTAACATATTCGGTAGTGATTAAAACTGGCTGTTTAGCGGCATCACTCCCAGTGCACTGTGTAATTATTCATCTGGGATTCTGGGATCCGTGTCAGCTATGAAATGATCACCTTGTAAAAATATCATGAGGCAACCTGTTCAAGTGACCAAGTCAGATGTGTTACAATTTCAGGACATTTTTTCACATATATGAGCAGATTCAAATTACTTTTTGGGAATGAAAGCCTTTCAGACACAATATTGTATATTGTTACTATTCATGGCTTTGGTTAATAAGATAAGTAGAACATTTATTGCTGCACAAAGCCTAGTCTGAGTATAATACCCGACCGGTTTCGGGAGCATCTCCCCCCGTTTTCAAGGGAGATGAAAATTACACTATGAAATGAACCTAACTAAGCGAAAAACACGAAGACAGTACACTTTGAAATAACAATCTCAGCTGTGAACAAGACGAATCATTTAAGAATTATGAGCTCTAAACACGTGTTATTTTTTCAATTCAAACTCTTGTTTGACTAGCGTTTTAAGAGGTCCAAAAATCCCGAGAAGATGGTGACTTTGCCGATGTTTCTATTCATTGTTGGTTCCGTGGTGGTTTGTATGTAAATTGCTTCTTTTATTTCCCGCTGTTTTTGCCTTGAGTCGAAAGTTAAAGTCGTTGTGGCGTCCCATTTGATATCATGATCCTTGTTTTATGAATGTTCCGCTGTGGCCTCCGCTGCTCTCTCGTCAATTGACCCTCGGATTAGTTTTTGTAAAGATTTTTGGTGTTCGTCTTGTCGGACTTCCATCATCCTTTTGCTTTCTCCAATGTATACTTTTGGACAGTCATTACATTCCATCTTGTATACTGGGCCTGGTTTTTTCCGGTTGTCCATTCTGTCCTTTGGTTTGACCAGTAATTGTTTGATCGTTTGATGTGGCTTGAAATATGTTCTAACGTTGAATTTAGAACATATGCGTCGAATCTGTTATATGGGATCACTAGCACGTGATCTTTCTTGGCCTTAGTTAGTTCTGGCTGGTTTTTTGTCGTCATGGTATGTAGCTGTAGCTGAGTTCTCACCAATGGGTCGTGTGTTTGCTGGTGTCTATCTTCTGTCTTCCGAATTTCCGCTTCCACGAACTTCGATGGGTAGCTGTTGGCCTTCAACGTTGCCCTTATGTTCGATAGCTCGTCCTTCCTCTTCTCGTCGTTGTCACAGATGGTAAAAGCTCGCCGAGCCAGGGTTTGGATGACCGTACTCTTGTGTTCTCTAGGGTGGTGACTCAGGTAGTTTAGATACTGGCCGCTAGATGTCGGTTTGTAGTATACATCCGTGGTGATTTGGCCGCTAGGTGATCGATGAAGTGTCATGTCCAAGAATGGAAGCTTGCGATCCTCTTCTTTCTCGACGGTGAATTTGATGGATGGGTAGAAAGAGTTGAGGTATTCCTTGAAGGTCTCGATGTCACGCGGTCTCATGTCATAGCAGAGACTACATCATCCATATATCTATGCCATATGTATGGTGAGCAGATAGTGTCTGAATTTAGTGCTTGCTCCTCCAAATGTTCCATGAAAATGTTCGCTACAACCGGAGCGAGAGGGGAACCCATAGGCGCTCCAAAAAGTTGCTGATAGTATTTCCCCTAAACTGGAAGCACGTCGTTCTGAGGATGAATGCCAGCAGGCCTGTGATGTCGTCCGGTGATAGCGTTGTCCGTTCTGGCAGGGATGAGTCGTTTTCCAAGATGTCTCTGACCTTGGGCAGAACTATGTCGAGTGGAACGCTCGTGAAGAGGGCGGAAACGTCGAACGACACCAGGATATAATCTTCTGGTATGGTTGTTTCTCGCAAGATGCCGGCGAGCTCCTTGGAGTTGACCACATGACGGTGTGACTGTCCTACTAGCGGCGAAAGCAGGCTGCTCACGAACTTGGCCGAGGCGTAGGTAGACGACCCGATTGCAGAGATAATTGGGCGTAAAACGTAAAACTGAAGACTGAAAATTGCACAGAAAACTGGGCGGTTAGATGTAGAGACTTACTGGCATCTACATCCTGGAACTAAAGGATTAAGCAGCCTGCCAAGATTCTATGGTCTTCCGAAAATACATAAGACCAACTCACCTTTACGCCCAATTATCTCTGCAATCGGGTCGTCTACCTACGCCTCGGCCAAGTTCGTGAGCAGCCTGCTTTCGCCGCTAGTAGGACAGTCACACCGTCATGTGGTCAACTCCAAGGAGCTCGCCGGTATCTTGCGAGAAACAACCATACCAGAAGATTATATCCTGGTGTCGTTCGACGTTTCCGCCCTCTTCACGAGCGTTCCACTCGACATAGTTCTGCCCAAGGTCAGAGACATCTTGGAAAACGACCCATCCCTGCCAGAACGGACAACGCTATCACCGGACGACATCACAGGCCTGCTGGCATTCATCCTCAGAACGACGTGCTTCCAGTTTAGGGGAAATACTATCAGCAACATTTTGCAGCGCCTATGGGTTCCCCTCTCGCTCCGGTTGTAGCGAACATTTTCATGGAACATTTGGAGGAGCAAGCACTAAATTCAGACACTATCTGCTCACCATATATTTGGCATTGATATATGGATGATGTAGTCTCTGCTATGAGACCGCGTGACATCGAGACCTTCAAGGAATACCTCAACTCTTTCTACCCATCCATCAAATTCACCGTCGAGAAAGAAGAGGATCGCAAGCTTCCATTCTTGGACATGACACTTCACCGATCACCTAGCGGCCAAATCACCATGGATGTATACTACAAGCCGACATCTAGCAGCCAGTATCTAAACTACCTGAGTCACCACCCTAGAGAACACAAGAGTACGGTCATCCAAACCCTGACTCGGCGAGCTTTTACCATCTGTGACAACGACGAGAAGAGGAAGGACGAGCTATCGAACATAAGGGCAACGTTGAAGGCCAACAACTACCCATCGAAGTTCGTGGAAGCGGAAATTCGGAAGACAGAAGATAGACACCAGCAAACACACGACCCATTGGTGAGAACTCAGCTACAGCTACATACCATGACGACAAAAAACCAGCCAGAACTAACTAAGGCCAAGAAAGATCACGTGCTAGTGATCCCATATAACAGATTCGACGCATATGTTCTAAATTCAACGTTAGAACATATTTCAAGCCACATCAAACGATCAGACAATTACTGGTCAAACCAACGGACAGGATAGACAACCGGAAAAAAACAGGCCCAGTATACAAGATGGAATGTAATGACTGTCCAAAAGTATACATTGGAGAAAGCAAAAGGATGATGGAAGTCCGACAAGACGAACACCAAAAATCTCTACAAAAACTAATCCGAGGGTCAATTGACGAGAGAGCAGCGGAGGCCACAGCGGAACATTCATTCAACAAGGATCATGATATCAAATGGGACGCCACAACGACTTTAACTTTCGACTCAAGGCAAAAACAGCGGGAAATAAAAGAAGCAATTTACATACAAACCACCACGGAACCAACAATGAATAGAAACATCGGCAAAGTCACCATCTTCTCGGGATTTTTGGACCTCTTAAAACGCCAGTCAAACAAGAGTTTGAATTGAAAAAATAACACGTGTTTAGAGCTCATAATTCTTAAATGATTCGTCTTGTTCACAGATGAGATTGTTATTTCAAAGTGTACTGTCTTCGTGTTTTTCGCTTAGTTAGGTTCATTTCATAGTGTAATTTTCATCTCCCTTGAAAACGGGGGGAGATGCTCCCGAAACCGGTCGGGTATTATACTCAGACTAGGCTTTGTGCAGCAATAAATGTTCTACTTACCTTTCAGACACGTTTGTTTACATTGCATGAATCCTCTCAAACGTATGCTGTGCTGCACTGGGTCACCTTGTATCGATACTGTTTTTCCATCTCGGGGGACGATGTAATTGTGTGAGTTAGTGGTGCTCATAGGATAAGTTATACTTGTTTCAATTATGGATAAACTTGCGACATCTTTGTAAATTTTTGTTTAAGGCTGAAATGTCCATTATTAATAAGTTCATTTGCCCTCGTCTTCCTCGAAACAATAGATCCCTTTCTATCACTTTTAATTGCTGCAATTTTTATTTTATAAATATTGTCCAAGTTCTTTCCAGTTCAGTTTTAGGAGTAGGTGTCTCACTAGAGTCATTAAGGGACTTTTTACGGAGACCCCGACCCCACCACCCAAATCGAGCAACTCCCACGATGAAATGTTAATCAATGAACCAAAGTTGAAAGTCCCACCAGGCATAACGACGACCGTCTACCTCAGGTTACCCCCTCACCAGTCAGTTGCCAGCTGGCCTTCAGTATTTACGGTACCTACCACCTCCCAGTTGACCCGAAATTATTTTTCCAGAAGTTCCAAAATGTTGTGCTAGAGATAGATGGAGTACGGTGGCGCTGCGCTAAGGTGTTTTTTTACTACCTGTAGAGGCCTGAGGAGGCCGGTTGCCCACCCCCTCGGGTGGGCGCGTGTTAATTGTCATAAATTCTGACACTTGCACGATGAAAATTTCGTAAAGACAAAGCGATATGATTGCCAGCAACCGATTACAAAAAATCACTATGTTTGCGGTGTCAAACATAAGGCTGTGCTACCGCAGTGGTCAAAAACCGTCTACATACCTACCTTAGTTGCTAACTATTTGGAACTTATAGCAAGAACGCAATTTTTTAATTTTTTTCTATCGAAAGATATTTTATGAACCAAAATTTTTGAGGTGTCTAAAATGGCAATTTCAACTGCGAAAAGGTCAAGCTAGGTAAAAAAGAAAAGGTCAAACAAACTAAAAGTAAAAAATTTTCAAATTTTGAAATTTTCTTTTTTTCGAAATCAAGTATAGTTCAAGAGGAGTTCAATGATATAGAAAACTTGTTAATCGTTTTTGAGTTAGAAGCATCAAAGATGAGTCTACAAGGTGACCTCCCGAAAATGCCTCGGGCTATAACTCGGTCACCGTTGGTCAGAGGGAGCTAAGATTCTCACAGGCGTGTTTCTGGCTCAAAACTACCCCGGAGACAAAGTTTCAGATTTTTCTAGACATGGTGGTGTCCAATTGAAAATTTTTGGTCGTTTTGTCCTGGAATGCCCCACCAGCCTCTGGAGCCATGAGAGGACACTCGTGGTTGCAAGTGAGGCTGCCAGTTGTCGTTTGCTCCTCTGCTTAAAGGGAATGTGGCACCTTTATAATGTAATTTTAACTGAGATAGCCAAGTCGTAAAGCATGCCGGAAAATGCATCCCAAATTGGAAATCCACAAAAATTGTGGATCTTGTATCGATTTAGGGCATAAATCAGATATGTTCCAGACTTTAAGAATTTACTTACCTTGCTACACTCATAAAAAATTAAACAAAATAGTTTAATAGTTTATTCATTTGGAATGCATTGCAGCAGCATCAGGGCTGCCAGGCTGGCCATTTTGTGGCAAATATTTTGAATTTGGGTTTTTGTCCTGTTGGGCCGCGCAATGTTTTCGGTTGGCGCTCCCTTGGAATCTGGCCTTCTTTGGCCCTTTTCTAGCAGCTGTCACCTAAGCTCTTTTTGGTTTGTCCTTTGTATAGATATAGATATGGTTTCTCTTGGCCTTTTCCGGTCTTGAATAAGATATTCTGACATACAAAAGGAACAGAACAGCAGAAAAAACTGCTATGGCGCTAGGAGGGAGGAACAGGACTCTGTCAAAACACGGTCCAAAAAATGACGGCCACCGAAAACCGGACGCGAATGATGCGATACTATAGGCGCCCTTTGGGTGGAAAGTTGATGGCAAGGTGTGCCCCTGAAGCTCCACCCTCCCCCTCCCATTTACCAAAATCGCCGATGCACCACTGTTCAAGAACAAAAAATTCACAGTTGGAATAGCAGGTAAGATATTAAACAGTAGCGGGAAGTGGTGCGGCCGAGATCATTGATGATGCTAACAAATTTTCTGGTTATGCAAATAAAATCATTTGATGATCACGGGTGATTGGAAGGGCACTCCTGGCTTCCTATTAACCCGCGCCCCACCGGGGGTCCGGTGCCACCTTCGTCCCACCGTGGCTTCGATGAGATACTCTAACTCCGAAAATATGGGGGGGGGTTAGCGCAAATCTGCAAAGTGCGTTAGAAACATCGTGTGACTCCAGTATGATTTTTTCACATTTTCAAG
Source organism: Lepas anatifera (assembly GCA_034440635.1). Taxonomy (NCBI): domain Eukaryota; kingdom Metazoa; phylum Arthropoda; class Thecostraca; family Lepadidae; genus Lepas; species Lepas anatifera. The sequence continues at coordinate 3,147,776 of JAOTON010000634.1, forward strand.
CGCTCAGGAGAATGATTTGTCCTCCAGAGGTAAAGTTGGGTCACGATACTTTACTCTGTAAACATATGACCATTATTCGCTCAATATGTGCCGTCACCTGATGTTAATAGCCTTTGAAAGAAGTTGGGTCACGATAGATTATTTCCACTAAAATATGCAATGCTTACGAAACCTGGGCATGACTCTCATGCCATTAGAGCTATTGAAATTTACTAAAGTACATTTGATAGGAAAATACAGAGGCTTTCTCTGCTATGCGGAACATAACCTCCCGCCAGACTGGCGGGAGGTCATTATGTTCCACATAGCACTGAGTGGTTTGGCCTCTAGAGGGTACCTCTTGACCTAACATGACCTCAGGTCACGAAACGCTAAAAAGTGGCCTTACCGTATATCTAATGGAAGTCATTGATGGGACATACACGATGGCGTTTAATTCAAATTTCGCTTTAGCTTGATGTGGTTAAGAGTTATCGTCAAAATACTGTTTTTGACTCCTGGTGACCTGCGGTGACCTCAGATAGGTTAAAAGGAAAATATCGCTCCTGGAATCTGTGAAAGAGTGGCCAATAATGTTTTCATGAGAAATCTGAGCATTTGCAATCATTTTTGTGACTTTTATATCATAAGACATATTTTTCTCATGCTTTTTCTATGGGAGAGGTCACCATGTGACCTGACCTCAAGTCACAGAATAAAAAATTCCGGATATAGGTCCATTTCTTAAACCCTAGAATGGTCGAGTGTAAAAATTTTCAAACCAGTGACCCTGGTAAAACAAGAAAAACCGATCCGATTAGAGATGTAGCAATTGTAGAACTCAAACACTGAAGTGAGGTTACCTTGGTTGACCTTGCCTGGTGACCTGACCGATTGTGGCCCGGGGTAAAAGTTGTTAGCAAAGGTGCAAAATGATGGGGGGAAAAGCAGACCCCTCAACCACGGCGCTGCGCCTCGTAATTCTGTTATTCTGAAAAAAACTAAGGGGGGCCATCGTTGATCCCCGATGAAGCAAGGGGGGTCATTCCACAATAAATCGACCAAGGCATAAAACCCTACTATTTTTAATTTCCTCCAAAATTGGTATATGGGGACTCACAAGGGCGTAGAATCCACTCATGGCACCCAAAAAATTATTTAAAAATTTGTTTGGGAGAAATGGCCTCCGGCAATTTCTGAAGGTCATTATACGGGCCTTGATTAGAATGCCTATAGCTCCAAAAGTTTTCAAGTGATTTCTGAAAATTTTTTAGTTTTAGGATGTAAATTGTACGGGCAACATTTTGGCTATCTTCAATTTTGAAATTTAAACAAAAAATGTTTGGTGACCTCATGACCTAGTTTTATAACGGTAACCTTGACCCGTAGTACAGTGAAATTGAAAAATTCTCTTGAAAGCGTTTTGACATATGGTAGTAGCCTTTCATATCAAAGAAATAAAAAATGGCTTTCGAAATGCATATACTACTTTTAGCCTCATATATATAACACTAGGTGTCACTGTGGAGCTATGCTATCGTAACTCATGTTCTAATTGACTTGCAACTTTAACATAAAAACATTTGAAGAATCAAAATCAAGCAGTCAACCTAGAATTGAAGCATTTTAACACACAAGCACAGGAATAGGGGGTTGCCCTCCCCTATTTTGAATTCACATTATTGTCCCTTTGGGGATGAACTTAGCTGTTGTAAATGACATGTATGGTTGTTTGGGTCGGTGTACATCTTTTGAAAATAAGTGCGTTCCTGTCACATTGAATCACCGAAATATGATGTCATTTCTAAATGCATTTAACCCGCGCCCCCACCGGGGTCCGGCGCCACCTTTGCCCTGCTGGGGGCCATCAATGACCCCCTAACTCCGAAAATATGGAAGTTAGCGCAAAGCTGCAAAAGGCATTAGAAAACTCATGCGAATTCAGTAAGATTTTACTAACACGTTTAAGCGCTCAGGTCTATGTTTTGACCTCCAGAGGTCAAGTGATGTCACGATAGGCTATTTCCAGTAAAACATGCAATCCTTAAGAAACCTGAGCATAGCTCTCACGCCATTAGAGCTATTAAGATCTAGCAAACATCGTTTGATAGGCAAATTTCAGGACCTTCTCCGCTATGTGGAAAATAATAGCCTCCCGCCAGTGGTTTGACCTCCAGAGGGTACCTCGTGACTTAATATGACCTGAGACCTCGAAAAGTATGAAAGTGACCGTGTTGTATATCAAATGAAAACTAGTGACGAGACATACAAGATGACCTTTGATTCAGTTTTGTTACTTAATTAGGTCAAAAGTTATCGTCAAAATGCTGTTTTTGACCTCTGGTGACCTCTGATGATCTCAGATAAGTCAAAGGAAAATATCGCCCCTGGTATCCATGAAAGGGTGTCCAAGAACGTTTTTCTGAGCAAATTGAGCATTAACGATTATTTTGTGACTTTTAGCTCATAAGACAGCTTTTCCCATGCTTTTTCTATGGAAGAGGTTACCTGGTGACCTGACCTCAGGTCACCAAATCGAAAAATCCTGAAGATAAATTTTGTAGACTCCGGAGGGGTCATGAAGTGTCGAAAGTTTTAAATCGATCGGCTTAGAAATGTAACTATCGTAGAGCTCAAAAGTTAAAGTGAGGTGACCTTGGTTGACATCGCCTGGTGACCTGCCTAGGGTGACCCGGGGTAATAAATGTCAGGGATGATGGGAAAATAATGGGGTAAGAGGTAGAACCCTCAACCGCGGTGCTTCCCCTCGTTGTTTTTCTGTTGTTCCGAAAAAAACCTTAGGGGGACCATCGATTTCATTATTCTAGGTGGGGTGAGGATTAGGGAAAATGTTTGTATTTTGAGGCTTTGTGTCGCCTTCCCCCGGAGGTAGCTTGAATTTAAAACATGTTATGACCTCAGTTTGGCTTTTATAGCTTTTGGTAATCTCTTGTGGCATTTTGAAACGTGTTTAAACTTGACCTATGGTAATCTCGTAGTGAATTTTGCTCAGCATACTCATCATTTTAGCTATTTTATAATGAAGAAGTTTTAGGCCCTAAAATCAAGCCATTGGTGACTTTTAGTGGTGCATTGCATTGCATGGGACTGGTTCAGAGCTCAAAAATACTCCTTAGAAGTGACAGTAACTAGTTCAGAGTCCACATCATTTAAATGGACTATTCATAGCCATTCTGAATCATTTACGCCAATTAAGTGAGTTTCTAATCATCTGTCACTGCTTACTTCCCTTTCAAGGTCAAATTAGTTCAAAGGTTGAAAAAGGTAAGAGTCCGTTTTGGAAGAAAAACAAACGTCTTGTTCAGTGTCATTTTCATGCAAATTGACTATTCATAAGAAATTTTGCATCAGTTACGGCAAGTGCCTCCTTCGTCATGTGTTATTGCTTACACCTCCTTCAAGGTCAAATAAGGTCAAATTTCGAAAAAGGTCAAGTCCATGTAATATGCAAACCAACTAGTTTAGTGTTCATATCATTCAGATTGAATATTCATAAGCCATTCTGCATCATTTACTCCAAGTAAGTTTGCTTCTTCAATTGTTTCTGCTTACCCCCTTTCAAGGTAAAAAAGGTCACAGGTCGAAAAAGGTTAAGCCCGTATTGGACGCAAGTCAAATAATTCGGTGTTCATCTCATTTAAAAATACCGAATTGAAACACGTATCTGTAGTCGCTATTCGACACAGAGTTATCACTGAGGTCACGCAAGGTCAAATAAAGGTCATTGAATGTCAAAAAATGGCATAAAGGTCTACCCTGATAAAAATGAACCTCGAAGACTGGAAGAAAATATTCTGGGACAGTTCATGAGCAAATAATGCAAAAGAACGATAAAAGTCTGGAGCATTCACGTGAAAACGGGTACAGGCACCCAAATGACCCCAACATGCCTCCACTCTTGAGGTCATAACTCCGTGACCTTGAAGGGTAGGAACAATTCTTTTGGCAAGATGTCCGCAATGAATGCGTCAGAGGCTATATAAAATTTCAAGACTCTAACTTAAGAAGCTCGTTTTCAATTCTTGAAAAACCTGAGGGGGCTCCAACACCCCCCGTACGTGTAAGGGTTTACACCCCCTATGGCGTTGACGGGAAGGAAATTGGTTGAAAATTCCATGGCGCCCCTCTTAAATTCGGAAGTTCCGTCGTCACTGGCATTAACCATACCGTGAGTTAGGATGGTACAGCTCCATAGTGACACATAGTGCCATGTTTCGGAAGTAAGAAGTAGCATATTTAGCGCGAAAGCCATATTTCTTATTACTTTATCTAAAATATTATTTCCAAAGGTAAAAATGCTTTTACACGAATTTATAAATTTCACTGTACTGCGGGTCAAGGTCACCGTTCAAAAACTAGGTCACGAGGTCATGACGTCAATTTTTCCGAAATATAAAAATCGAAGATAGCCAAATTAAAATGTGCTAAATGTTGAACAAAAATATAAAATATCGTTACAATCATTTAAAAAATGGCAAAACTATAGGCTTTCAAAACAATGGCTACATGGTGACCCCCGAAAAATGCCGGATGCTATATCTGCCATACCAAATTTTCAAATAATTTTTTGGCACCGTGGTTAGATTCTACACCTCTGAAACCCCCTTGACACCAATTTCGGAGAGAATCAAAAATAGAAGGGTTCTATTTTACGAAATTTTTGGTCGATTTATGGTGGAATGACCCAGGGTTAAATGGCCAGTGTGCTAAAAAAATTTGCGTCAAGTCAAGATCAAACTGTATAAAAACTAGTTTTAAACAGTGAAACAAATTGCTTTTCTGTGAGCTTATGATTACTTTGAGAGGTCGTTTTAGTCTTAAATTTTTCTTTTGTGATATTTATTTGACTGTTTTAGTGAAAATAAAATTTGAATCATTTTTGGTCCTGCTTCTAACTCGATTTGGCCCTTTTCCGCTGAAAAAAACTTGGTAGCCCTGGGCCGCATCTATAATCTCTAGAATATTGAATGACATAAAAATTGGGCAAAACTTTTTAACACAAGCGTGTCTAAGTATAATTTTGAGGGCTTATCGACGCACCAACTGCCAGGGTCATATGACGTCGCCAACTCTTTCCATGTTGGTAGGGTTTCTGGGGAGCCAGCTTGCTCCTTGTTCAGGTAAGCCGCCAGGCCTTGAACCCGGAGCGTGTCTAAGTCTTATTACCCCCCCTCCCCAATTGGGGTCTTGACCCCCTGAAGACACTATAATGATCAGCACAAGAAAGGCCCCCCCCACTGACATTTCATTAAAAAATGCCCTGGTTCAGCACCCAAGCTCAGGTGGCTCTGTGGTGTTTCCACACCTGACACACAAAATAGAATGCTCTCATCTTCAGTCACTCTCACCTCATCATCATAAAAAAAATGTTTCCGCACCCGGTGTCAGTCCTCACCGTGGTGTTCCCACGTGGGACACACAAAAATAATACCCACATCTTTAGTCACTCTCACCTCATCATCAACTAAGAATACTCAAAACACGTCATCATGCCAGGGAAATTAAACATGTCTGTTGTCCAGCACCCGGTGTGAACACGTTCTGTGGTGTTTCCACGTGGGACAAACAGTATAAAAAATAGGGAGATAGATTTCAAACAACTTTTGAAAATTCAGTCCCCAACACAATTCTTCTTCAATCAAACATTATTCTAGATACGTTGCGAGGTTTTCGTCCTTTTTCATTTCGCTAAGGTAATCTTCAGACCGGCGTTGTTCGTCCCATTCCGCCGCATGCCTTCTCGTTATGTTATCTCAGCTCCTCTGCATCCAGCGCCCGGAGCTTTTCCGGATTCCATCCGTGCTCGTGTAAAGCAAGGGAGGCTCATAAAAGCCGTTCAGTGCTGGCGCCGGAGGCGGCATCGGGGCCCATTTGTTGGAGAAAGGTGGCGTGGTGTCGCCTACCAATGGATATCGACCAGCCTGCCTACGTTGCGTCGGCCAGGTCGGCGTGGCTGTCGAAAACGTCCACCTCTGCACACGCTCTGGCGACACAAATGCACCGTTCAGGAATGGCGTTGCCGAATCCCGTTTTCGCCCCATTGTTTCAGAATTTTTACTTTGTGAGCTAATGACTCATATCAAATGAGAGATTATATTAGACCACATCAGAATGAGATCTACCACGTAGAAGCGAGAGAATGCTGTGCTGTTGCAAACCTCTTTTGTCTCTACCTCTTGGAGTCGTTGGTTATATCTTGCAGTTTGAACATATTCGGTATCTGACAGCATTGATGACGATGGACCGATTTTTTTGGGGGGGGACGTCTCCCCTGGTTGGCCAACAGGGTGGACGTGTCCCCCCGTCCCTCCGCTTTCGGCGCCCATGCTTGGCCCACCTAATACTTGATCAATTCTTTAAATTTTGACATTATTTTAAGGGTGGTTCATCTCAGGTCAGGTCACCAGTGCAGGTCACGCGACCTCACCTCCAATAATGTTTAAGATAGCATAAGTAAGAGCAGGGTCAATATATTCAATTGAATCATATATTACATAATGATCCCACCGAGTGCTAAAACACCTATGCAGGTAATTTTCTTATCGATGAGATAGGGTCAGATACAGATTATGACCTCTCCATTGGAAATACATGGGAAAAATGGGAATTGGGCGAAATACGGCTCTATTTGTGTAGACAGTAGCGGACGCAGGAAAGCCGTTTAGAGGGGAAACTCGGGAGAAATCGTAAAAACATAGTGTTTTTTGAATAAAATCGGTCAAAATTCCGTCGTTTGGGGGGCATGGTTCCTTGCCCGCTTCCTCTGGATCCGCTAGTGTGTGTAGATACAGCCGAAAATACCTTCATATTCTCCAGCTTGTACTATCCTAGGCCCCTTTCCAAGGTCATGTTGCAATTTGAATCTATGGCCTATGAGAGGTCACCTGTAGTTACTTAACACGTGCATTGACGGGGGTCTGAGCCACCTTCGCTTTGACGAGGGAGGGGCGGGTACCCGCCCGCCCCTAAGATCTCGAAAATCACACTAGGTAGCATAAAACGGTAAACGGCGTCGGGTAGCCCATCCACTTCTCCATAGAAAATATTTTAACCTTTTTCAGTTCAACTTTAAGGTCACTAGATGTCAAAACATGCCGTCACAGGGATAACATGTAAATGAAGTTGTTCAGTCATTAGATCTAAGCAAGTTAAGATAGAGCAAAACAGTTTGAACTACATGAATCCTCATAGCAAACCGAATCGAATGACATTTGATATGACCTTGCTAGGTAAAATAAAGAATTTGACCTGACATGAGGTCAGATCAAGTTCAAATTAGGCAAAATGTAGATCATAAGAACCGCAAAGACAAGGGAAATCTAATACAGTTAAAATAAAAGCTTTATCACCACCCGTTACTAAGTTATTCAGATGAAAATTTTCCATGTATTTCCAATGGAGAGGTCTTGGCTCGTAACTGATCTTAGGTCATCGATATCAAAAACACCGGAATGTTTTAGAAAACTCGGTAGGCCCACTATGTGTTATGAGTTTCAATCGGATAAGTTTACCGTGTTCCGACTTATGCTATCTTAAACCTTTTTTGAGGTCATGTCACTTGACCTGTACTGGTGACCTGACCTGAGATGACTTAACCTTAAAATTTTGACAGAAGTTGTAAAAATGATGAGATAAAAGGAATGCCAAGTACGGCGGCGCTCCGCGCCGCCGTTTTTCTGCTGTCTGCGAAAAACCCGAGGGGGCGGGTACCCTCCCCCGTCAACCCACGTGTTAAGCAGGTTTCCAGACTTGGGTCAGTAACTTTGTAGCAAATGACGATAAAGCTTTTATTTTGATAACATTACTTTTTTCTTTTTTATTGCAAGTCGATGGATATGCATGTTGACTATGCTAGGTCAGATGATAACTTGATTTGACCTTAAGTGAGGTTATTTTAATGTTTTGACCTCGCATAGTCACATCATATATCGTTTGATTCGCCCTAATCGATTCGGAAGCGAATGGTACCGAAAACCTCGTTCTTACTCAACTAAGTCAGACTTTACTTCTCTAACATGCCACCTTCTATGACCTGTCATGACCTCAACATTGACCTGAGCCAAAAAGTGGCCGATGTAGTTTATTTATGGTTTTGTATGAGCTATCTACCAGTGTTCGCGTTTTCCGCTATCCCGCATAGAAGTCGAGTTTGAGGGGGGTGTTTGAACACCCTTCCCCCACCAGGCCGATGGTTGCTCGGAGGCCCATAGGAGCGGGTGTTAATTCACGTTTTCTTTTCAATGTTGGGGCTGTCAGTGTCCAGCATCTCCAATAACTTCCAAAAAGTCCCCGTCTCCATAGGGCTCGTGTTCAACTGGCATACATGCCGCTTCGAATTGCTCTTGTTCACAAGCCCTGTATCCCGCCTGACCTGGCGTCATACCTTACTGCCGCCGGCGCGACGTCAATCAAAACAGGCCAATCTATCAGCGAAACTTTTAATATGCAGACTCAGAACCGTGGTATAAATCCACCTATAAAATACATAAAAAGGGTTAAAATATAAGAGACGTTGATTGAAATGTTTCTCCCATGTATGAAGCTGCAATAAGTCTACCGCGTAACTCTAGCTACAGACCAATTTTATGATGAGGCATGTGAGTTTGGTCAAGTCTGCGTTCCAAAAATTGAATTGAATTTGGTAGCGCTGAAAATAAAGCCAAAGAGAGCTTCTGCATGCAATACCAGCAAAGCGTTAGGGTTTAAGAGGTTGGTGGCAACATGGACTGTTCTACCAATTTCTTTCCAGTCAACGATTTGTTTTAGTGTTCATATTTCTGGCTTCATGGTGTTGGGGAGGGGGAACATTTATCCCCATTTTCCCTGCGGTAGCGTCGCTTGTGACTCCATGAACTGATTTTTAGGGTTTGTGCCTAAAAAGAAACTATGATCTATCTGCCAGCTGCTAACTTTAAGATGCTAACGCTTCATATTCCGGTTTGAAATACCAGCAATCCATCAAGAGACTGCCAGGGGCTATCTTGAAAACGCCTGTTTTTGCTTTCTGCCCAAATCAGGGATCCGTTTTGGCACAATACAAATATGTTTTTAAATTGGGAGTAAATGGAGCAACTGTATAAAAACACAGCTCTCGCTGATTTAACCTTCCGTCTTTTTCAGGTGTTCACTACTCACACATCGGAACGGAGGCTGAGCTTGGTGAAGTAAACTGACTTCTAATATGTCATGCTTTTATTTGAAGCTATTGATCGCTATTGTATTGTTCCACAACTCTCTCGCCATGGAGATGGAGCACGGCACTCCTGGGTGTTCTTACCTGGCATTAGCAGAGGGAGGAGGTCTGTTCGACTGCCAAGAGGTGCGCGTCCAGGATGTGAAGCAAGAAATGTTACTGTCGGGTGCTGCAGTTTCCTACCTCCGAGTTTCCCGTTTATCGCCGGCTATACAACTACTTCCAGCACACTTCATCGCCACCAACACCAGCATCCGACGCCTTCACATCGAGAGATCTGGTTTGCACCACCTGCACCCAGACAGCCTTCGAGGCGGAGCCGACGTGCTCGTCAGCTTGGAGTTACCCAGTAATCAACTCTCCAGCGTTCCTCGCCGCATTCTGCACGGTCTTCACCGCTTGCGGCAGCTCGACCTACAGGAGAATAGCCTTCGCCAGTTGTTGGGTCATCAGTTTCGTGGATTGGCTCTTTCTGTCATCAATGTCAACAGCAATTTCCTCACCAGGGTCGACCCACAGGCATTTTCAGGACTAGAAGACACCCTGCTAGAGCTGAATATTGCGGACAACCTTCTTCATTCCGTACCAGCATCGGCTCTGCGCCACTTGAAAGCACTAAATCGGTTAAACTTGTCTGGAAACAAAATATCCCGTCTGGATGGAGAAAGTGTCTTCAGATGGCGGTTAGCCAGCGTGGAGACTTTGGAGCTCTTCCGGAACCAGCTAGAAACTCTTCATGCCTCAGCGTTCACAATGTTTCCAGCACTTAGGAAGCTTTCGCTGCACACGAACCGCCTGTTTTTGGTTGAGAAGGGTGCCCTCGATGGTCTTCAACATTTACGTACTCTTGATTTAAGTAAAAATAGGCTTAAGTCCCTTCCTAGTAACCTGCTGTTCGATTGTAGGAGGCTCCAAGTCCTGGACCTCAGTGCTAATCACCTGCATCGCATACCTACTGATCTTGTGTCTGAGAAGGCTCGTCTGCAAGAGCTCATACTATCTGAAAACAACCTGCTTGAGCTAAACCATGGTGATCTTAGCGGATGCTCAAATCTGTCTGTGCTCCATCTTGAAAACAATGCCATTAAGAGGGTATCCCCTGGGTCGCTGGAGTCGCTCTCTAATCTTACTCAACTGCGAATGAGTGGCAACCAGCTCCGCTCGCTACCTGCCGGTGTGTTTCGCGGCTGCCGACAGCTGAAAACTCTCAGTCTGGACAGAAACTTGCTATCGGACATACCACTTGGCTTATTTTTCTGGTCTAGTTCATCTTCAGTCACTGCGACTGCAGATTAACAAACTAAGAGAAATTTATGCACACGATTTGGTGCATCTTCAAAGCTTGCAGGAATTGCACCTGCACTATAACGACCTGAGGAGGATTGGTCCGATGGCGTTCGGCAGCCTTCGCGGATTGGTCGATTTGAATTTGAGAGGAAATACTCGGATCCGGATAGACGCCCTGCAGAAACTGCCTGAGGGCATGATCTCGATACAGCTGGATGGTTGTGGACTCGATCATATGCCGCCTGCCGTTGGGAATCTTTCAAGGCTAGAAATTCTTAGTCTAAGACACAACAAAATCACTTCTCTAATCTATTCGAACCTAGATAATGCTGTAAAGTTACGCTATTTGTACTTGCAACATAATCACATAAAAAATATAGCTAGTTACACGTTTTCTGGTTGCCGTAGCCTGTTCAGCTTGGTACTAACAGGCAACAAGATAACTAGCATAGAACCTTCTCTGTTTGCGGGTTTACAAAATCTGCGCTTTTTGGATGCCTCTGAAAACCGTATTGCACAAGTGACCTTTAATGCCTTTGAAAGCTTGCACAGCATTTTGGTGCTTAATATGAGCTACAATCCACTAGGTGTTATAGAGAAAGAAATGTTTGCGAGCGAATTGCCGTTGAAGAAACTGCTTTTGCAAGGATGTGCCTTAATTCACATTGAAAACGGATCATTTCATCATTTGTCACAGCTCTCGGAACTGGATATTCGGGATAACATGCTCCAGCGATTAGATTATGTTTTATCTCTGCCAGTGGACCATTTGAGGATATCGTTCAACGGTGCGGCCACGTGGAGCGACGTACAGTGCTTTCCTTGGGCAAATCCAATATCCATAGACATGGAAGGCTTGAACCTGAACAATTTTCCACACTGTTTGACGTGCGCTAATAGTGAACTGAGAGTGCTTAAACTGGGCATGAACAGGGTAACCGCTGTAAACTTCACTGCCTTGGCAAACTTTGACTCATTGGAAGAGCTGAATCTGGGTAAGAACCAAGTGTCAAATGTGATTTTTCCATATCTAGCCAACTTAAGAACGGTGAATCTCAGGGAGAATACCATATCTAATTTGAAAGAGGGTGCCTTCAGACTGTTGACAAAGCTTCGGTTCATCGATCTCTCTTTCAACCGTATCAGTAACATATCACCGGCGGTGTTCGTCAAAAATCTTCATCTTCATACACTGTTGCTTCACCATAACCAGCTGCAGCATCTCTCACAACATTGTCTGGAGTCAGCTTCGATCCAGACTCTGGACCTTGCCTCTAACCGGCTGAGGACCATCCCTGAGGCGGTGACAGGGGAGGTCGATGACCGCCATCCGGAGCCTGAACGTCTCCGATAACCCGCTTCTGGAGCTGCTGAGTGCCTCCCAGAGACGCCACTCAGGCGATATCAGCCTACAGCGCCTCGTTGCGTGCCACATCCCAATGATGAACATTGCTTCTCGCGACCTCGCGCACTTCCCATCGCTTCGGCTGTTGAGGTTATGTCACGGAAGAGTATCCAGAATCGGGCCGGGTGCCTTCAGCAGGCTTCCTCGGCTCACCACGCTGGACCTCAGCCACAACCAGATCGAGTATCTGCCGAGAGAGAGGCTGAGAGGACTGACACAGCTGCGCCACCTCAGTTTGGAGCACAACTACCTTCAAAAGCTGCCTCACTTTTCAAGGGATATGTCCGATCTTCGTCGCCTGGACTTGTCGCACAATCGACTGAACGAGCTGCCCGGTGGTTCCCTATCTCAGTTACGAGATCTGAGGTCACTGTCCCTGAGCAACAACGGATTGCGGCAGCTGGAAGGACGTAGTCTGCGGGGCCTCCTCTGGCTCAGGAGGCTCGACCTCTCCGACAACGTGCTGGAAAAGATCCCGATGCATCTGCTGCGGGACGTGGAGGCCACTCTGTCGTCGCTACATATATCAGGTTTGTGACTGTGTGACTCTGCACCTTTTGGTGCTGAACATTCGCATGCCTTTAAAGGCATCTTTATAGCGTAATTTTAACTGAGAAAGTCAAGTTGTAAGGCATGCCGGAAAAACCGGCACTCAATATATCATTTGTCTTGAAACTCAAAATATCCGTAGAGAAAAGCTAAAGACCCCTGAAATGTACCCCAAATGTACCCAAGCAGCCGGCCACAGTCGTCAGCTGTTGGTGTGACGACATACTGACGTCCCGTTTAATAGTCAGCCAATTAAAGCCCTTTAGGCCTGTTGTATATGGCAGTAGTTGCCAGATCATGACATCATCCACAGGCAGATATTTAATTCTTTTCCTAGAGAAGCATTTTGAAAATCAAAATATTGCGCTTATTGGACATTTTTGTTCGAGAAGTTATGGACGTTTCCATTATTTTAGGCTAAAATTACCCCTGACAACACTCATTTCCGGGATTGCACCAAGGTGCCACATTCCCTATTTCCGTCAGGCTCCCGGCTACCCCTATTTCCGGCTATTTCCGGCAAGGGGGGAAATATCGGCCCCCCTAAGATCTCGTAATCTATCCGGCTGATTTTGAAAATTCAAAGTGCTATTGATTCCCCTGACGCTAACATTTACTTTTAACCCGCGCCCCACCGGGGGTCCGGCGCCACCTTCGCCCCACCGGGGCCATCGATGGCCCCCTCTAACTCCGAAAATATGGGCGTTAGCGCAAATCTGCAAAGTGCAATAGAAAGCTCGCGTGAATTCAGTAAGAAATTACTTTTCATGTTTTAGTGCTCAGGTCAATGGTTTGACCTCCAGAGGTCAAATTAGGTCAAGATCGGCTATTTTCACTCAAATATGCAATGATTAAGCAAACTGGGCATAACTCTTATGTCATTAGAGCTATTGAGGCCTGGTAAAGTACATTTGATAGCAAATTGCCAGTACTTTTTCCGCTATGTGGAACGTAAAGACCTCCCGCCAGTGGTTTGACCGCCAGAGGTCACCTCGTGACCTAATATGACCTGAGGTCACGAAAGGTCAAAAGTGACCTTGCCGTATATTAAATGAAAGCCAGTGACAAGACAAACACGATGGTGTTTGTTTCACCGCTCTAGCTCAATTAGGTCAAAAGTTATTGTCAAAATACTGTTTTTGACCTCTGGTGACCTTGGATGACCTTGGAAAAGTCAAAGGGCAAATATGACCCCTGGGATCCGTGAAAGGGTGTCCAAAACGTTGTTCTGAGCAGTCTGAGTATTTGCAATCATTTTTGTGGCTTTTATATCATGAAATAGCTTTTCCCCATGCTTTGTCAATGGGAGAGGTCGCCTCGTGACCTGACCTCAGGACACGAAATCGAAAATCCCGGATATACACCTTGTAGACCCTGGAGGGGTCATGAAGTGTAGGAAGTTTCAAATCGATCGACTTTGAAATGTAGCTCTTACAGAGCTCTAAAGGTGAAGTGAGGTGACCTTGGTTGACCTCGTCTTGTGACCTGACCTTGGGTGACCCGGGGTAAAAATTTCAGGGATGATGGGAAAATGATGCAGTGAGAGGTAGAGCCCTCAACCGCGGTGCTGCACCCTTCGTTTTTCTGCTATCCCGAAAAACCTTAGGGGCCATCGATGCCCCCGGTGGGGCGGTTAAAAAAGAAAATTTCAAAACTTTGATTTTTAAGGGGAAGGTCGTGCAAAATATACAATTTTTGTGTATTTTTTAGATTTTCCATAACCCTTGTCTCTGTTGTACAATTTTCACAAAACTAGTTCAGACTTACAAATAATTGACTCAAATTGTCATATACTCGAGTTACGCAAAAATTCGAAATTCAATGGCAGCTCCAGGACCAGCACTATGAGGGGAAAATATATACAACCTAGAAAGTTTTTGTTACGCGGATTAGAAGCCTTCATATACTGCTTGGCATCTTTGACACATCAATAAATGGATAAAAAACTAAAAACTCATCAGGCGCGGATGCAGTAAGGTAAAATAGTGGGGTAAAATACATACCAACAATATGCGAGAGGTATGCATGAGTACCTATATTAGTCCCTCGACTAGTTGAAATTTATTTCTGATAATGTTTACCCTCCCATGACAGCTCTGGGAACGGGGATGACATAGGCGGATCAAGGACTCTCGTCGTGGGGGGGGTGTGGGGGTGATTGGAAACACATTTTCAATATACGACGATACTGAGTCGCGGCGGTGATACTGGCTGGGAATATTTTGAAAATGTAATGTTACCCCCTCAAATACTGACACTTTTCCGTCATTGGTAACACGTTCCGTATGCTGTTTTCTCCGTGATCTGCCTATGGGCGAAATATTTCCTTAATCGTTCCTGAAACTGAATACATACAGAGCATGCTAGTCTCGCACAAAGCTCTAAGTGAACAAACATATGCTTTTATATTTGTGATTTACTCTACACTATAGTGACTGGACACGCCTCTGGTAATCTAAAATTGGGTAAAACTATTTGAATTTTCATATACCCAATTGTATTTGCACTGGCACGGCTGTAAGCAGTCTTCTCACGTACTAACGTTTAGTCCTTCTTGATAACATTCCCCCCAATTTTGAACTGCTATAACCGCCCTTGATGAATACAAATAGTGGCAATGGTGAATGCACTATCATCTCACATAACAAATAATATAATAAAACCATATAACTGGCATCAGGATCAGCAGAGACGGCTTCCTTTTACAAAGAACCCACCGCATACGATAATACTTGGTTTGCGGCTAAAACTTCCCCAAAAACCCAGCCATAGCTCCGCCCCTGGTAAATATATAATCTTGAAAATTTCAGAAAACCTGCTTGTATTAGTTTTAGGAAAAGTCAGGAAGTTTCAAAGTTTTATCGCAAGCCGTTTCGGAGATATTGTTGAAAAACCTGAAGGGGGGTAATATTAGCCCCCTGCCGGAAATAGGGTTAAGCAGCGTTGATTAACACACGCCGTGGAGAGGGTCTGGCGCCAAAGCGCAGTGGAGGGGGTTTTAAAGTGCCCCCTGAAATTTAAAATTCCAATAGGGTTGGAAAACGCCTGTTGGAGGTTGTGTGGGGGCGGTGGTGATCTACATTATAGCTAAGTTTCGTTGACCTATGTGAATATCTTCATGGTCAAACGAGGTCATTATGGTCAAATCTGGCCATTCTTGGGACATATTGGGAAATGCCGTGATTATGCCAAAAAGGCTGGGAATACACTAACAGTGGACGTCGCTCACAGAAAGAAGATCCCATACAATGTTCCCTGAAAGTTTGAGCTTGACGTCACTCAAGAACACTGAACTATGACGTAACAGTACGGCATATCTCCAATAATGCACAATTTAACTGGTACTATAGTAGCCTTTGGGCGAAAATTGATAGTTTGACCTTGATAAAGTCGTTGACCTTGACCTGTGACATTGACCTTTGTATTGAGTACCCTTAACTATGAAGTCATAGTATAACATACGTCACAATAAACAGCAATATCTGACCGGAACACTGGGGTCAATGACCTTGGCCTGGGACCTTGATCTTCATGTGAGGTGAATTTTACATATAACCCTATTATATGACGTTATTACGTCACCACTAGGTGCAGACGAACTGGTGCGACCGCACGATTGTGACAGTCTTAAAATATAGGTCTGACTTTGAAAGACTATAACTAAAAAGGTATTCATAATTCGTTCATCCATTGAAGCCCTCACAAATTCCCTAAAATGTAGTTAATTAACGTTTTGCAGCAGTAAACGGTTCTCCAGCCACCTCGAAAAATGCGTGGGGGAGCACTTTGGGACCCCTCCATTGCGTATGTTAACAGTCTAGGCCGAATAATCTAGATGAGTTACTGGACTTACCAAACCTTTTATACAATCTTACCAATCAATCTAATTCTGGTGCCAGGTTTGGAACAAAGCGCTGCAAGAGCATAGCCTTTCAGAACAAGCTTAGCACAGCAAAGCCAATGTATGCTTTTTGCGCCGGATTTATTTAAACCTTTGGTTTGGAGCATCGTCATGGAATTTTTGCAGGAGGAGCGAACCTGATCGGGCCATGATATGGTTGGTTGGGTTAGCAGGCGATACAAAACATACAAAGTGCAAGGCAGAGCGCTGTTGAAGTAGCTCGCCTGGTTATGCATTTTTCAGGTTATCGACGCACCAACTGCCAGGGTCATACGGCGTCCCAAACACTTTCCCTGTAACAGACACACCAACTGTCAGGGTCATACGGCGTCCCAAACACCTTCCCTGTAACAAACACACCAACTGCCAGGGTCATACGGCGTCCCAAACACCTTCCCTGTAACAGACACACCAACTGCCAGGGTCATACGGCGTCCCAAACACTTCCCTGTTGGCCAGGCTTCCGTGGAATCGAGTTACACATGCCTCAGTGAACCCGCCGAATACTGAACCCAGGTCGGCCGCCTGGAAAGAAAGCACGCTAATCACATCATTTATGTAGTATTTACAACGAAATGATGTCATCAAAACATCAAACAATACTCTTGATATGTCTTCACAATGGAAATTATTCATGGCCCTGTATTAGGAGTAGGTGAGGAAAACATAATGGTAAATTCGTAAATGGAGATTTTCTGCAGCAAAAAATACATATAGTTATGACGTCACACTGAATGCATGTAACACGTATACGGTTTCTGAACATAGTATTTAGATATAGTTATTTGGCTGATTATTCCGACATGTGGTTTATTTTACGCTATCTGGTCAATAAGTTTGTTAAAATGTAGGGTTTTCTAGAAAAAGTGCATTGTTCAGGAACGAACAAAAAATAAAAATACCTTTTGCCTAAGTATTGTTGATGAGGCTATAAACAATTTCGCATGGTAGTAAACGAAATTGATCAATCAGAACGTCTATTTAAAATATTTATAGATATATAAATGCCGCTCTCTATGGCTCAAGCATTAAGATAAAATGAAAAAAGAGTAATAAGGAGCCCCAATTTTAGCACTTTACAATGGCGTAATGGGATATGCGATTGCTATCTGATGGCCGTTTGAGTACGAAGCATTTATTGTTTGACAGTCACTGAAATTTTCATATTTCTGCCTATAACGCCCAAGGAAATATAGGTACTCTCAAAAGTGCAAACATGGGTAAAGCCCTGTCTTTCCCCTCCCTCCTCTAAAAAGCTCCCCCGTGCCAGGCGCGGGTTAAACACGCTTAGGTTTTCAGAGTTCAGTTCTACGAAGCAATAAATACACTTTATTTTCTTTAGGCTATATCAAGTTAGGGCCCAAAGAAAATATGAATTGATTAGTCCAACACATATACAGCGAGACTCTGTCTTGCAAACCGTGCTGTTACATCCTGCGCTTTTATATTTTATTAAATGGCTTTCCGTTGAAAGGCTGCACAAATACATGCAGAGTAACAGCGCAATTACTCACCTCAATCTTGATATTTAAATGAACACCTTGTAGAATGCCGAGTCCTACCTTCTTAACGGTGCGTTCAGGTGTGATAAAATATGCATTCAGGCAAAATGCCTGCTCAAAAGTATTCCATCGCCAAATGTAGTTACTACAGCTCACACAGTTTGTGCATCGTAAAGAATGATTTAGCAATGCTGACCTCACTCATTTCTTTATTTTCACATCACTGGGCACAGTAGGCGCTGCGGTAGATTTCCAAGCACATAGCTTTGTGGTTAGCTGGTTTGGCGTCAATGGAAAGTGTAGCGTCGCTTCTCTTCCTTGAAATCCATGCAATGTGCACTCACTTTATCCATCGCCTGAAATATGAATCGATCAAATCCCAAGGTAGTTGGGAATCTTATGGAAGCGTGTGGCCCGCTGATAAGGGAAGTTGTGAATATTATGGAAGCGTGCGGCCCGCTGATAAGGGAAGTTGTGAATCTTATGGAAGCGTGCGGCCCGCTGATAAGGGAAGTTGTGAATCTTATGAAAGCGTGCGGCCCGCTGATAAGGGCAGTTGTGCATCTTATGGAAGCGTGTGGCCCGCTGATAAGGGAAGTTGCGAATCTTATGGAAGCGTGCGGCCCGCTGATAAGGGCAGTTGTGCATCTTATGGAAGCGTGCGGCCCGCTGATAAGGGAAGTTGTGAATCTTATGAAAGCGTGCGGCCCGCTGATAAGGGAAGTTGTGAATCTTATGGAAGCGTGCAGCCCGCTGGTAAGGGAAGTTGTGAATCTTATGGAAGCGTGCGGCCCGCTGATAAGGGAAGTTGTGAATCGTGTTGGCAGTTGGCACAGTATTTTGAATGTATTCAGGCGTCTTGGAAAGGTTTCTCAAAAGATGGATGACATGTCTGAAATTGAACATTTCAACATTAAACAGCACAAGTATGAACAGCCTCAGTGTATGCCAGTCTCACAGAAGTCTGTTTCTAAGGCGGAATCACAACAACACATCATTGGACGCATCCGAGACCTAGACCCTCCCTACGAAAGATGCGATCACCTTTATCAAGCCTTACAAATATTTTGGTTTTCACCATCCTCGCACTCACAGAGGGTCTTCTGTAGCCCCCTCGCGATTAGCCCCCTATTAACTTGTGACTTGAGCTTTGCGGTAAAAAGCAGTGCGTTGACTGTTGCAAGAAATCACGATCGATACCAATTTTACGACTGCCGTTCTAGCTGCTATTAATCCGACTTTCTGATCATTAGTCATATGCAGCACAATTATACCCTTGGCTATTAGAGCGATCACAATATGTTTGTGCTTAAATTCATGTACCAAACTGTTGATTGGCCCATCTAAGTAATGTGTGCAGCCCCAAACGTCTAGTTTTCGCCTGTCGTTGAGGATTTCTTACGCAAAACTCGCATTCGACACAGTGATGTCTAATAATTATTTCGAACTCCAAACATTTAACATCGTTCCTGTAAGAGGCAGCTTACTATGGGTAAGACACCTCAGAGAGGTCACCAAAGGTAAGTAATCAATCGAGCTCAAACAGGCTGTTCTTTGTCAAATGAAGTCACAAAATATCACAACATGTCAACTGGGGGCATCATACGCCTTACATACATCTCAGATACGTCTGAGGCCTTACGTCTTAAATACATCACAATACCTCAAAGGTCGAAAATCTACCTTACATGCTTCAGTAGATGATCGTATAGCTAGGTGACCTCATTTGACCCGCAAGCCTAAGGAATGGGGGAGAGGGCTTGCAAACAAAACCTTCCCGTGCTAGGGCGAGAATTGAATCGAGACAGATTTGCGGTCAACTTGACAACAATATCACTCTTTCCAGTTTGATTATTAATTGGATTTCAGCCTGTAACGACATTCACTCGCCTTAACTATGGCTGAATTATTTATTTCAGGCAATCGTTTCCGATGCACCTGCGAAATGTCTTCACTTCTATCGTGGCTGATGAATCACCCGAAGCTCTCGAAGACGGACGATCTGATTTGCTGGACACCTGAAAGGTTGCGGGGTCGGTCTCTTGAAAAATTTCTGCAGGAGCTGTCTTGCTCGTCACTAACAAAGCCCAGAATTGCTATTCAGGTAAGACGCCGTGACATCTCTTTCATGGTTACCAGCATTCACACGCCAATCTTATTTTACGATAAGACACCATACGTTTGGTATACAAATTTTCAGAAAAGAAGATAACGGAGCACTATAATTTTATTTATTTTTCACTATTACCCCATTTCTCCCATTTGTCCAGCCTGTCAGTCGAATTATATTCTTCTTCTTGCTTGCGGGCAGTACGACTCTCTATTTTAGCAGGGCTGTGTATCGTCGGCTCGGGGATGAGGTGGCTTAGTGGATAGCACCTTTGTCTTCTAGGCCACCAGTCCCGGGTTCAAGTCCCGGCGGAGCCTCTGAATAAGTCGATCTGATCCCCAAAATCCCTTCCGACAGGGTGAGAGTTGGCGACGCCGTATGACCCTGGCAGTTGGTGCGTCGTTAAACCCCAGCAATTATTATTATTATCGGCGGCTCCAGCTTCTATCCAGTCCTTCCCCAGCTCTCCAGACGAAATGGGGCATCTACCGCTTTAACTTTGCCGACCTCTGACCCTGGATGGACGCTTTTGCAGTGGTGAGGCTGGTTTACGCTATTTCCAGCGTCGGTAAAAACAATTTTCCGGTATTGTTATTCATTTATCAAGCTTGCCGCCCCGATACCTCAGTTGGTAGAATGTTGGTCTCTCGCCCGCTCAGAAGACCGTGCAGTGGTAGTGCCCTGGTGGAAGTGTGCACCATCAGTTCCCCTGAGAGGCCCTGGTGTTCAATATTTACCCTATGTAGGTTGGCTGGAAACGTAGTGGTGAGAGCGCAACCTGAGTGGGGTAGCCGTCCCCGTGCTTTGTGGGATTTTGAACTTTAGCTTCTGAATTAATCTTCATCACGGAAGTTATTCCTTCAGGTGGTGGGTTCGGGGTCTCCCTTCCTGAATAATATATCCGTTCCTGAATATAAATATCCGTTCCTGAGTAACTCCAGCTGGGCAATGAAAACCTCCATAAAATAGGAATTGGACTTCACAGCTGAATTTTCACTGCAATAACTTTGTATACGCGGAAACGTTAGATATTCACATTAAACTCATTTCGGGTGTGCTGGGAGCCAAAAACGGCAGCACAGTGCCCAGGTTCGCTGATTTAAAGTACAGTACTGGGAAGTGCCAGACCAGCATTGGATTCATGAGCGCCAGATTCAAAACAAGAGCTGCAAGTACTTCAGTTGCGAACGAATTTTCTCCTGTTCGACTGAGAGATTAGGAATGGGGCTGACGTCATCCACGGTACAAAGACAGGAGAACTGCGGCCAATGCTTGAGCCTGGGTGATGCCTGGGAAAAGCTGTGAAATATCGAGGGAAAAATGTTATCGTAAGTTCAGGCTGCTTTCACATGTTTTCGAATATGTGATACACAACTGAAAGTTAAGCTAATATTTTTGGAAACTTCCCTCTTTTCTGATCTTTTGCGGCTTCCTTAAGCTTGGTTGCAGGCAGTGGCAGTTTCTGGAAATCAATACATCGAATGTGTGTACATACATGAGAGGAAAGCGTAACTTTTATCTGCTTCTACGCCACGAACAGTCGGTAAATTAGTGACAAAATGAGGATCTGAATCTCACAGTTGGCTAGTGCACCCGTCCGTCTCGACCGATGACATTCTATATGTTCTGTACAGTATTGAGGGTTCAAGCTCACTCAGAGATAGGGTTAGGAAAGCTGCACAAGTCCAAGCCTAGCTTACTTCCCTCCCACCTTCTCACCCTTTAACCTCTACGTTATTGCATGGCCCATCCTCAGGAAAAAATGAGGGCGAAAGGGATGGTAAAAATATTTTTTCTATCCTCCCTCCGACCCACTGTGAAGTTCCGTAAAGCCCTAATGTGGAAGTAAATTGGATGAGAAGGTGTGATGGATGGTTAGCGGGCACGCTTTTGTGCCCCCCCCACCCGCCCAGTGAGTGTTAGCACGCGCAGCGGAGAGAGGGATCTGGCGTCAGCGTGCATTGGAGGGGGTCCTTAGGTACCCCCCTGAGATCTTCATAAACCAAAACGTTAAAAAACGCCCGTTTGGAGGTGCATTGGGGCAATGGTGATCTATGGTATAGCCAGTTGTAATTGACATAGATCAATATCTTCAAGGTCAAACGAGGTGGTAAGTGTCAAATCTGGCCGTTCTGACGTATTAGAAACAACCTATTAGAAAATTAGTCAACCTATTAGAAAATTCCGTGATTATGAAGAAAAACGGGGAACACACTGAAAGTGGACTAAGGTCATAGAGAGAAAGTCCCATACAATGTTTTCTGAAAGTTTGAGGTCAAGGTCATTCAAGGTGACTAACCTTTAACGTAACATGATCTCACTGTTACCACGTGGGCGATTGACTTGGAGCTATCTTTGCCTTAAGCATTATAGTTACCTCGAACGAAGTACCTTATGATTTCCATCATTGCTCGATGTACATGTTTGCGACTTACTAGTGTGATCAACATCGTAGAACTCACCGCAGGAGCAGATTAATACTTATACGCTCAGAAACGAGTATTGTTTCCAGGATTGTTCTTATAGTTGCCGATTTATCATATTCAAAGAAATCAACTAGTGTTTCACATGCGAAATATTCCTAATGGATGTGCTTTTTTAGCGTTCATTCTGGTGAAGGTACATAGCTACGGAAAGTACGGTTAAGTTTCGTGTGCTACATGTCTTCTCATCAGTGGGTTCGTTATCATTTGTGGTCTACGAAAGGTTGCGTGTTCTTCATATCCATGAGAGCTTCCGTTGCACACTAAATGAAGAAGCAGAATTTAGACAAGAAAACTGATATTTGTATTACGTTATGTATTGCGCATATGATGGCCATCGCAGGATCACTCTATAAGAACAATGGATAACTGCAGACTCCATGTAATGATTATAAATTTTGGTCTGGAGTAATCAAAACGTGTTTATTTGTGTCGTGGTGGGTGCCCCGCCTCGCCCCGCTGACCGCATGGCGTGTCTCTTCGTCGTCAGGTTAGTGGTGCCGGCGGCCTGGTCTCCGCTGTGCGGCGCTCGGCTGGGCGGTGCGACGGTCGAGCCACTGGGAGCCTCGTGGATCTCTAATATGTTTCCAGATATTAAAAACAATTTGTTAAAGTCAGGAATAGAGCCCAACCCAGGTCCTATCGAATCAAAGGAGTTTAAACTAGCACACATTAATATTAACTCAATAACTGCCGGTCAGAAACAAGACGAACTCAACATTTTTACGGAATTGAACGGAATAAAAGTCCTAGCTCTTTCAGAAACAAAACTTGACGATACAGTTAATCCTTGTCGTTTCACACTTAATAATTTTCAAGCACCGTTTGTGCGGAACAGAGATCGCTTTGGAGGCGGAGTTGCAATGTACTTTCACACGTCTTTAGCCGCGTCGCGACTTCCGGACCTCGAGATCGGCGAAGAAGAATGGATCTGGGCGAAAATTAGGTTAAAAAACATCACACTAGTAGTTTGCGGCCTTTATCTTCCACCGAATCTCTCATCAGATCGTCTCGAAGAGTTTTTACTTAATTTTGCGGAGAGTGTAAGTAATGCTCAGAAATATAAACCGAATGCAGTCGTTGCGTTAGGAGACTTTAACGCTGGAAATTGTTTCTTGGCCAACACTCAACTCAATCACTCCCCAATATCAAGCTTTGAACGGAAGCTAAAAGAATTATCTGATTCACTTTCACTTACCCAATTGATTCAGGACCCGACAAGAATAGAAGGTAATACCTGCAACATGCGGGACCTAGTTTTTGTTTCTGATAAAAACTACGTAACTGAAAGCGGAGTACTTCCCTCCTTCTCTAGCCTGGGCCACTTTCCGATCTTTATTTCAATACACGGACAAGTATCCAAGCATCCTGTATCACAAAAATCATTTGGGACTACTCCAAGCTCAACGCCGAAAGACTGACTCACCAATTAATGACAACAAACTGGGACGAAATACTAAACAACGACTTAGACACCGCCACTGCTCAATTCACAACAGCTCTTCATAAGGCAGCTCTAGACTGTATCCCTAGAAAATTTGTATCATCTCGCACTTCCGATAAGCCATGGGTCACGAAAGCACTGAAAAAACTCATAAGGAAAAGAGATAGGTTGTTTAAAATTGCCAAGGGTAGACAGGCAAAACTAAAACTAGGAGAAAACAATTTGTGCGATTGGGAAAGATGGAGGTCTTGTAGAAACGAGGTAACAAAAATGATAAAACACCTCAAGAGTAGCTATTTATCCAAAGAAGCGGAAACTTTATTACAAAAACGACATGAGCCTCATAGGTACCACACAATCCTTAAAAGAATGACTGGTAGATCGAAAGCAGCCCAAATTCCCCCTCTCCAGGACAACAACCGTACATTAGTTACCGACGACAGAAGTAAAGCTGAACTTTTCAACCGGTACTTTGCTGCCCAAACACATCTACCCAACAGCGAATATCACGGAGTTCCGGATATCCAGAGCGATAATACTCCTCAGTTTCAGATAGATAGAATAACAGAAAGAGAAGTTCTGAAAATGCTTAATGGACTAAACCAGAACAAGAGTACTGGCCCGGACGAAATTCCTGTCAAATTAATTAAGCTTGTGGCTCTAATAATTGCCGATCCTCTTTCCAGGCTTTTTAACAAATCTCTCCAGGAGGGAAAATTCCCAACAATTTGGAAAACAGCGAATGCAAAACCAATTTTCAAAAACAAAGGCAGTGCGGCAGAAGTCGAAGGATACAGACCTATCAGCTTATTATGTTCTTTTATCAAAAAGTTTTCGAGAAAATCATATTCCGGCGAGTGTACAGGCATATAACTGAACATCACCTTTTGACTGAAAGACAAAGCGGTTATAGACCGGGGCATGGGACACATCTTCAATTATTTTACATCACTCACCAACTTTACGAATCATTAGACAATGGACGAGACGTAACAGTGCTCTACTTCGACATATCCCGCTATTTCGAGAAAATTTGGCACCAAGGACTTCTATACAAATGCGAACACGAATTCGGACTGACTGACCTTTTACCCTGGTTACGATCATACCTGACAGATAGACAACAGACAGTCCAGGTCAACGATGCCAAATCCCCGCTCCTTTCCCTAGAAGGAGGCTGTCCACAAGGTTCGGTCCTCGGCCCCCTGCTTGCATTATTGTACTTAAACGACTTATCAGGTAGAACTCAGCACGAAATGTTATTTTTTGCCGATGATGCTTGCCTGGTTGCATATCACACACCAGAGAAATTCATGCTGTTCAGCAATCCCTTCAGTACGATGTCAATAAAATTCAAACATACGGGAACGACTGGCTTATTAAATTTAACGCTTCCAAAACTGTCCAGCAGTCATTCTCATACCGTAAAGATAAAGTATTTCCGAAACTCTTTTTCAATGCCCAACCGATACCCGTAGAAAACAAACACAAACATTTGGGAATCATTCTATCAACTGACTTAAGATTTCACGAGCATGTGAATTATACTGTGAAAAAGTTATAATTACCCTAAGCCCGCTTTATCCAATTGCCCCCTTCTTGTCCAGAGACATCCTAGCTCAGATTTATAAGACGTACGTGCTGCCTCATTTCGATTACGCTGACATGATATACGACGGACTCTTGACAGTTGACGACGCACAACGACTCGAGAGACTCCAAAACCGGGCCAGACTTGTGACTTCGACTCTACCCAGGACCCCGACAGAAAATTTACGACGGGAGCTTGGGTGGTCCTCTCTAAAATCTAGACGCGAGTTACACAAATTAAAGTTCTTTAGCCGGCTAAACCGAGGAGCAACACCAAACTACATAAAGAGAATTTTACCAGCAACCAGGGACAACACCATTAACCGTACTTTACGAAATGCTAGGAATAGAACTCAAATACCATTTAGAACTTCTAACTACAAGTTTTCATTTCTGCCTAGCACAATAAAAATTATTAAATAAGCTGCCAGGACATCTCTTAGAAATTCAATCCGAGACTACATTCAACCATCACCTTGAGCGGTATTACAACCAAAACAACCCTCCAAAGTACTTTACCTTCGGCTCAAAAATAGATAATTCTCTCTTAACCCGCCTGAGGGTGGGTATGTCCAAATTAAACGGCCATTTGTTCATAATTCAAGCCATGGAATCTCCGTGCTGCGACTGCGGTCACTCTTGCGAGGAAACCGCACATTTTCTTCTCGATTGCCCGAAATTCACCCCACAGAGGGAGACTATGATGAATAATATTACATCACTATTGAATATTCCATTCCGAACTATCCACAGAAAATTAAAAATAGACACTCTCATCTTCGGGCACTCTCTCCTACCCGGCGTTGACCAAGCTGTGGCCCAAGAGGTTTTCAGATACATAAAAACTAGTGGAAGGTTCCGTGGTGAGACCGAGCGCCGCTGAGCTGGTGGGCCGCTGCGTGGATGACCTGGCTGCCGGTGCCCGGCCGGGCGTGGGACCGTGTGTGGTGGCGTGGGCGGGGACGTCTGACTGGCGGCGGCATCGTTGTCGTGTTCAGTGCTACCCGGCGGCGTCGTGACTTAAGTGCCTCGGCGCTTTTACGCCAATCGGGGATTCATCTTGACTTTCTTGTTTTTGCAATGTCGGAAAATAAATGTATGTATGTATGTATGTATGTAACAATATTATATAGTAATGTAAAAAACAATGACTGGCACTATTGCAGCCTTTGGAAAAAGAATTAGGACATGATCTTGAAAAAAGAAAAAGAAAAAGACCATAGCTTGTTACCTTGGCCTTGACATTGAGTAGTCTTAGCTATGAAGTCATAGCATAACATACCTCACACTTCTGAAACCTGTAACCTTAAACCTTGGCCTTGACCTTCATGTGAGGGGTTATTGACATATAATCTTGATTATATGATGTTATTATGTCTCCACTCGGTCTACACCGTAGGCGAATAAGTGCGACCGCGCGATTGCGACGGTGTCAAAATATAGGTCTGATTTTGAAAGCCTTTAAATACAACATTTTTAACAACTTTTCAAAATGCTTTCACAAATCGACCCACTCATGAACTCCCGCAAATGCGTTCTTTCCGTCAAGTAGCGTTCCCCCGAGCAGCGTACTCCGGCTGCGAGTGGTTCTGCCACTTTGAAAAAAGGCGAGAGGGGCACTTTAGGACCCCTTCCCACTGTGCGTGTTTTTCCTGCCTGTATGTTTGGTTGTTGATATAGGAGAACATTGTCCCAAAAAGAAATTGGTTGTCCATTGTGGGAAATCAGTCGCATAATGCATTCTATTTTGTTCACTTTTGCTCACTTGAGGCACTTCCATACGCACCATCTGTGACCCACGACGAGCCTATATAAGTATCAAAATCTAAGACTAATGTTGCAGAATCTGTAGATATCATTATATGCTTGAATAAAATCTATAAATATGTACTGGAAATTTGTCCGTGAATTCATAACGTGACAACTTGTATCCGACAGGATATCCGGCCTCGTTCCGTGCTCGTCTCATGGCATTCGAGGCAGCGACACCACCTACTCGGCTACAGCATATCCTACCGTCTCTCCAGCACATCCGGCACCAGCACTGGCAACGTCTCCAGCACACTGGCTCCAGCCAGCCGGCGCACCCACCGCCTCTCCCAACTGACTCCCAACACAACATACATCGTCTGCGTGCGCGCTCTGCTCAAGGAGAGCCAACAAGATGACGTGAACAGAACTCGCTTGCAGTATTCTGCGCCTTCTGTGTCACTGGAGCGATCAGGAGCGTTTCATAAAGATAGCGATGTGGCTGGTACAACACAAAACTTGACCGGTAACAAGGCTGGCTTGCGCAGGACAGGACCAGATGTGCGGCACGCTGATCTGGAAAGCTCAGGAGTGACTCAATTTCAGTGCGTTAGCGTCCAGACTCTTGCACCGCGACTGCCTCCACGACTGAGAACGTGGCAGCTGGCTATAGTGGCAGTCATTTCTGGGACAGTGCTGGTGGTTATGCTGGTGTGCAGTGCTCGCTTTTGCTTGGTGCGACAACGTACGAGTGAGCGTCATCTTATGAGGTGTTTTGCCTCGGTTGACAATTCCTGTGATGATGGTGATGTAGGAACAGTTTCTGGGAAAAGGCACTCGGCTACATCGACGTCTGGAGCACACTCGCGTCATGTCGGTCAGCCGAGGCTATGATATTTGTTTTCTTGTTGAATTGTTTAGCGTGATGATGTGATACTAATAGTTCCTACCCAACGCTATACACTGCGGAATGTTGTGGGTTAAATACAAACAAAGGACTTCTCCCTGTTAGTTATGCTGGCCAAGAACTGTTCTTCCTTATCGAACGCGCTGTTCAAAAGTCAGATTAAGTAACTGGCTACGTGACAATATATCCAACATCATTTATTGCGATCCGCCATAACGTTTAAATCGCGCAGAATAATGATACTAAGTGTCAAAACCCACACATTTGCCAGCCTTTTAGTAGAAATCAAGAGAGATTGCCTGCAAGACCTAAAAATAGTTGACCTACATCAGGTTTCGTTTTAAGACTTGCATCAGAAAGAAAAATATTTCAGAATTAAGTTGCGTTCACTGCACTGGAGTCATAGATGTTGGTAAATGTTTTAACGATGATTTATCTCTCTTTTGCGCGGCGCTATTGTTTTCATGCGATATTGTTCTCATTTTGCTTACAGGAGCCCAGATATCAGGCTTGCAGCATACGGTACGAGGCTAATGGCATCGCAGAAGCCTTCATGTTTTGTCCCGGATCTCACCGTTTGGTGTAAAGTGGACGTGTTCTGAGCACAGGTCAGAGGATGCGACAGTGCAGTGCCAGTGCGCTCGGCTTCCACGCTGCTGACCCGGCTTCGAGTCCCTGGATGGGAATACTGAGCAAGGAGTAACTGATCTCCAATATACCTGCTGTTCAAACAGGATAAGAGTTGGTGACGCCTTATGACCTCAGCAGCTGTTGCGCCGTAAAGCCCCAAAGCCGTTTCTGAGCGAACGTCGCTCTGAGTTCTCCACGTTTCCCTTTTCCTTCCCCTCACCATCCACCTAACATCAACAACCTAATTGAAACATCATCCACCTAATTGAGTTACAGGGGAAACATTGATTGTGGTTAGTGATGAGTAGAAGAAAGTAGGAAGGTGTCGTGAGGGCGGGCCTGTGGTTTGAGGGCGGGCCCGTGGTGTGAATATTGTTCTCATGCGCGCAGAAATATTATTACTCAGCAATCCAAGCAGGCATTAAGCCTTTACCGCCTGGGGTCCGATCGGATCCCCTCGGTTTTTCGCAAATTATTCCAAGAGCCACCTTCGCCCTGGTGGGGGTGTTTCATTACCCCCGCCGATCTCGACCCCTATGCGGGATAGCGAAAAAAACGCGAAGCTGGTGGATAGCTCGTACAAATTCATGACGAAACTATATTAGTCACTTTTTGGCTCAGGTTAATATTGCGGTCATGCCAGGTCAAAGAAGTTGGCAGTTTGAGCAACGTTTTTGGGCTCTAGCATCTGACAAAGTTGAGTTAGAATAATTGTGTAGGCCCTGTACTGTTCGGTCCTTGAATTCAACCTGACTCACGAGCGCGACCGCCGATCAACAAACCACCATGGTGTTCCACCAAGAACTGTATTTGCACCAAAATCCAGGTATGACAACATTTAGCCAATCACTAGAAAGAGACACAAGTACTTGCTCACTTAGTGTAAACAAGTACCAACGTGAAGTAACCGAAAGTGACGTCATCAACACTACATACTCCCACACAATCCTGAAGGTCGGCAATGGAAAAGCAGAACATTGCGGAAACAGGATTAACAAATCGTACAGCATGACACAAACACATCAGGCTGAGACGAGCCGGTCGGAAGCGACGTCGTCCAAACGAGGATGGCGGCAACTCCCGCAGGCCACTCGTCATCGAACGGTCCGAGGTCGGCTCCGGTGGTTTCGGTACGTCAGCAGTCGGTTGGTCGCCAGAAGATGGCGTCGGCTGCTCAGACGATGTTCCTGAGGGCGATGCAGGGTCCGGCGACGCCGGCGGCGATGCAGAGGTCGGCGTACCGAAAGCATCGGTGGTTGGCGACTGGCTCCAGTCTGGATGATCGGCACGACCGTGCCGGACCTGGGCCAGATGAGCCGCGTTCACCTTGGACCCGTCGGAGAGTAGATACGTCGCCTCTCCGATGCGACGGACAACCGTCAGCATATTACCGAACGGGAGTTCGTTCTTGGGGACGTGGCCTTGACGACGCGCCCGTACTGTGTCCCCCGGACGCAGAGAAGACGGTCGCACTCCTCTTTGGTTGTAGTTTTTGGCGTTACGCTGCTGCTGTGTCGCAACTCGCTTGCAGATGTCGGTGCTTGCTGTCTCTGACGTCATCACCGGCAGACTAAGGCGCATACGACGCCCATGCCGCCGTTTTTTCGTGCCGCCGGAAAAAAACTCGAAGGGGAGTGTTCAAACACTTCCCCACCGGGGCGAAGGTTAAATGAGAGATGCGTCACTTAAAACTTTTGGGATGATAAATTTGACATCTTTTGACCAAAAATTGACATCAGGTCAGGTCAGATCAACGAGTTATGACGTCATTTCTAAGCCCATGTAAGGCGATTATGGTCTTCTAAAATGAGGGTGTCAAAACCAGGCTGTAACTCGGCCTCTGGAAGAGATAGATCAAATTTCTAAACATGATTTGAAAGCTCTTGAAAGGAGAAATGCAAATAACACCTTCCATTTTGATGTCAGGTCAATACCAAGGCCACCACAGGTCACCGAAGGTCCCCGTTTTTTTCAAGTATTTGTGTCTATAACTTTTGAACGAGATCAGACACAGCCATAATGTTTTATCACAGGGACGAGCATGACCCAATAATTTACTGATGTGCCACATGACAGTGAAAGGTCATTAATTCGCCTTGACCTAACGTCAAGGTTACACTGACTTTTTAAGGTCATACCGCATATTATTCGAATCCTTGGGTCAGGACATAGATATTAATGCCTTTCGCGTTGTTCTAGATCTATTTTTTCCGAGTCATAAAATATTTCCTAAATGGGTCAAAGTGTGACCCATTTTGTCCCTCTGTAACCTCACATATCAATGGGTATTGCTCAAACTCGGCTTGAGAGTAGAACACAGTAAGGGGCTTCCAGGGCCGTTTTAATTTTTCCGTATCACTCCCGGTTCCCGAGATGGTAGAGTGTCAGATCGGGCCCGTAGGCGGTGGTAGGTACCGAAACTTGAGTTGTTACTTTAGTTATTATCTATTGATGTATTCAATGAGTTTTGTAGGGGATGAGGTGGCTTAGTGGATAGCACCCTTGTCTTCTAAGCCACCGGTCCCGGGTTCAAGTCCCGGCGGAGCCTCTGAATAAGTCGATCTGATCCCCAAAATCCCTTCCAACAGGGTGAGAGTTGGCGATGCCGTATAACCCAGGCAGTTGGTGTGTCGTTTAACCCCAACAATTATTATTTATAATGAGTTCTGTACCTTCAAATGCTTTTAGGTGCTTTTATCTATATGTCAGTATATTTTTATATTTTTAGATTATTCACTTTATTTTTATATTCCATTTATACTGTGATGGGCCCTTTCTTTTTTTGAAGGAGCCCACACAACAAACAAATATTTATTTGGAGAGCAGAGGCTGTCCCGGCGATGTTAAGTACAGCTTGCTCTCTATGAGGCGGGTCAATTCGAGTCATCATATAGGTGAGTGGGTCATGCCTCCGCGTGGGTGGCTAAATCTTTTTCGCTTTCATCCCCCTCTACAATGTCAGCATTTCTCTTTGTGCGTTCTAAGCATTTGAGCAGTTTTTCTCGTGAAAAAACCCATTGGTCCTTAAAGCTACCCTCGTCACTTGATTCACAAAAACAGAACAGTAAAAAATTATTTACAAAAAAGTCACATGTCTCCCTTGAAATCTACTAGAAAGAAACACGAGACCCTCCCGTTTTGACTAGCCCTCCCTCCAATGTTGCTCAAGGGGATGAGGTGGCTTAGTGGATAGCACCCTTGTCTTTTAAGCCATCGGTCCCGAGTTCAAGTCCCGGCGGAGCCTCTGAATAAGTCGATCTGATCCCCAAAATCCCTTCCAACAGGGTGAGAGTTGGCGACGCCGTATGACCCTGGCAGTTGGTGCGTCGTTAAACCCCAACAATTATTAATGTTGCTCAACTGACTAGAAACACTGCATACCAGTAAGTCCAAAAATAATGCACAAAATTACAATCACCACCACCCCCCCCCTATTTAGGCTAGACAATTTAAAAAAAGATAGTGGGGGGATTCGAGCGCCCACCACTAACCAGTCAATTTCGCCCCATCCCCTCCAATAAGCGCGATGCGTCATGCGCGACTGAGATCGTTGGCTGGGTTCTAAGCTGTCGACATGATCAGCAAGGGTGGTCATTGAGCTCGATTGATTCCTTCCGTCAAGTGCCCTGGCCCTCCTGCGCCTCGCGCCTTACAGATTCTGGGCAAGCTACTCGATCGCCCCCTGGCGCAAATCTCACCCAACCTTGGGTTCTTCTCTGGGCGCCGCCTCCGGACCTACCCCCATACTTGACTACTCAGGGCACTTGCTTCCGGAATCAGATCAACTGCCTTTGCTGAGCAGGTGCGTCCCAGAACCCAATTTACGTCTCGGCTGATTGAGAGGCAAGCATCTTATGCGGGAAAGACGCCATTCGGCATCTCCCAAAATGGACCCATCCACCGTTGCCCACAGACATACTGTACACAAGGGTACGGCTCACAGAACGTCTTCCTCATCAGCTTCTTTTATGCGTATATATCCAGACTCGACATATAATTGTCCTAAACGCTGAGGTTATGAACCTTAGTGTTACGGTAGCCTCTCCCGTATTTTAATCCCCCTTGCTGTAATTAGCGCGGCTCTCCAGATGTTCCGGATTACGCCAATTCCAGCTAGGCTCGTCGTTCATTTTCGCAATAATTATCCCGCACCGATGGTTTTAGAAAGAGTAAGGCTCAATAAATTTCTTGATTATTACATTATTACCAAAAAAACGAAGCTCTACCAGATTGCGCCCAAAACATGTAAAAAGTGTTCAAAAACAATACATATACATGCTGAGGCGAGACGTGGCCCCTATCGCACACAGCACCGTCCAATGTCGGCCTGATGTTTTCATTTGAGGAGAACGGGTCATCCTTGCAAGTCCAAGAGCTCGGGGACAAACGGTTAATTTTTCACAACGCGTGTTTAAAAAAAGGAAATCGAAAAGTCAACGCAATCTTAAAAATCGGTACAAAAATGATAGGGATATCCTGCAGGCACATGGGTAAAAGAAATAAATGAGGCCAAACAAGGGGGTTATATATATGGCTCCCTTTTTGCGCACTCACCGGCGGATACGTCAACCAGGCACCCTCTCCTGCGACTGTATTCCTGCGAGCCAGAGCAACTGCTAGCCTCGAGGCAGGTTAGCAGCTCCTATAGCCTCCACTCTCTTCACTCATGGCGGCAGGGCAAGAGAAGTCCCCGCCGCGTCTTTCCCGGAGCTTGGCACCACGTCCTCTCCCCAGTGTGGCTCAGACCCGAGTTCTTAGTCGCCGGCTTTGTATTTCAACGCCTGGTGACCGGCTCTCCCCCTCATACTGAGTACGGCCACGTCGCCGTGGTGCTGCCAAGGGTGCGTTCTAGTGCGGAGCCCGGCCGAAAAGTTACGCGCAAAAGGGAGCAGAGACTGAGGCGTCGTTCTAATAAAAGGAAACAGAATTATTTCTGTATTCCAACGCATCTTTTTGTACCCTTTTCCTGTTTTTTTTGCCTACAGCGCTTTTGGTAACTTTCGCAAGAAAATTGACTACTCCATGTTTGGCCGGCGCAAAGAGGGGACAGGGGTGATGTATCCGGCCCAAACAAACCCAAGTGCCTGCAGTCGTGTCCAACGCCTGTGAAAATGGCCAGAGCAGCCGCCTCTCCGCGACGGCCCGCACAAAACACATATACATACACACACACAAACACAGGCAAATACACAGGCGGCAGCGCAGGCATAGTCCGGAATATGACGATAGGCAAGAATAAGTTTCGAACAAATGTTACAATACCTCAGCGTATCTCCACATATTAATTTTTTATACGCTCACCTTCATCACTTTTAGTCAGCCCCCTCCAACAGCAAGCGCAGACTACCGGATGTGACGTCACCCCTCGTAGCATATAACACGGGAAAATTAATTTTTTCAATATCTACATTTTTGCAAAAAGAGTCCCAGAATCGAAAATAAAATGTTCATTCCTTGCATTTGGGATACATTTGACTATCGTGTATTCTCACAAATTCATAAGCGGGAAGTGTCATTAGCAGCAGTTTAACACACGGCCCAATGGTGAAGGAATTCCTCCACGCCCGGGTGACGTCACTCGGGCGTGAAGGAATCCTCTTGAACGTACCTTTAAGTAAAGGTATCTTGACTTTTAGTAGCATCATCGTCAGTGTCGTGATGGAGATTGTATTCTATATGTCCACCTGCTTTTTATGTTTTAAGAGTGCCTTTTAAACCATGGAGGGGCTGATTATTGCCGTCTTTAAGAAAACATGTAAGTGATTGAGGGTGCATGCGTGAATTGTGTGGTCTGTGAGTTCGTAGGGAATATTTAATCAATGACCTCAGCCGTAAGCGGGCCCTGGCCTGTAGTTGTTCGCGAATAATAAACAATAAACAAGAAACCAGGCGGTGCAGGGTGGAGCAGCACGTTTCAATCCGTGTAAAGATTATCAACACAACGATTTTTGGTGGAAAATGGTTGGAATAGAAGGTGTCACTTCAATTACCTTTCCCCCTTCGCCTGTTGCCTCCAAACTTCTTTTTCATCATAAAGTTGCGTAATTTTCTTACTCTATGGTGGGAGTGTATGGTAATAATAGCTTGTTTCACAACAGTATCCTTGTTATCGTTTCGAACGCTTTGTTGCGAACAGCGGCTGGGCCGGGCCTCTCGCCGCTGACCGCCACCGTTGGTGCTGGCCGGCCGGCTGGCGGGTGGGCCGGTGATTGGTCGGTGGCCCCGCCCCGCGGCGGTCACGTGGTTGGCGCGCGGGCGGGGTCATTTCGTTGGCTGACCGGTGGCGGCCGGGCAGTCTTGTCTGTAGACTCAGACGGAGCAGGTGGGTTTCGCGGCTGGCGCCGGTTGCCTGGCTCCGTGCAGTAATCACTGCGAGACCGTTGGCGGTTATGCGGCTGGTGCCGATAGCAGCCACGGTCGCGCACACAATCTAATTGTCCCAGTTGTGGCTGACTGGGACGGGGGGGTTGTGTGGGTTCAGACCTGTGTGTAGAAGCGAACGAGTGCTGAGTGCTGTGCTATTAGTGGTGAATGTTTCGGCGGGTCTCGTGGCTGGAGCCGGGGATACGCCGAATCACCTACCACGTGTGCGTGAGTACCGTGTTCGTGTGCCAGGACGGCTCATAATATAGCACCCCCTTTACTGAACTCGGTGGCTTTAACCTATCCAGCGGGGCGGCGCAACACTGGTGTCAGAAGTGGGATTTTTTTGCGCTTAAATTTGTTTGCCACCATATTTTTTTCCGCTCGAAAAAGGTAAAATGGCTCAACAGCGCGAAAATAGGCCCTTTACGCGCAGTCTCGCTGATTTGGCCAAGCCTGAATCAGCCGAAAAGTGTGAAGAGGTTATTTTTGGGAGCCCACCCTCGCCCCTTCCCGTCGTGATGAAAGAACAGCTTGTTCAACATCAGGAAACTATGGACCAGCGGTTTGAGCAGCGTATGGGGGAGGTGGAGACCAAACTCGACGATTTGAGAAATGTCCTTCTCGAGTTCGCCCAGACTGGGGCTCAGAAGACAGAGCTATATACCGGACCTTCCACTTCGGGGGCCCTGGCAGGAACCCAATCTTGCATCAAGGTCCCTGACTTTGACGGGACGGTGGCATGGAGGGTATACCTGGCCCAGTTTGAGCGGATCGCCGTTTTCAACGGCTGGTCACTGGAGCGTAGAGCGGCTCATCTGACGGCAGCACTGAGGGGTCCGGCACTGGATGTGCTTAGCTGTGTGTCGGATGAGTGCTCGTTCAGCTATCAGTCCCTGGTCTCCAGTCTGGAGCAGAGGTTTGGAGACACCCACCAAGGGGAACTGCACCGCACAGAGCTTAGAACTCGGGTGCGCCGTGCCAGGAAACACTGCGTGAACTGGCTATGGACGTGGAACGATTAACTAATCTGGCGTACCCCACCGGACCTGTTGACTTCCGAGCGAGGCTGGCTTGCGATTACTTCATCGATGCTCTTCACGACACGGACATGCAGATGGCTGTGCGACAGGCGAAGCCAGCTAAGCTCAGCGACGCATTAAGCGTTGCTTTAGAGTTCGAGTCCCTTAGCAAGTCCTTGAAGTCGGCTCCCGCTTCGGCGCATCCAGACAAATGAGTTCTATACTCACCAGGCTAACGGTCCGACGACAAACTCTGAGCCGACTGTCAAGGAAACGCTGAGTACTGTTCTGTCCCGTTTGGAGGAGCTAGAGCTTAGTGTGAGGCGCATTGGCACTTCCGCGGCAGCAAAAGGTGGCAACAAGAAGCTTGACGTCGGGCCGTGCTGGAACTGCAACCAAATGGGCCATTACCGAAGGGACTGTGGTCAATCGATCAAAAAGCCCCAGCCAAAGAAATACGCAAGGCAGGGAAACGAGTAGGGGACAACAGCGAGGGACAGCAGTTGACCCACTCAGACATAGAGTCCCAACCAGTTTCACATAACCACCTCTTCGTAACGGGTCGGATCAATGGGAACTCATGTCCCATCCTCATAGACACTGGCTCTAATCGGACACTCCTGAAGAAGGATCTTCTGCCCAGCGACAGCTATCCACGCATTCCCAGTGGTTTGTGTGATGTCACTGGGAGATGCACTGGACTGAGAGGTCCAGTTGATGTATCCCCTGGAAGTGGGGGAATGTTCTCCCGGCATGCTGTGTATGTCGCTGACGAGATGGTCGAAGACTGCATCCTGGGGCTGGATTACCTTACAGAGAATGGATGTTGCTTGGACTTGCCAAACCGGCTCTTGAAGATGGGAGGGCGCAACATTCAGCTCTGGACTTCTGTGTCTCCTGCAGAACAACCAAAGACCTACAGGGTCGCCGTTGCAAAGCCGGTGCGTATTCCCCCACGGTCGGAGTGCATTGTCAATTGTCACCCCATGGGTCCGTCCGGGAGCGCTTTGGGGCTAGTCGAAATGACGGATGGCCTGGGGGTGGGCATAATGGTTGCAAAGACCCTGGTAAACACTAAGGGACCCTCATTTCCTCTTCTGGTGGGGAATTTCTCAGACCATACGGTTCTCCTAAAGGAGGGATCCGTTGTGGCTCGTGGTGTAGATGTCCACGATAGTGATATAGTGGGTAAGGAGACGAAGTCCACCGGTTGGGGTGGGAAAACCCTTCCAACGCATGTACAGCAGCTTTTCGATCGCAGCAATCAGGACTTAACGACAACCGAGCAAGATCATGTGAGAGACGTACTGGTGGAATATTCAGACGTTTTCTCGCGACATGATGGAGATCTAGGTGCTACTGATCTCGTCCAACACAGCATTAAGACTTCAGATACGCGCCCCATCAAGATTCCTCCACGACGCATCCCTCTTGCCAAACGAGAAGAAGCCGACGCCCTTGTGAGGGATATGGAACAGCAAGGGATCATCGAGAAGTCTGAGAGCGCTTGGTCGTCTCCCTTGGTCCTAGTTCGAAAGAAAGACGGATCAACGCGGTGCTGCGTGGACTATCGACGCTTGAACGAGGTAACGCTGAGGGATTCATACCCTATCCCAAGGATTGATGACTCCCTTGACGCACTCTCTGGAGCAAGGTGGTTTTCGACTCTAGATCTGAAGTCAGGGTATCACCAGGTAAAGATGAGCGCCAAAGATAAGCCGAAGACAGCATTCTCTTGCGGCTCAGGGCTCTGGGAGTTCAGGGTCATGCCGTTCGGATTATGCAATGCTCCGGCGACGTTTGAGCGTCTTATGGAAGCTGTCTTGGCTGGACTTCACTGGAAGTCGCTCCTGGTATATCTGGACGATGTAATTGTCTTCGGATCCTCCTTTGCAGAGGCGCAGAGGCGACTCACCGAGGTATTCGAGCGCTTTCGAGCGGCAGGTCTCAAGCTCAACCCGAAGAAATGCTGCCTTTTTCAAAAGAAGGTGACCTATCTTGGTCATGAAGTTTCCGAGCAGGGTGTCGCCACGGACCCTGTAAAGGTTTCGGCTATAACGGAGTGGCCAAAACCTAACAACGTGAAGGACCTTCGTAGCTTTCTCGGGTTGTGCTCGTACTACCGGAAGTATGTCAGGAGCTTCGCAACGATAGCCGCTCCACTGCATGAGTTGACGGGGAAGGGCGTTAAGTTCATTTGGTCAGCCACATGCCAGGAAGCGTTCGAGAGATTAAAACTGGCGCTGACCTCTGCTCCGGTACTAGCCTATCCCGACCCGAAATCAACGTTCATCCTTGACACGGACGCAAGTTCATGTGGCATCGGGGCTGTGCTCTCCCAGGGGTCGCCTGGTGGAGAAAAGGCTGTTGCGTACTTTAGTAGAGCACTGACCAAGCCAGAGAAGAACTACTGCGTAACCCGTCGGGAGTTGTTGGCGATCGTCGAGTCGGTGCGGCATTTCCACCATTACGTGTACGGGGCTCACTTCATCGTGCGTAGTGACCACGCTGCACTACAGTGGTTGAGGTCGCTCAAGGAACCGGAAGGTCAACTCGCCCGCTGGCTGGCACGCCTGGGCCAGTATGACTTCAAGGTTTTGCACAGACCCGGAGAAAAGCATGGCAACGCTGATGGGCTCAGCAGACGACCCTGTCCTGATGACTGTGAGCACTGTGAAAGACTCGACAAGTCAATCGCTTCATGCCATGCTACCACATCAGGAGATGGTGGGACGAGGAGTGAAGCAAAGGAGACAGAGTCAGCACCGAAAATACAGGATGCACAGGCTCAGGACCCCGACTTGGCCCCCCATCTACACACATTTACAGAGAGGTTCAGATCGACCATCTTGGGAAGACTTGTCGTCTACCAGCAGAGAGACGAAGCACTACTGGTCTCAATGGGACATGCTGCGTATGAAAGATGGAGAGCTTCAACGCCGTTGGGAGTCGACTGATGGCCTGATCAAACATTGGCTCTCTGTAGTGCCAAAACTGCTCCGCCACGACATCCTAAAGGATTCTCACGATAACCTGATAGGAGGCCATTTTGGGACCAGAAAGACGCTGCAACGACTGAGACAGCGATACTACTGGGTTGGGATGCGACAAGACGTGCAAGAGTGGTGTCGAACTTGTGACACATGTTGTGCGAAGAAGGGCCCCAACAGCAGAAATTCTGCACCTCTGCAGATATACTTGGTCGGCAACCCTATGGAGCGCGTGGCAGTGGACATCGTGGGTCCTCTACCTGTGACGAAGAAGGGAAATCGCTACATATGCGTGGCCATGGACTATTTCACCAAGTGGCCAGAAGCGTTCGCCATTCCAAATCAGGAAGCAGCAACTGTGGCTGGGGCTCTGGTTGACAA
Source organism: Lepas anatifera (assembly GCA_034440635.1). NCBI lineage: Eukaryota > Metazoa > Arthropoda > Thecostraca > Lepadidae > Lepas > Lepas anatifera. The sequence continues at coordinate 3,187,282 of JAOTON010000634.1, forward strand.
CTTCTTTTCCCGGTTTGGAGTTCCCAATGAGCTTCATTCAGACCAGGGCCGGAACTTTGAAAGCGAGGTTTTCAAGGAAACTTGCCGCATTCTTGGAATACGGAAGACAAGGACTACGCCGCTCCACCCCGAGTCAGATGGCATGGTGGAGCGGTTTAACGGTACCCTTGGTCAGGAACTCGCCAAGTTCTGCAAGCAAAGCCAGGATGAATGGGACGTCCATCTGCCTGCACTGTTGATGGCTTACAGAACCGCAGAACACGAGGTCACGACCTACACACCGGCACGCCTCATGATGGGGCGTGAAATCCGTCTTCCTATGGACTTGCTGACGGAAGAGCCCCCGGCAGGACGGGAAGACGCTAGAAGTTACCCGGGATTCGTGGCAAACTTGAAACGTCGCCTGGAGGATGTTCACCACCAGGTCAGGGGCCGTCTGAACATACGAGCCAAGGTCATGAAGAATCGTCATGACGCCAAAGCGACCCGAACCGTCCTCCAACCGGGAGACAAGGTGTGGCTGTACAACCCCAGGAGACAAAAGGGAAAGAGCCCCAAGCTCAGTTCAGACTGGGAGGGTTTGTACGTCATTGTGGATTGCCTCTCTGATGTGACGTATCGCATCAGGTTCGGTGGCAACATGTCAACTCGTCGCAACCCCCAGAAGGTGGTACACGTGAACCGTTTGTGGAAACATGAAGGACCCGCACACTTCACGTGGAAAGAGCAGAATGAGAACCAAAATCAAGACACTGGAGAGGGCGAATCATCCTCCCCCATAAGCGTTCCTAATGGGATGGGACCAGGGTGGCATGGGCAGAATGGTGGGGTGAGGACGTCCACTCGATTAAGGAGAACGCCAGTAAGAATGAATGATTATGTTATGTAAATGTCCTGATGTAATGCCTGTTTACCCACACCGCCATGGTTTGGTGCATGCATGTGTTCGTGATGCATGTGCACGCATTCCTTGTTTTTCTTTACGGTTTTTGTTTCTTTGCTTGAGCAGTAACGGCATGTCGGACTCTCTGGACATCCGAGATCGGGAGCTGGAGAGATGGGCCTCCGCCCAGCTGCCCGATTCTCGGACGCCGCCGCTGCCACCGCCCAGCCGGAAGATGCACCTGCTCATCGGCGACTCGATTGCCGACGACGCAAACCTGGCCCTGTGGGAACCCGAGCTGGTGCTGAACGGCTGCGTACGGGGCGCCACGTGGCGAAGCATCCGGCGCGACCTTCACAGCGCCGAGGGAGTACTCGACGCATGGGAGCGTGCGTCAAGGTCGTTCCGACTCACACCCGGGCAAATTGTTGTCTGGGTAACCGGCAACGACGTTTATCCCCGCCCTGGAACAGGAAGCTGGAGCAGAGAGGTGGAGAGGTGCTCGATCCAGGATGCGGGCGAGGCGGCTGCTGAGGTCGCCGGCAACCTGGCTGGCCAGGCGGCGGGCGTCGTCATCCTGGGACCGCTTCCCCGCCCAAGGTTCGACGAGGGGAAGAAATGGGAGACGACGGCCGCCTTCCATCTGGAACGGCGACTAAAGGATGTCCTCCGCGATTCCGGGGTGACGTTCGTGCCCCTGGGCGCACTGTTGGCAAAGAGATCCAGAAACCGGCGAATCATCAGCGCAGCGGACGAGCACGCAGCCTGGTGGCGGGCGGATGGCATCCACCTGTCGGTGGCCGGATATCGGCGGGTGGCCTCCCGCTGGCCGTCATGGTTGGCCGTGGCCCCGGAGAGAGATCTCGAGAGAGATCTCATGGCAGTGGAGTTCCAGTGCTTGTAGTCTGCACGCATGGGGGGCTCTCTCCGGGGCCAGCCAGACAACTCCAGCATGATCGGGTTTTGTTGTGATCATCTGGATGTGTACATTGTTTTTGTTGATGACGTTATTTTTTGTACGTTTGTTTTTGTTGTTGTTAGCTCCGTTAGAAAGAAGTGTTGATAATTTTTGTTGACGTCTTTCGGGACGAAAGAAAATAAAGGAGGGGGCAATGTTGCGAACAGCGGCTGGGCCGGGCCTCTCGCCGCTGACCGCCACCGTTGGTGCTGGCCGGCCGGCTGGCGGGTGGGCCGGTGATTGGTCGGTGGCCCCGCCCGCGGCGGTCACGTGGTTGGCGCGCGGGCGGGGTCATTTCGTTGGCTGACCGGTGGCGGCCGGGCAGTCTTGTCTGTAGACTCAGACGGAGCAGGTGGGTTTCGCGGCTGGCGCCGGTTGCCTGGCTCCGTGCAGTAATCACTGCGAGACCGTTGGCGGTTATGCGGCTGGTGCCGATAGCAGCCACGGTCGCGCACACCTAATCTAATTGTCCCAGTTGTGGCTGACTGGGACGGGGGGGTTGTGTGGGTTCAGACCTGTGTGTAGAAGCGAACGAGTGCTGAGTGCTGTGCTATTAGTGGTGAATGTTTCGGCGGGTCTCGTGGCTGGAGCCGGGGATACGCCGAATCACCTACCACGTGTGCGTGAGTACCGTGTTCGTGTGCCAGGACGGCTCATAATATAGCACCCCCTTTACTGAACTCGGTGGCTTTAACCTATCCAGCGGGGCGGCGCAACAGCTTCTTGCCTGCTATATGATACACAGTTTAAAATTGATAGCCGTTAGTGTGAGTTTCCGGCTATCGGTGTTCGAGACATCATAACTCACGCATCTCGTCAGGGTATTCTGGTTCAAGTGGCGTTCCTAATGCCACCTCTGCGTCCTAACGAGCGCACTGGAGAGGGTCTCGGAGGCGCACCTATTTTCCCAAGGTGGCTGGAGAGCCACCTGTAGTTGTAAGCGGTACTCGATGAAATTGGAGAAAATTGAACGATGCATTGCTGATTGGCTAATTGGTCTGTTCTGCAGTGTACTGCGTGCGGCAACGAATCTCCCACTTTCGAGAACTTCTCTCTGCTGTCCTTACCGCTGGCCTCAGGCCCAGGGTCGTCTTCAAAAATCAGTCTTGCTCAATGTCTCCATCAGTACGTCCAAGGTGATCTCATTCCAGCCTGGGCATGTTCAAATTGTCAAAAGAAACAGAAAACCTGCAAAAGCTCGATTTCTGGCGCCTGCCATCTGTGATGATCATGCATCTTAACACGCGCATTGACGGAGGTCTGAGCCACCTTCGCATTGACGGGGGGGGTGGGTACCCGCCCCCTAAGAACTCGAGAACCACGGTAGGTAGCGAAAAACGGTAAACGGCGTTGGGTTTCTCACTTCTCCATCGAAAACATTTGAACCATTTTTTTTGTCGGGTCACATTTGAGGTCACGTGAGGTCAAAACATGCCGTCATAGGGATAACATGAAAATTCAGTTTTTTTGGCCATTACATCTGAACAAGTAAAGATAGAGCAAAACGACTTAAACTGTATGAATCCTCTCAGCAAGCCGAATCGAATGATATATAATTTGACCTTGCTAGGTCAAATCAAGGATTTGACCTGACCTGAGGTCAGGTCAGGGTCAAATTATATAAAAAGCTTATCATTAGAACTGCAAAACACAGGCGAGTCTAATGCAGCTAAAATAAATGCTCTATCACCATCCGTTACTGAGTTGTTCCGTAAAAACCATTTTTCCCATGTATTTCCAATGGAGAGGTCATGCCTCGTAACTGACCTTAGATCATCGATATCAAAAATACCGGAACATATTTTAGAGAACTCGGTGGGGCCATTATGTGATATGAGTTTCAATCGGATAAGTTCACCCTGCTCCGAATTATGCTATCTTAAGCTTCTTTTGAGGTCGGGTCACTTGACCTGTACTGGTGACCTGACCTGACATGACCTAACCTTAAAATTTTTCACAGAAGTTGTAAAAATGATGAGGGAAAGGGTATACCAAGTACGGCGGCGCTACGCGCCGCCGTTTTCCTGCTCTCTCCGAAAAACCCGAGGGGGCGGGTACCCGCCCCCGTCAATGCGCGTGTTAAACGCTTTACCAGCAGCGGCAGCACACCACGCAAAGTGCACGCTCACGTCGCTATTCCCCTGAGAAGCCTCGACCTCAGTTGGATGGCCCTCAGGCAACCGCAGATCTCTGGAAATTTTGTGTTTGACTTGTACGCAGTGGTAGTGCACCATGGCAGCGCACAGACTGGTCACTACACTGCCTTCTGCTAAAACCAGTCGAAGGCTAGGTGGTACCACATGAACAAGACCTGTGTTTAAGGAGTACCGGCTGAAGTAGTAAAAAGGGCGACAGCGTACATGCTCTGTTACGCAGCCAGAGATGCTGTTTAGTTGTTTCAAAAGTGGTTTTCTTTCGATTTGTTGTTCGATTAGTTGTTCAAAAGTGGTTTTCTTTGGCAGAATGTGGTGGCACAGAAGTTAATATTTCACCAAAATTTACCTACCCGTATGTTTGTTATGCGTGTTTTTGTATTGTATTTTTTAATTGTAAATATAACTGAGTCTAGCTGACTGTAAAAAACGGTGTTATGACGACGACTATCGATAGACACTGGGCAGTGTCATGACAGAAGCTATGGCCTGAAGAGACGTGATGGTCACTGCTGGGGCGTGAGTTTTTAAACACATATGGATTATTGGCAAGGCTGCAGCACCTGCTATATTCATACGTATTCAAACTGAAATAATCTGGACTTTCTCTTACATCATCTCGAATTGTTAATTGCATTTCCCTCACTGCAGCCAGCTAGAGGCAATTGTTTTCCCTAATCTTAAGACAACCGCCACACTGTCAACGAGATGCTGCCTCTCATACGCCTCTTGCCCAGCATTGGCCCGTTTGCAAAAGGTCTGGCCCATTTGCAAACGGGCCGAGCTTTATGCAAACGGGCCGGCCCGTTTTCAAACGGGCCAAGTCGCTGGCCTGTTTGCATACGGGCCAGCTATTTCGCCTGTTTACAAATGGGCCGGCCCGTTTGCAAACGAGCCGATTTTCGATACGAGTCTCACATCGGCACATTTTCCATCCTACTAACATATACGAAACATCGGCTTGGTCCACCACCGGGCCGAATTTTTTCACGGAATTAGCTCATCGATCGCAGCAAACTATTTTGCCAATGAACTTGGCTCACGTTTATGCCACTCTGCTTGTACTTGCTTGACTTGCTAAAGATCAGGGAGCTGCTGGTTGACTAGCAGAAAAAGCTTTTTCGTGCTCTTTTTCAATGGAATACCCAATTCAAAATGCCGCATTAGCTATTAGCAGATCTACACTAATTCACAGTTCCATGTTCACATCATCCAGTCAGAAACTCAACTGACAGAAAAAGAGCATGCAACCGTGAGCGTGCTATGAGACTCTATTCCCTGGTATAATTTGCTGTGACCTTTGCAAACAAAGGATTAATTTGCGTACCTCGGGTCTCACCCCATCGTGAGGTCGGACAAAGGCCTGTGCAAATACTAGCCGTCATTACATAGATATAAAGGACTTCTCCACTAGTGAAAATGAGAAACGTTCGGAGCTTTCGGCTATATCTTATCAACCTTCGTCAGTGAGTGGTCGGATCGGTGGACATCGGAAGACAAGACACGTTACAAAAATTATATAACAAGTGAAAAATGATTCCTGGAACCGTGCACGATTAATAAAGCTACCTACCTGAAAAAAACATTTTAGCAACAACGTAAATTATCATATTTTGATATTCAACGATTAAAGATAGCTTACACAGTACAGCATAATAATGGTAGGTACTTAACACATTAAATACTAGTACACATGTCAATATTAAGTAAAAAGCTACAAAAAGCTACAAAACATATAAAAGTTAGGAAACACATCCTGCAATCCTATATCACAATAAAATATAAACATTAGATATACAATACATACACAATATACGGTAATCCTATAGTATATTTTATTTGTGTTGTGTATTTTATTTTTATATTTGTATTGCTATATAGGATGGCAGGATGTGTTTATATATTCTTGTAGCTTTTTGTAGCTTTTTACTTAATGTTGACAAGTGTACTAGTATTTAATGTGTGAAGTACCTACCGTTATTATTAGATACTTGTTAGTTTTATTAACTATGATATTACAATGAATGTTATATTCTCTTTTTAGCTCTTTACTTACTATTAATATTTTATACTAGCATATAATATGTGTTAAGTACCTACTATTATCATGCTGTACTGTGTAAGCTATATTTAATCGTTGAATATCAAAATAGGAGAATTTGCGTTGTTACCTAAATGTTCTTCAGGTAGGTAGCTCTATTAATCGTGCACGTTTTCAGGAATCATTTTTGCACTTGTTATATAATTTTTGTAACGTGTCTTGTCTTCCGATGTCCACCGATCCGACCACTCACTGACGAAGGTTGATAAGATATAGCCGAAAGCTCCGAACGTTTTTCATTTTCACTAGCGGAGAAGTCCTTTATATTTATGTAATTCATTCGCATCCACTTATCATGTCATTTCGAGAACTAGCTGCCATTGTACGGATGGTCATAGGGCATGCTGATGTACTGAGATATCTTTTAGCACGCGCCCTGGATGGGGGCCTAAAAGGCCTCATCTATTTTTGCAAGGTGGCTGCTGGGGAACAGGTCCCCTAGTAGTAAAAACGGCACTGGGTCACGTTTAACCAAATTCAGCTACGCGTCGATTGGGGAAATAATTTTGAAATCGGTCGAATATTATATGGCTTATAGGCTTTCCAAGTCAGACTTACATTCAGGCTCAGACAGTTGCTATAGTGCTTGTTATCGTATAAATTATAGGGTATACAATATTGTAACGTAATAGGTCAATGACCTTGAATGACTTTGACTCCAAAGTCTTAGGAAAGATTGCTCGCGACCTTCTTTCTATTACCGTGGTTCGCCTTCTGCATGTTTTCGCCGTTTTCCCGCATTATTACATAATTACGGCATTTGCCAATAGGTCCAAAGCACGGCCAAGATTGAACCTTTATGACCTCGTTTCATATTGAAGATATTAACCTAGGTCAATAAAAACTGGTTATGATGTAGATCACCATAGCTGCCACCGACATCTTAACCTGAATTTTTCTACGCCTCTTAGTTTCCGACATCTCAGGGGGGGGTCTACCAGGCTCTCTCCAGTGCGCGTTAGTGCCAGGCCCCTCTCCTGTGAAGGTCTTAAAAGCTTGGTTTTCTCATCCTGTAACCAATGCACTTAATCACAGTTTATCGAGTGAGGTAGTCAATGGCAATAAGCCTAAAAGTCCAGTCGACAAGCAATATCGTCAAGAACTCACTTACCTCGTTGTAACCAATGCACTGTACTTTCGGCGTGCCCCGGCCCTCCTCCCTTCGCACCCCCAGGGCTATCTCACCGAGGGCCACTGCCCCCCCCGGCAGCGCGAGCGACATGGATGTCAGAGGGGGTCCCTGTGTATAATATGTCGCCTATCCGCTGGCGCAGCGGGGAGTTTGATGCCTTGTCACACCGATTTCAAAAACCTTACATTTTCAGTTTGATATTTTCTGACGCTCTGATCATTTTACTATAAGTTGCAAACATCAAAATCAGTTTGAAAATAGTCGCAAATTAATAAATATCCCGATTTTGGCCTCCCTTAGAATGATGTGCATTGGTTCCATGCAAGGCAGCTTTATGCAAAGGTGCAGTGCTACGCTTCACCTTTTGAGCGAGCATTGACTCACCAAAGGTATATCAGTACACTTTTCAGATGCGCAGGTCAATACTGGAACAGTGAAGCGTTAGACTTCATAGGTGAACAATAAAGCTCCCAAGGTTTTATGATGCGGTGGTAAACAGAGCGGGCTAGCACTGTAGAAGTGCTACGTTGAACTCCTTTGCAGAACAAACTAAGGTGAGACTTTTAGGCTAGTGCAAGTCCGTTTTAGCACGCGCCCCGCTGAGGTCCCTTGCATGACGCACCCCGCTGGGAGGGCGTTTTTCGCCCCCCTCCGTATCTCGTTCCCCACGAAAGCTAAAGGAAAATTACGGGTGGTTCGAATGTACGGCGGTCGTTCGAAAGCTTTTGACAAGACGAAGAGAATTTATAGGGATAATTTTTATGTCAGGTCAATATTGAGGTCAGCATAGGTCAAAGAATGCTCCATAGGCTTACAACAGAGCAGTGTACGTTTCCTTCTCTTGATCTACCCTCAGGGAAGCTAAAGCAAATCTTTATGCATCATTGGATTCCTCTCATCGCGGCGAATCGAATGATGTATAATATGACCTTGCTAGGTCAAATAGTCAAAATGACCTGACCTCGACCTAGGTCAGGGTCCTGGTATGGTCATGTTGCAAAGCAATCGACTGCCCGTGACAATATAAACACAATGCAAGGAAAATGGGAGCTTTATCTCAATTCAGGAAAAAGTTATTGGCAAAACAATCACTCTCTGCTCCCGTGACCTGATGTGACCTTTGAGAGGTCAGATACTCAAAAACCCAACTTTATGGTCACGATCGTGGTGAGAATAGACAGTTTGAGGATTTTCAGCCTTATCTATCCAGTATTTCCTGAAAACGAGTCCGTTCTATTTTTCACCATAGACTTATAATGGGGTGACCAAAAAATTGGCCCCACCTTAGGTCACCAATATCAAAATTCCGAGATAGCAGATTTGTTGACCCTAATGACCTTATCATATTGTGGAAGTTTCAAACTGATCGGTTCGCTAATGTTCCCTCGGCGCTGCTTCAAACTCGTAATTTTAGGTTTTGAGGTCAGGTCACTTGACCCTAAATAACTCTTTGATCTGACATGACCTTAACTAAAAAATTTGGTCAGATGTGTAAAATTATCAGGAAAAAGGTACCGTAAATTTCGTCGTTCTGCGTCTCTTCGTTTTTGAGATATCTGGGAAAAACCAGGAGGGGGCGAATTTCGCCCCCCCAGCGGGGCCCGTGTTAAAGGTGTAATTCTCCTCCAGGCCTTAATGATTCCTGCTTGCAAAACATGTGTACAATGTTTTACAGTAAATCTGCATGGAAGACCCCAATGTTGGTTGGCCTAAAGGCCTAACCAATAAAACCAGGGCCTATCCAGTGTCACATCACCCAGACCAATACAAACCACCAGGGAATTTTGCGTTTCACCTTGCGTTAAAAGTCGCCCACAACCAGGCGAGAACAGCGAGACTTAATGTGCACTCCTCACTTCAGCGTCACTTCTGGTCTCGTGTAGACTGCCCAAAACCCGGAGAGTGCAACATATTGATGGAAGGTCGAACCTTCCGCAGCTAAAGCACGATAAAAAATAGTCATTTGACTAAAGCATGACTAAAGCCTACCGCAGTGCAGTGTGGTTGTTTTTACTGATAATCGTGCACAGAGCTCAACTCTTTCACTCCCACATCGAAGTTCTAGCTGCTTCCTGCAAACCTCACGGTGTTTTAATATTTCATTCTTTAGTCGGTCCACTTGTAAAGCTAGTTGCCTGACTTCGCCAGGAAACCTTTCTAAAACAATTTCTCGTCCCTCCAGCGGGCAATAAAGGGGAAGCATCGCGAGCATAGCACGTACAGAATAGCCTCCAAACACGCCAACACAACCATAACGCCCTCGTGGCAGGCCACTTACCGTGCTTTGAAGCATCTAGATTCAGCCCCATAACTCACTACCGTTTGAAACCACGCGCTAAAATGTGAACCAGTAAAGAAATTTACGCTGAAAAGCTGTTTTCAAGCTGAACTACTGATTTCACATAAGGAAAATTAAACCACAAAGCTTTAGATGATGCGTCAAAATTACGCCCGTATTCAAAGGGCAGTAAATCTATCTGATATTACAATTTTATTCCATCATATAACCAAACTATGCGCTCTAGTTTCTGTCTACGTTTACGTAGAACTGTTTAAACTTTAATTGTTCTTTTAGGTAGTATTGAAAATGTAATTTCGGGCCTACATATTTCGATGACAGTAATAGGAAACTCCGGACTGGGGAAGCTTCATTACTGGCATGCGTACGACAGTTACCAACAGCACAGGTCTAAAAAAGTTGCAACTTTACTGCCCGGGTAGAAGACACAATAGCCAAGGGAAGCCAGTGAGACAAAATCCTGTTTCTGGCACCAATATTCGGGGGAGGGCCTGGAGCGCACCGGTAGGATAAAAACTGAATGGATACAATGATCCTGGGGAGATGGTTGAAGTATATCAGAAAATAGTAGCAAAGTCATTATTTTATGTCATGTACAGAAATGTGTGTCTTCATCTCTCCTCAAATTTGAGACAAATGTTTGAGACCGTCTCATAAATTTTAAGACTGTCGTTTTTATGTTTTTTTAGCCCAGCTAGACGTGTACTTTATCTAAAATGGTGTGTTTCAGTTAGCTTTAGGCATGTATGGACGGTGGGGTTGGGGGCCAAGACCTCCTGGATTTTTGGTCTTCCATAGGTTTTGTATAGGCCTTGTACTTCTATGCCAGCGTTAACCCATTTAGGAACCCCCCACCCCCCCGCTGGGTCGAGAAGCGATCTCCAGCTTTTGCTTTAGGCATACAATTGTAGGTATTTAGAGTCAAAATGGCATTTGACCGACGGAGAATATCAATACTCATTGGGTTTGCAGGTTCAGTTATTTGACTTATAACATGAAATAGTTATTTTTTAATAAGAATAGACAGAAAACCCTTTTTAGCAGAATATCTTAACACGCGCATTGACAGGGGTCTGAGCCACCTTCGCTCTGAAGAGGGGTGGCGGGTACGCGCCCCCCCGTATGATCTCAAGAACCACGCTAGGTAGCGAAAAACAGTGAACGGCGTTGGGTAGCCCATGCACTTCCCCATTTAAAATATTTAGCGATTTTTTGTTAGGTCACATTTAAGTCACTGGAGGTCAAAACATGCCGTCAATGGGATAACATGTAAATGAAGGTTTTCGGTCATTACATCTGAAGAAGCAAAGATAGAGCAACAAAAACTTGAACTATATGAATCCTCGCAGCAAGCCGAATCGAATTATATTTAATATATATGACCTTGCTCGATCAAATCACCTGACCTTGACCTCACCTGAGGTCAGGTCAAGGTCAAATTAGATAAAACGCATAACATTAGAACTGCAGAGACAAGGCGAATCCAATGGAGCTAAAATAAACCGCTCTATCACCATCCGTTTTCTAAGTTATTTAGTTAAAACCATTTTTCCCATGGATTTCCAATGGAGAGGTTATGGCTTATACCTGACCTTAAATCATCGATATCAAAAATAACGGAACATATTTGAGAGAAATCGGCAGGCCCATTATGTGATATGAGTTTCAATCGGATAAGTTCACCCTGTTCCGACTTGAGCTATCTTAAACTTTTTGAGGTCAGGTCACTTGACATGTACTGGTGACCTGATCTGAGATAACCTGACCTTAAAATTTTGACAAAAGTTGTAAAAATGATGAGAGAAAAGGTATACCAAGTACGGCGGGACTATTGCCGCCGTTTTTATGCTGTCTCTGAAAAAACCCGAGGGGGCGGGTATCCGCCTCCCGTCAATACCAGTGTTAACACCTTGTAATCAATTATAAAAACGAGCCTTTTACCACTACTAAAAAACTGCATCTAGAGAAGTGACGATCGGCACGTAAGATACCGTTGATTGGCGCGGTGTTCGATGCAAATGATGACGGGGAGAGAGAGAGAGAGAGAGAGAGAGAGAGAGAGAGAGAGAGAGAGAGAGAGAGAGAGAGAGAGAGAGAGAGAGAGAGAGAGAGAGAGGGAGTACTACTGACATAGTTGTGTTGAAAAGAGATAGAAAAATAGCGTGGAGCGGTAAAAAGTATGGGTCATTTCGACGGGTTTCATCGTGGTTGTGAGTTTGCTCCTACCCCAACAGTTTTCTTTGGCGTGAAGGAGTTGTGGGAGACAAAAGCGACGGTCTCGAGAAAGATAGGAGACACATTGGCATATTTTTATACCTCCTACCAGCCGCTCAACACCTGCAATGCCTGATATGGCCTGGACTTATCGGTTAATTACTCGGAATACTCGAACTCAAGCTATCAATGGTGCAGTTCGATTCGGGTATTGGTTGCACAGGCCCTAATTTTCTTTTGCACATTTCGGACACTGAATAAACTCTGCACCTTTTCTTCTGGGGAACTTTACGTATTATAGCTACAGCTAATTTTGTAGAATCATTGCGGCCTTACATTCAGCAGTGCATCCCAGGGGAACAATTATCCCCAGAACCAATTAAAGGGACATACGCGAAAAATTGTATTGGCTAGATCAAAAGGTCACAAAAAGTTGTTTCAGAAGTCCTATTCTCATTTTTGCGAATTCGGCCTGCAAATGCCTAAAAATTGCTCTCAAAGTCAACATTTCTAGACGACTTTACCGGTACACCTCTTATCGATTTATATGACGTACCCACGGCTAAGGCTATCAATTTCTCTAAGAATTAGGTCATATCTATCCTAAACAGTGATGTAAAACTTTAGACTACTACAGAAAAAAATTACTTAAAAAAACATTCCAAAACTCTTTTCAAACAGAAATACAGGGCTTAAAAGAAATCACAATTAACAAATCAGAATCCTAGGAATTCTCATACCGGGGTCACGTGACCTATCTGACGCAAAAGTTTCGTCATCCTGGAGCTGAAGCAGAAATCGACTCAAGACCCGAGGTACGAAACGGCTGAAGACTTAAGTAATTGTTTTTTTCTTTTAGGGCAAACTAATTAATTTTGTAGTTTTTAAAGGCTTTGTAAAATTAATTCAAATACAAATACAGGAGAACATAAATTTGTATTACAAAAAATATTAATTTTCAACTTTGAATAGTTTTCGAAAAGTAAGTGATGGCTGAAGGTTTCATCATTTTATCGAAATTGTTAACCTATTTCGATAATAAGTAAGTGGCTTCCCACAATTTTTCCGAAGATACAAAAATTATTGACAGTTTCGTAATCAGGATTTTTCAAATATCAAGAAACCACAATAATAATTTTTTTGCCCAAATAATCCACAGAGTGTGCACCTGTGAGGTAACAGCGTGCAGAGGGGTCACTGAGCCACAGAGCCCGACACACCTATATGTTGCATACTTAGCATCAGGTTTCGAATGAAATATAAATTTTGGTACGGACATTTTTGTTTATTGGGTTAATTATTTTTGTTTTCGCCGTTAGTGGTACTGTCTTGACACATACGGTCAAAAGAGCTTAATTTTATGCTATGTGCAGATGTCAAATAAGCTTCTTTCAACGTATGGTTCAACACCTGTAAAATAAACTCAAGCTTGGCACCGTGTTGTCGACGCGTTTTCTTGTTTTTGCACAGCTTTTTGGTCTCCAAGGCACCATGCGAATCGATCAAATCGACTTCTCATCTACAATGATGTCAAAATTGCACGTGTCTATTTCCGTTCTGAAGCTATCGCATTTCAAAAACAAAGATTCGGAGCCCAGTTGGTTCATTTCCTGCGCATTTTCTTCATTCACTGAGACGTTTGATTTTGTTGTGACCATGCAGGCAACCGACGACGACAGAAAGGGAAAGGACAAAAATAATGTTCTGGAAAACTAGAGGAGCAGACGATACGGCTTGCTTGTTGGAAAGTTTAAGTAGGTTCTCAATCATGGAGGCGAAATTGGGTTATTCAAGGGCTTGAAGGGAGGTTGTCGGGTGGGCTATGGAGTGTTTTTAGGTGTAGTTTGGTCAGAAATGAGCTATAATGAGCTAGTGTTTATGCTTCGAATGATGTTATCCTGGATTCTGAATGTATTCTTGATGAGCGGCTGGGGAATTATGATAATTATTTTAAGCCCTTCTCTTATCAGGAGACTGTAGCGGCAATACAAGCCTTATCATCAGGACTTTCGAATGGAAGCGATCAACTAAACGCGGAACACTTTAAATTTGCAGGTCCATCTTGCGCAGTTCACTTATCGCTCTGTCTTACTGCGGCTGTTAGGCATGGTTTCCTACCCCCCACTTTGACAAAAGTGCTTCTGTCCCCGATTGTGAAGGATAAATCTAGGAACATTTTGGATAAGGACAACTATAGACCGATTGCACTTGCTAGCGTAGCCTTAAAAAATTGGAAACTGGTGTTAAATAGGAGTAAGTTGAGTCTTGATACAGGTGATCATCAGTTTGGATTTAAGCCTAAGTGGCCCACAGATATGGCAATATATACGGTAAAGGAAATTAATGATTACTATATTCGCAACAATAGTACTGTCTTTGCGTGTTTCCTGGACGCCCGTAAAGCTTTTGACCGAGTTTTTACCAAGCTACGACATTGGAAATTACACGATAACCTTTTGAACAGAGGAATGGACGCTTGCCTGCATAGAATGCTCGTAAATTGGTATGAATCTCAACAGTTTTACGTGCAATGGGGTAATTATATGTCAGATGGATTTTCTGTCCCCAATGGTGCAAGGCAGGGAGGTATTTTATCGCCGTACTTATTTAATGTATACACTAATGCACTGTCCTTTCAGCTAGCCAAAAGCAAGGTTGGCTGTCACTATCTAGGCCGTGTAAATCACCTTTACTATGCAGATGACATGGTTCTTTTGTCTCCAACACCGTATGGGCTACAAAAAATGGTTAAAATATGTTAGGTGTATGCCAATGATCATGATATATTATTTAACACAAAAGATTGGTATGCATGGCTGTTATCCCTATGATGTTTAAAAAGATGGTACTGCCGATTTCATTCTATGTAATAATATTCTAGCGTATGTGGATTCATATAGGGTATCATACGCTAGAATTAAGTGTATGTATAAAGTAAGTAGGGCGGATACTGTTGGTGCGGTCGGTGGTGGCGGACGTGTTTGGGATGCTCTGATTATTTTGTTACATTCTGTGCGTCAGGGACTTTTCTGTGTGGTGTTGAGCCTTCATGGCATAGTCCAGTGATATTCTAACTTTTTTAGCCACCTTGCTGTCCCGGTAGTACTGTACGCACCCGATTATAGGTGTTTTAGAATCGGGACCGGATGAGGGTGCACCCGGCGATAAACATGTCGGCCAGGACCTTCAACTCCAGCCTTCACGAGAGACAATTCAGCTCTTACTCTACGGCATACATGTATCAAGCTGCGGCAGCCGAGTGGAGAGCGCAATTGCGTCTTACCCGGGAGGACCCAGTTCGGATCTGGGTAGCGGCGGGGTTTTACTTATCGTCGCTTCTGTCCTACTCTGTCCTTCCACTGAGTGCTGCACTTCACTTGACTCTCAGCCCTGCGCGCCACCTCTGTGGACCACCACTTACAGATTCGCCAAGGGAGGCGCTACCGATCGCGATGGTTGGAGAGTGCTGCTAGCGCCTCCTGGTCTCACGCCTAAAACAGCAAGCAACGATCTTGGCGCATCTAGGAACGTTCAGAAAAGGCTCAAGATACCTCATATCAAACTGCGCCGGTTCAGAAGAAGAGCAGCCTATGTCACCAAAGGCACTTCTTCCTTTCAGCTCGGCCGGTACGTGTCCTCCTCACCTGTCCTGCTGGCCGGAGACATTGCGTTGAATCCGGGCCCGGGACGCGAGGCTATTGCTCAACGGCTCACGGTTTACCACGCCAACGTCAGAAGCTTGAAAAAGCAGCTGGGCACTCTCCGAGCATACTCGCCAGTGCTTTGTAAATTTGATGTGATTGCCTTTTCTGAAACTTGGCTCAATGCTACCATCTTAGACTCTGAGCTGGAATTCAGCTTTAGTGACCGACGCATGGTTCCGACGTGACCGAGCCGGTCTGGGCGGCGGAGTCGCTTGTGCTGTGCGTTCGTCACTCCTTCCAGTGCGGCTCCCAGATCCAGCCAACTCGGAGATGCTGTTAATCCGATTAAGACGCACTAACTTAACGTTGGCTACCTGCTGTCGGCCTCCCGACGAGGACAACTCTCTTCAAAACATCATCACGTCCCCGTCATCAACTCAGCCTGCCAATTGCAAGTTATTGGTACTGGGAGGCTTTAACCTACCAGAGATCAGCTGGACAGCAACAGCACTAGGAGTCATACCCATCCTTCAGAGAAGATCGGCTCATGCCTGCACTTTTTGGACGAGTGTGATGTCATGGGGCTAAAGCAGTTGATTAAAGATCCCACCCGCAGTCCTAATGTTCTTGATTTGGCTCTGTCGCGTGGTATTATTCTTTTCCGACAGTGACGGCCCTAGTGCCCCATATTTAACCGTCACTTGGCAGTCGAGGATCACCTAACAACGCAATCAGGAATCACGAAGAATACAAAATCCGAGACAAAATTCAGATACGGGTATCGATGGCGCAGTTTCACACCTAGACACAAAACACCGATATAAACGCGATCTGGACATATGAACACTCACACACACACACACGCACCTTCAGATCGATTGTTTAATTGGATTCACCCGCGTGTATTGTTGTGATGAAGAAGCTGGTTAATATAACTACTATTTTTTCAATATCTGAATGAGGCCTCCCCATTTTTTTCTCTCGAAAAATTCCGAGTTACCTTTTAGTCTGCTTGCAGTTTGCTCTTTTTCGGCCTCTGTTTTTAGAATGTTCATAAAGTAAATTACTTCGGGTTTCACAGTGTTATTACAAGCTTTGTTGATGAACGATTTTGCTAAAGTGACGATTAATTTCTGAATCGGACTTAACTCATGTAAAAAGAACCAGGACTGCGCGATCCTTGGAAGCGGTATACCATACCTGCGTTCCAAATAGTTTTTTATATCATGGATAAATTTTTGTACGATTCTGCAATGCCAAAACAGGTGAGTTATCGTTTCTATATTGTTAGTACACAGAGTGCAAACATAAGTATTTGATATTCCTATTGTATATAAAAATCTGTTTGTAGTGATTATTCTGTTAGTTATACGATAGTGGAGATAAAGCAGAGACAAAGCCTTCGTAGCCTGTTTTAGTTCTAACAAAGTTCCAGTTTGAAAAAATCATATATCTCTTTCCCATTTTTTCTCTAATGAATTATTGTTATTGCTTCTAACTTTCGAGATTACAAACTGTTTATAGCAATACCGGTTTAACTTGTGATGCTTGCTTTTGAAAACATTGAGTCTGTAAGGGATATTTGGTCTCTCGAAGCGAGTTTGCATGCCAGAGCTACGCACTTCGTCAGGCAAACTTCTAATTAACGCCTCATAACACAAAAAGTTCATTGAAATGCAGTAATTACGCCTAATTTCTTCTCGTGACACTATTTTCGGAATTAAATAAATCCCCAATAAATCTTAGACCTTTTGCATCCCATTCCTTAATACAAGATGTTTTGTATTAAGTAAAGTCCGAAAACCAGATAGTTTCAGTCAGTATCTCTGGTGGCAGCGCGTGATAGGTATCATTGAAGTGAATAAGCGACTGCACTACATCGATCTTAAATGGATTTTGAAGCTGTTTTTTACTCTTCTCAATTTTGTATTTTCGAAAGTTAGCAAACACGAGGGTTCTGGTAGTTCAATTCTTGCAACTTTTACCCAATCCGCGGATGACTCAATCGCTCTTCGTAGCCATGATAGGTTAAGGCTGAGAATGAACGCATTTATATCCAACATCTGAAGACCGTCGGTCTCATACACCTGAATGATTTTTCAACGTTTAACCTGGTCGTGTTTACCCCCCCCAAAGAAACCTAAACAAAAGTTGTTCTATTTGTTTTACATATTTAGCCGATGGGTTCGGTAGCGCCGTCAGGAGATGAACAAGTTTCGAAATTAGCAATGATTTTATCACGATGATTTTACCAAGAGGTGTTATGTGCCACCGCTTCCATTGGTTAATTTCCTGTTCAAGTGCTGGCACTTTTTTATCTAGGCTAAGTTCAATAACATTATGGTTGGTGCGATTGTATGTTACACCGAGGAATTTTATATCTTGTACTCATTTCAAATTGTATTGCTGGGTTATTTAGTTTTCCTTCATGGAACCAATTAGCATGCAATATGTTTTTTTCCCAGTTCAGTTTTAGCCCTGAGTGTTTTGAGAACTCAGTAAGTTCACTAATGGCACCTTTGATTGACCTATCCGAGCTTTCCAAGAAAATAATTGTGTCATCTGCATACTGACTGATACGTATTTCTAAGTCTGGTGTAAGTTTGACACCACGTAGGTTTTTTGATTGATTGATTTGGTTTCCGAGTACCAGAACCGACAAAACAAACAGATATCCAGAGGCGGGATCTCCTTGTCGGATTCCTCGGTGCAAAAATATTTTTCCCCAAGGAAGCCATTCATTTGGATGCAGGCATAGTTAGAAGAGTTCAAGTATTGTGTACGAATGAGTCTTAGGAAATTGTCACCAAAATTCTATTTTTAATACACATGCTAAAAAGGGCCAGGAGACAGTTTCAAACGCTGCCTCAAAATCTGCAGCCATCAGTATGCCAGGTATATTTTGCTTGTTTACTTGCTCTATAACATCATATAGCAGACGGCTATTTTCTCCTATAAACCTGTCACTCATATACGCTGACTGAGATGCTGTTGGGTCATTCCACCATAAATCGACCAAAAATTTCGTAAAATAAAACCCTTCCATTTTTTATTCTCTCCAAAATTGAGGTCGAAGGGGGTTTCAAAGGTGTAGAATCTAACCATGGCGTAAGAAAAAATTATTTGAAAATTTGGTATGGCAGATATAGCCTCCGGAATGTTTCGGGAGTCATCATGTAGGCATTGTTTTGAAAGCCTATAGTTCTGCCTTTTTTCTAATGATTGTAACGATATTTTGCATTTTTGTTCACCATTTCGCATATTTCAATTTGGATATCTTCGATTCTTATATTTCTGCAAAATTGACGTCATGACCTCGTGACCTAGTTTTTCAACGGTGACCTTGACCCGCGGTACAGTAAAATTTATAAACTCGTGTATAAGCATTTTTACCTTTGGAAATACTCTTTTAGTTAAAGTAATAAAAAAACATGGCTTTCGCACTAAATATGCTACTTCTTACCTCCGAAACATAACACTAGGTGTCACTATGGAGCTGTACCATAGTAACTCACGGTATGGTTAATGCCAATGACGACGGAACGTCCGAATTTAAGAGGGTAGCCTTGGACCAATTTCTTTCCCGTCAATGCCATATGGGGTTTTAACCCTTACACGCACGGGGGGTGTTGCAACCCCCCTCAGGTTTTTCAAGAATTGAAAACGAGCTTCTTAAGTTAGAGTCTTGAAATGTTGTATAGCCTCTGACGCATTCATTGGGGACATCTTGCAAAGAATTGTTCCTACCCTTCAAGCTCACGGAGTTGTGACCTCAAGAGTGGAGGCATGTTGGGGTCATTTGGGCGCCTGTACCCGTTTTTGCGTGAATGCTCCAGACTCTTATCGTTATTTTGCATCATTTGCTTATGAACTGTCCCAGGATATTTTCTTCTAGCCTTCGGGGTTCATTTTTACCCGTTTAGACCTTCTATGACCTTTTTTAACCTTCAATGACCTTTATTTGACCTTGTGTGACCTCAGTGATAACTGTGTCGAATATCGACTACAGATGCGTGTTTGAATTCGGTATTTCTAAATGAGAATTATTTCTAAACACCGAATTATTTGACTTGTGTCCGATACGGGCTTAAACTTATTCGACCTGTGACCTTTTTACCTTGAAAGGGGGTAAGCAATAGCAATTGAAGTAGCAAACTTACTTGGAGTAAATGATGCAGAATGGTTAATGAATAGTCAATTTGAATGATATGGACACTAAACTAGTTGGTTTGCATATTACATGGACATGACCTTTTTCGAAATTTGACCTTATTTGACCTTGAAGGTGGTGTAAGCAATAACAGATGATGAACCAGGCATTTGGCGTAACTGATGCAAAATTTCTTAGAAATAGTCAATTTGCATGAAAATGACACTGAACAAGACGTTTTTCTTCCAAAACGGACTTGACGTTTTTCAACCTTTGAACTAATTTGACCTTGAAGGGGGTGTAAGCAGTGACAGATGATTAGAAACTCACTAAATTGGTGTAAATGATTCAGAATGGCCTGTGAATAGTCCATTTAAATGATGTGGACTCTGAACTAGTTACTTTCACTTCTAAGGAGTGCTCTTGAGCTCTGAACCAGTCCCATGCAATGCAACGTACAACTAAATATCACCAATGATTTGTTTTTACTGCCTAAAACTTCTTAATTATAAAAGAGCTAAAATAATGAGTATGCTGAGTAAAATTCACAACGAGATTACCATAGATCAAGTTTAAACACGTTTGAAATTACGACAAGAGATTGCCAAAGGCTATAAAAGCTGAACTGAGGTCATAACTTATTTTAAATTCAAGCTACGTCCGGGGGAACGCGACACAAAGCCTCAAATTCCAAAAATATTCCTTAACCCTCGCCCCACCTAGAATAATGAAATCGATGGCCCCCTAAGGTTTTTTTCGAAACAACAGACAAACAACGTGGTTGAGGGTTCTACCTCTTACCCCATTATTTTCCCATCATCCCTGAAATTTATTACCGCGGTTCACCCTAGGTCAGGTCACCAGGCGAGGTCAACCAAGGTCACCTCACTTTAAATTTTGAGCTCTACCATATCTACATTTCTAAGCCGATCGATTTAAAACTTTCGACACTTAATGACCCCTCCGGAGTCTACAAATTTATCTTCGGGATTCTTCGATTTGATGACCTGAGGTCAGGTCACCAGGTAACCTCTTCCATAGAAAAAAACTTGGGAAAAGCTTTCTTATGAGCTAAAAGTCACAAAAAATCGTAAGTGCTCAATTTGCTCAGACAAGCGTTCTTGGACACCCTTTCATGGATCCCAGGGGCGATAGTGCCCTTTGACCTACCTGAGATCATCAGAGGTCACCAGAGGTCAAAAACAGCATTTTGACGAAATTTTTTGACCTAATTAAGCTACAACACTGAATCAAAGGTCATCGCGTATGTCTCGCCACCAGTTTTCATTTGATATACAACACGGTCACTTTCTTACCTTTCGAGACCTTCGGTCATATTAAGTCACGAGGTACCCTCTGGAGGTCAAACCACTGGCGGGAGGCCATTATGTTCCACATAGCAGAGAAAGCTCTGGCATTTTCCTATCAAATTATTTTGCTAGATCTCAATAGCTCTAATGGCTATGCTCAGGTTTCTTAAGGATTACATGTTTTACAGGAAATAGCCTATCGTGACATAACTTGGCCTTTGGAGGTCAAAATATAGACCTGAGCGCTTAAACGTTTTAGTAAAATCTTGCTGAATTCACATGAGCTTTCTAATGCCTTTTTCAGCTTTGCGCTAACTTCCATATTTTCGGAGTTAGGGGGTCATTGATGCCCCCAGTGGGGCGAAGGTGGCGCCGGATCCCGGTGGGGCGCGGGTTAAATGCTTCTGGAAATGACATCATAGTTCGGTGATTCAATGTGATGGGAACACATTCATTTTCAAAAGATGTACAATGATCCAAACAACCATACATGACATTTACAACAGCTAAGTTCTTTCTCAAAGGGACAATAATGTGAATTCAAAATAGGGGAGGGTAACCCCGTATTCCTGTGCTTTTGTTAAAATGCTTCAACTCTAGGTTGACTGCTTGATTTTGATTCTTCAAATGTTTCTTATTTCAAAGTTGCAAGTCAATTAGAACATGAGTTACGATAGCATAGCTCCACAGTGACACCTAGTGTTATATATATGAAGCTAAAAGAAGCATATGCATTTCGAAAGCCATTTTTCTTTATTTAATATGGAAGAATACTACAATATGTCAAAACGCTTTCAAGATAATTTTTGCATTTCACTGTACTACGGGTCAAGGTCACCGTTATAAAACTAGGTCATGAGGTCACCAAATATTTTTTGTTTAAATTTCAAAATTGAAGCTGGCCAAAATGTTGTCCGTAAAATTTACATCCTAAATCTATAAAAGTTTTAAAAATCACTTGAAAACGTTTGGAGCTATAGGCATTCTAAACAATGCCTGTATAATGACCTTCAGAAATTTTCGGAGGCCATTTCTCTGAAACCAATTTTTGAATAATTTTTTGGGTACCATGGGTGGATTCTACGCCCTTGTGAGTCCCCATTTACCATGTTTGGGGGAAATTAAAAATAGAAGGGTTTTATGTTTTGGTCGATTTATGGTGGAATGACCCTGTTACTAATTTGTTAAGTACTTTTTTAATCGATTTGCGATTGCTGTTGAAATAATTTTGAAATCAACGTTGAGCAAGGAGATTGGGCGCCAGCCTTTAAGGGAATTATGAGATTTTCCGCCCCTCAGAATCATTGTTATCAAACCTTCTCTATGGGTCATGAGGTTAGTTTCATTCGAAAGACTGTGTTTGAAAGCTCGATACAAGAATATGCCGATTTCTGTCCAAAAGGCTCTAAAAAGCTCAAATGGGAAGCCATTGCTTCCCGGAGTTTTTCCTTTTCTCATCGATGTTAATGCTAGTATCAACTCTTCTAAGCTTATTGGTGTCTCGAAGTATTCTTTCTCAGTTTCGCTTAGTTTTGCTTTAATATTTTCATCTATGAAATCCATGTCCGTGACATTCTCATTTTGCTCAACATATTTATTCTTTGGTCCTTGTGTGAAAGCAGACAAAACTTCGCTCGTTTCTGCTTATTTTCCTATCTCCGCCCTGGATATATTCAACTGTCTTCCGCATTATGTTTCGTTTTTCGAGAGAAAGGAAGTACTTCGAGATCTTTTCACCCTCCTCGTGCCACTGGGCTCGGGAACGTACAATGATTCCTTCTATGTATGCTTTTCTATGGCTTTCAAGTGCCAATTCAGCTGTCTTTAAGGCATCAAAGCTTTCTGGGGAGTTCATTGCCATTATTTTTTCATGAGCAGCAGTTACTTTCTTTATCAGTTCTTTTTCCAACATTCGCCTTTTTGTGCTTTGCTTTTGCAATACTGAACAGTTTCTCCCCGTATTAACATGATTAGTGTTTCGTAAAATAGGGCATCACTTATCTTAAATTGAATGGCAGGGAAGTTTTCTATGTTGGCGACGAAGTCTTCATTATAAACAGGAACAGCATATTCTAGAACAACTTTTCTTATACAATCTTTTGCGAGGTCTGTATTGTTCTTCTCCCAAGACAAATTGGTTAAACTTCCACATACCGGGACCGCGTTCTTTAACTACATTTTGAATTCGCAAAACAAGCATATCGTGATCTGTTCTATACCCTGGCTTTATCAAAACGTCTTGAACACTGGGCATCAAATCGTCATCAATAAAGAACATATCTAGCCTTGCTCCTTTAAACGGGTTATGCCTTCTCCAGGTGTAGCAGTTTTTATCTGGGTTTTTGCTTCGCCAAACGTCGAACAATCTGTTTTCATTTACAAATTCTAAGAATTTTTGTTTTGCGTATGTGTTATTATTTTTGTGATATTATTGTTGTCGCGTGGTATTATTTGTGAATGTTTTAGTGCAGGATTCTCATTTTCTAACAGATCATAATGAAATTCTCTGCCACTTTTTGCTGCCTACTTATCAACCTGTATTAGTGACACGGCAGAAAATGTTTAACTACAAAGATGCTGATTTTGGTGGTCTTCGTCAAAGCCTGGCGCTAATTCATTGGGGTATTCTTGATAATTTAGACGTTGACAAGGCGGTGGATATTTTTCTATGGATTATTGGAATCAGCCATAGCTAATCATGTGTCGACTGTAACTATCAAACGGAAGTGTCCACCCTGGTTTGACGGTGCGGTGCGGGCGGCGCTTCGCTTAAAGGAAGCAGCTTTTCGGTGTATGCGGCGCAATCGTTGTGAGGAGAGCGTGACTGATTTTAACATAAAACGGAGTAATCTTAAATCTATTATCAGCACCAAGTACTCTGAGTACCTTACGAAACTGGCTGATGACATGCGGACCAATCCGAAAATATATTGAATTTTTTTAGAAGTGTTGGCAAAAAATCAAGTATTCCAACGGTGCTGTTCAAACCAGATAAAAGCCTTACCTCAGACGACACAGAAAAAGCGTTTCTCTTGAACCTTGCCTTTGCACGAAAATTTACAAGCCCCACTGTCCGCGTCTTTTCCCATGCACCAGATTTTCCAGTAGGCACCTTATCTTGTTTTCATGTTTCCCAGGAAGCAGTTCGAATTACCCTGAAGTCTCTAGATCCAAATAAGGCATGCGGGGCAGATAACATTAGCGCTAAAATCATCGTAGATTGTGCTGAAGAATTGTTAGCACCACTCACAAAAATATGCAAGCATGTCCGTTACAGCTGGTAAGGTTCCTATTAAATGGAAACAGGCCAATGTCATTTCAATATTAAAAAAGGCGACAAAAAGATCAATCGAAATATTGGTCTGTCTCCCTGCTTCCAATTTTCGTAAAAAATTTTGGAACGACTTGTCTACGACCAGCTGTTTCGGGATGTTTTGCCGGTGCTGTGCCCTGAGCAGCACGGTTTTGTACCTCATCGGTCATGCTCCAGCAACCTTGCGACGTATCTGAGCTCGACGTGGGAGGCCATATCGGAGGGATACCAGACGGACGCCATATATACAGATTATTCGGCAGCATTTCAAAGCATCAACCACAAATTGATCATTCACAAACTAAAAAACTCGTATCACCTGAAAGATTCGGCTCTAAACTGGTTTGTTTCGTATCTCTCTGATAGGCGTCAGCGGGTCATCGTGAACGGTAAAACGTCCGACTGGGTTTCAGTAACCTCGGGTGTACCGGAAGGTTCTTTCACTGAGAGAAATTTAGTGACACCCAATGTCGCAGTGACTCTCCACCGCGGAGTCTGTGGCTCCAGTTTTAGTGGTCGACCCCAGCCTAGAGCGTCGCCGGTATTAAAGAAAAGGGTCAGTCCCCAATAAATGGTGTCACTTCCGAGATCTCTGATACCCCAAATCTGTAAATGATTAATTTGGGGTGTCAGAAACCTGTTTTGAGCGTACTTAGACACCATCAGAAACACAGTCTGATTCTACAAAGGAGTCATCGTCATCCTTATGGGAGTCATTTGGAGCGATTGACACTCCTAAACACAACGGCTAATTGCTCTAAGAGTCAGCTGACTCCCTAATGTGATCTTGACTCCCTAATGCAGACCGTCCGACACTGAAAAATGTGTCAAATACCTCCGAAATGTGGAGTCGGATTCCCTTGTGCACGTGCGTTGTCTTTTTTTACTGAAAGGTTAACCACGCCGCCGCCGTTGAGGCAGACATATTGAATTGATCGGCCACACGGTTCGGTGGCTTTCCTGTTGTGATCTCCGTGAAGAATCGGCAACATGATAATTATCTGAAAGATAATACAAAACCGCACGAGAGTGTCAAAGGAGCTATACTGATCAAGGAGCCGCAAGCCAACAATACACGAGGCCATCAGTTCAAGGTCGCCCATCCTCGTGCAAATACCCGTGCTCGGCGGAACCAACTGGGCTTCAGGGCCGTGGCAGACTGGAACAGTTCCATCCTGCGTTATCGAGTGCGAAACGTTGAACAACTTCAAGAACAGCCCGGATGAGCACTGGGAAAGGATTCAGGAGGATTCGCTGAACTCGTGCTGTCACTAAGAGAGTGCATTGTGGGTGACATGCCCGAGTGATAAAGCATTTTAGGAAGCCTATAAATATTCGGCTTCCATAAGAATCCTAAACAATAAGAAACCACTTGAGAGGTAAGTCGTACCAATTCGGCCTGCTGTTGATTTGTGTTCAAGTGCTGTGGTATGGGACCAGTGGTGGACCTAGCTGGTAGGTTTCGGGGGCAATCCAAAGTCGAAAAAAACGTCACACTGTGAAACATTTTGCCATAATTTAACTGGGCGGTATGTTTTTAGGGTAAACTCAAAATTCGATAAGCTAAAAAAATTGTCACGGGGTGAAACATATGGCCACAAGAGGTATGTGTTTTGCTCTCTAAGGCCTAATGTTTACACTGAAGTTGCATGGTTCTGCTTGAAGTCAAGAGTCCAAGCACCAGAACCTTGCTTTTAAAATAGATATTAGTCGGGGCAAAAAAGAGGTCGACAGCTTTGGGAAGCATAGTTTTGCCCCGATATTTTCCGTTTGGGGGCGAATGCCTTTTTGCCCCCCCGGATCAGCCACTGACCATTACAAATCTGAAAATGTGCTGATTGCCTTTGGCCAACGAGTGTAAATGCGCAACGGGACGGTGGCTAAACGGCGTTGAACTTTTCGTCGTTGAACACTGGCAGATCCAGGAAGAGGGCAAGCTGTGCAATTGTCGTCCTGATTTTTTCCAGTTTTCCTAAAAAAAACATTTTTTTCACAATTTTGGGCCCTGTTGCCCTTCCCCTCCCCCTCCCAGCCGTCGGTCTGGATCCGACCAAGTCAGGCTGTGGGTTGATGAACAGCTGTCCATTGGGTTCGTTTGCAAGTTTGTGTGTCGGTTTTTTAGATCGAATACAATGGTTCTTTTTCTTCTGTGGTTTTCATGAAAGACCAGGCAAGTCCTGTAGTTGGATTTAAGAAGGAGAATCGAAGTATGCTGAAGCCTTGACCCCAAAAGTACAAACAAGTGACACCCTTTCTAAGAGAAAAGAACCCATATTTGGGGGTCACGGCTTTTCTCATGACACCTTACAGGGGGCCATCAGGACAAAATAGGGGCATTAGATGACCCCGAGACTCACTTTCAGAGGTGTCAATGGACTCCTTTTCACGTATCATGACTCCTTTAGGGGAGTCAAATGGAGTGTCTTGACTCCTTAATTGGGTGTCAAATGACACCTTACGCGGAGTCGGCTGACTCCCTACGGGGTGTCAGATGATCCTTTTTGACCCCCTAATCTAGAGTCGGGACTCCGAAGATAGTTTTCTGACACCCCGACCCCACATTTGGTGGGAAAAAAGACTCCATAAATAGGGTTCTTTCAGATACCCCAAAAAGGGGGACTTTTTACGGCATCACCTGATACTCCAATCAGGTGTCATTTTTTCTCTCAGTGTTAGTGGCCCCGCTTCTATTTTCGCTCTTCATAAATGGCCTTCCAAGTGAAATTAGTTCAAATTGCTTGATGTATGCTGACGATGTCAAAATTTACCGCCAAATCACCGCCCCAGCTGACGGGCTGCTGTTGCAGCGCGATCTCGATCGCTTGCAATCGTGGTCTGTCAGATGGGGCCTGGCCTCATACTAAATCCTTGAAAATGTCACTCGTTCACGATGACTCTCAGTTGTGCACCTGTCCAGACGCAATATTCTATTGGGAACGCTGCTCTCAATTCGGTTGATAAAATTCGTGACCTAGGTGTAATATTAGACAGAAAATTAACATTCTCGGCTCATGTATCCCATGTAGTAAAACAAGCCAACAGGGCACTAGGTCCCCTGATCCGATCTTTCCAAAATGCCTCAAAAACTGCAAAATTTGAAAAAAGTCTTTACTTACAGCATATTATGCCAACGTACGCTCTCATCTGGAGTACTGCAGCGTGATCTGGGCATGCGCGGCCAAATCTCACGGCGTGCGAGTTGATCGAGTGCAGCATAAGTTCCTTCTATGGCTAAACCATCACACAATCAGACCATGTTTATCATTGTCCTATAACGCTCTCATGCATCATTTTGGCGTAACATATCTTGGATCTCGAATAATTCAATACGATCTGCTCTTTCTAAAAAGTATTTATTGTGGAAAAATAGACTATGAAATTCTGTCAAGTAAATTTCCTTTACACGTGCCATCTCGATCAACTCGCACGCGTCATCTTCTCGCGGAGCGGCGCGGGCGCGTGAGCACTGTGGGTCAGGGGCTTTTGTGTCAGATCCCGCGGGCAATGAATGCCTTCTTATCATTTTCCAGTTCCGACCTATTCTTAGATTCTTTTAGCAGTTTTAAAGTCAATGTTTTAAAATACATACGTTCACCCCATGTACTTGCTGCGAGCTAGCGCTATCGCCGCAGCAGGTAAATTTTAGACCATGCATTTTCTCTAGCTTTTAATTCATGTTTTACCAGTATCATTTATCCTCGGGGAGGAACATACTAACCTAGGATGATTCATATTATTGCTGTTATGTGTTGCTTGTCATTTACTCGAAGCATATTGCGTTTATTTTTAGGCTCTGACTTCGCCTGTAAATGGATATTCATCTGTTAGCGATATGAATAAATAAATAAATAGCTGTATGTATGTATGTAAGTAGTATGTGGGTAAGTATATCAATACAGTATAAGTATAGGTAAGTATAAGCATAGTTCATCTAATGAACACACATGTCCAACCTGATGACAGCGAGGTACAATATCAGTATCGGCAGTTATGCTGGCATGCCAATTCACTTATTCGAAAATTCGCAATGTGTTCATATGTCGTCAAAAGGTTTCTGTACAATGTGTACTGCTCGACTATAACCTGCAGGGGCGGGGCAGTGGAGTGGTCAGCGTAGCTGGCTTCCATTCAGCCGACCCAGGTTCAAGGCCCGGCGGCTTCCCTGAACAAGGAGCAAGCTGGCTCCCGAGAAACCCTTCCAACGGGGAAAGAGTTGGCGACGCCATATGACCCTGGCAGTTGGTGCGTCGATAAGCCACAAAAATCATTATTATTTGACTATAAGCTGCGTACATCTATGGCACTCACTTCGCTCCTCGGCTTAGAAAAAGTTCAAGGTGGGCTTTAATAATGCTGCTAGAATGTTTTTTGGCTATGGAAGGTTTTGCGCATATCTGGCATGTTTGTGAGTGAAATAATCGACAATTTTGATGCTTGTTACAGGAAAAGCGGTGTGGGGTTTTATTAATAGGATATGTGACTCTGATAATCGCATCCTGAATGGCTTGTTCCATAGTGATTTGGCTTTCACTTCGCAAATCAGAAAAGCCTGGTATAGGGCTCTCTATTGAAGGCTCGTAATGTGCGTGTGAAAATGGAAATGTTTTTTTGACATTTATAACTGGACCTCAAGTATGTAAATAAAGAATTCTCTCTCTCGCTCTCGCTCTCGCTCTCTCTCTCTCTCTCTCTCTCTCTCTCTCTCTCTCTCTCTGTCTTACATAATTGCGTATGATTTCATATGTGTGAGAACGCCTGGCACCATAGACTAAGGTCCCCGTGATGCCGGAGTGTTTTGCTGGTTGCTGACCTCAAATTGTTGACCGTGCTGACCTCAAATTGTTTGGTGAGTATTTGGTCTTAATGATTATTTTTCAGTGTTGTGTGTCAGTGTTTAGTGTTTAGTTTAGGCTTAGAAAATTTTCAAGTGTTAAGTTTAAGGTTAGCCAATTTTTTAGTGTGAAGTTTAAGTTTAGCAAACTGCTGAGTGTTTTCTTTTATTCATTTTGCTCAGATATTGTGTTATTTTTTTATTTGTGGCCTCATATGGACTTCGTATGTGTCACTGCTTGAATTTGGAAATCTTAATAAGTTGTTTATAGATACATTGCTGAGTGGCTTTGGTGACTGGCATTTCCGTTGCATGCTGAGAATAAATTTGTAAGTTAGGCACAGAATACCACGACCTTTAACTTGTGAAAAATGTATTTGTTCATATTTTCCTCCTATTCAAGCCCTTTGTTCTGGCTGTGCTTGAAATCTGAGCTAGGGTGCCCAAATCACCATTGGCGTGCCCTAGAGGATCACTGGGGGTACCAGGGCATCCGCAAAGAGATATAAATCCACGCCCCTGGTTGGATTTCTTAGAGGGCATGTGACATATAGTGGGATTTAAACTGAGACAGCCGTTTTATATAGCATGCAGGATTTGATGCTTCATATCTCACAGAACACACCGCCTGCAGAAACACAGCCCTTACTTAAAGTGGATGTCGACCCCAACTGAGCCCAAAATCTCTCTTCCCGAAGTCTGCGCTTCCGCTTCCGTCCGTTAGGGCCGAAGGGAAGCGGGCCTTATATCATAAATTGTAGATGATATTCGTGTATATATGTATATATATATATATATATATATATATATATATATATATATTACATTTTTAGACATCGTTGTGTATATGACACGTTGTTTAAAGAGGTCAGTTTTGATAGAAACAAATCATGAAGTCAGTTTTTCGGTATGATCTACGACACTCTCAGCTCAGTTAAGCCCCTTGAGGATGGATATCTTCCCTTTAATTCGCCAACAGAATGTGGTAATATTCTGTTCTAGATGTTCCTATATGATTCGACGCTGCTTTCATAGGAACAACTCCACTGTTCATGACAGAGTACCGTCACACCACCTCAGCCGCTGATATTGTCTTATCGCTGCATAAAAGAAAATCATCTGTTTTAGCGTCTCTCAGGGCGGATTCAGACGGGCCCGATTCACATATGCCCCCCCTGGCCCAAAGCGGCCATGGTCGCGCAGACAAACCCATGTTGGACTCTTTTCCGTCAAAAACGCCGAGCTCTTATTAATGGTTTAGTTTGAGTCCTCCCTCAGCGGTCGGCGTAGACCCGCCTGGTGTAGTCGGTTTGAGTCCTCCTCAGCGGTCGGCGTAGACCCGCCCGGTGTAGTCGGTTTGAGTCCTCCTCGCGGTGGCGTAGACCCGCCCGGTGTAGTCGGTTTGAGTCCTCCTCGCGGTCGGCGTAGACCCGCCCGGTGTAGTCGGTTTGGTCCTCCTCAGCGGTGGCTGACCCGCCTGGTGTAGTCGGTTTGAGTCCTCCCTCAGCGGTCGGCGTAGACCCGCCCGGTGTAGTCGGTTTGAGTCCTCCCTCAGCGGTCGGCGTAGACCCGCCCGGTGTAGTCGGTTTGAGTCCTCCCTCAGCGGTCGGCGTAGACCCGCCCGGTGTAGTCGGTTTGAGTCCTCCCTCAGCGGTCGGCTTAGATCCGCCCTGCCCTCTCTAATGTCACAAAATCATGAAAAAGGAGTGCAGATTGGCAGAGTGACCCGAACAATAATGATAGAGCTTCATATTTTAATATACCGGATTGGCACGTTTGATGGGATATAAGGCGCACAACAGTGTTGACAAGCATCGCGACACAGTAGGTCGCCACTGGGCTCGGAATCTCTGCCTTTGAAATGCAAGTAACTCAAGAACAGAACACGTCAGCAACATGCCGTTTTAACAGGGTTGTAGCCTCGAAGCTATTTTTTGATCCAGTGACAGTTTTGATGGCATTTTTAATGACACGCCATAAAGCCCAAAAAGTAGTATTTTTCTGTTTTTTTTTCTTCGAAAAACTTCAAAGCGTAGGGGTAGGGAAAATTATATGCTAGATTCGAAATCAGCAGGTTCGAGAATATTAGAGATCGACTGGTCCCAAAAGATCACGGAAGAATTGCCAAGAGGGCCTCCCTAGTCTACAGGGTGTGTCCACAACGGGGTATGATGCATCAGCCTCTGACATTTGCACCGCTCTTCGCACACCTGTTTCTATAGGTGAACATTGGAGAGTGAGTCAGGACTGCTATCAGTTCGTCGGTCTCAGATTGGAAAGCCGGGCACATTTCCGTTCATGTCCCGGCAAGGTGTAACTGGGGTCTCGGCACTGATTCTAGTGCCAGCAGACGATTTAAAGGCAGGAAAGGCTAAATAGCTTCACTTGAAGATCTAAAGGGATATATGGCGACAATACATATAGGGAGGGGGGCAGTTCTATGCTTTTTTGGACATCTTATACTGGGAAAAGGGAAAAACGTTATTTCAATTTCTTGCAGGAATGTTGAAATTTCTGCTAGCTTTCAAATGATTTTCGACATGCTGTTTGGACCTCTTAAGATTATAACGCCGGAGCAATAGCTAAAATGGGCACGCTTAATGCACCAGCACCATTGGATATCCTGTGGTCCCGGTAAAATCCCGGCAAAGTCTCGGCCGGGACCAGCCTTGGGTGCTAGCCCTGGAACACCGTGGCACCAAAAGCAGAGTCAAGACCCTCTGGCTTTCTAGTGCGAATAGGTTGTGAACTTCCGCGCCAGCGACAACCCGTTCATTGGAGGACTTCGTGGATAGGATATTGGGGTGGATATCCGATCCGTCAGATATCTGATACAGTCAGATCGGTGGATCGGATATGGGGTGGAATCCGATACAGTCAGGTCCGTTGATCGGATATCGGGATGGAAATCCGATAGGGTCCGATCAGAAGATCAGACGGATCGGATCGGTCAAAAGTTTTGGGTAGTTTCAACTAGTTTCTGATCCGGGTGTGGATTGAGACTCAAATATTTCTTAGTGTAGTCGCTTTTTTGGATACAGAACGGATTGGATCGCTATTTTCTTGACCATGATGTCCTCTACCATCCAGGCTCTCCCTTCCCCGAGTGGCGAGTTATCATGTCTACCCCTCCAGTCATGTGTTTTACTGACTTGTATTGCCGGTAAAATTCTCGACCATAACAGGTACTTCCAATAAAAACATACATCATTACTTCTCATGCACTTAAGAACCCTGTAATTTCGTAATCTTACACAGCTATCCTTCCCTCATCTCAAAATTTGATAACCACGCACATACTGTAGCAGGTACTAAAGCCACGCAGCATCGGTAGGGGTGCATGGTGTGGTGGTGTCTCAGGCGCGGGTTTTCCACCACGCAGCCGCTCCCTGCCAGCGTTGTTGCCGATGCATGCGCCGCGCCCGCTGACGTGTCCTTCGCACAGGTGTGTGGGTTGCCGCCGGGCACAAAGGCGCTCCGCTGGCCCGACAGTGGCGCACCAAGGAATCGAAGGAAGGGAGATTGCATCAATACCATCCATGGGATCAATGCCCAAAACCATTGGAGCTGGATTTCACAGGTTCACCTGCAGACGACGTCGCCGACGTGGCGTCCGTCGGGGAAGTGCAGTTCTGTGCTGGCGACGCCGCTGCAGCTGGGGCCACCTGTGGCCCATCGAGTGTGCTGTAGCAATGCTCCGTCTGACGCTTTTGGTTGCGTATTACTTTCAACAGTGGCTTGTGGATTGTGGTTAGCTGATTTCACTGCGGGAAGTTCAGAGAAATATCCACTTGACAATAGAGATCATATCTCTGGAGGGTCTCTAACTCGTGGAATAAGGCAACGGATCTCAGGTAAGCTGAAAAATTCTCCGATTATTGTTAGGCTTTCGTTGGTTGACCCTAGTAATGTAAAAATTGTGTGTACCGATCTTGACACTCACTGATCACGTGAAAACTATCGAAAATATACCATCTATAACGAATTGAAGGGAATGCCAATAAACTCGCTCCCAAGGGTGTGGAATTGTGACAAAGTTCAGGGGTACTCTTCAAGACTAACTGATGAAAATTTCGCTAGGTGTGGGGAGCAGGGGTGTGGGAGGGTGGGGAAGCATAATAATTCCCATACAACTGGAAAGGCTTGCAGGCAGCTGTGTTCTTAAGGGGCGCTGACTACCCCGTCACTTTTTTACTGCGAGTCATTCCAGTGCACTGCTATAGTTCAGTGAGGTGAGGCGAACTCGGATATGGCTCAGTGAGGTGATGCGAGCTCGGATATGGTTCAGTGAGGTGAGGCGAGCTCGGATATGGCTCAGTGAGGTGAGGTGAGCTCGGATATGTCAGAATATACGCAGGCCTGCTATACTGACTAAATAGATAGTAGGCGAAAAAAACTTGAGGGATGCTTTTTGACGATTAGGGGTATTTTTCTAGATTTTAGGGGTTTTCGCGCGACTCTGAAATATATATATATAGTTACATATGCCAGCTTGACAATACACTCATTCCCCTTATTTAATTCAACACAAGCTGTCCCCATAACTTCTGAAAAATTTTGTAGTCCATTAGGTTGGCCGGTTTTGCAAAACAATTCTCGATTTTTTGCCCCCACGTCTACTCAGATGCATTTTTAGGCGTTGATGAGGAATGCTGCGCCAGAAATTCATAAATCGTAATTCACCAGGCCGCTGAAAGGTTTGGTGCCGTTCGTAAATTCGTTTGTTTAATTCCGTACAGTATCTAAACAAGTATGACCAATTTTGTGATCTGCTTAGAGAAATAAGTATCCCTCTTCATTTTATATCGATATCTGAGACATGGATAAACAAAGAGAATACCCTCCTACCCTCCTTCAAATACCCTCCTGCAAATCATATTGTTTTCCATTGAGTCGACAAAAGGGAGGGAGTGCAGCATTGTATGTAAGAGATGATTTGTCCCCCACCCAGTTGCACCCTTCAACATTTTCAACGGCTGAAGTCGTTTGCGTTTCTGCAAAACTATCTGATAATAACTCAATCATTGTTTGTCAAGTTTATACATCACCAAATACAGATAAATTAAAGTTTATTGAGGAACTTCGTACCTGTCGGGAATGGCTACATAAATTCAATAAAGCTATTTATATCACGGGTGATTTCAACTTCGATCTATTTATCATTGAGACTGATGTTTGGAGAAAAATGTTTTCCTAACAATGTGCTCCTATGGATTTCTTCAAACTATATCGAAAACAACAAGCCACCAGGCGAACTCGAACAGCCAAATTGATAATATATTCTCAAATAGCTTAGAAACCATTGAAAAATCTGGTGTATTGTTGTCTGATATTGCGGATCACTTTCCCATAACTATAAGGATAAAAATAAAGTTAAAAGAAAAAGTAATACCAAAGCTAACTTGTCTGGATTATGGTAGAATATAAGAACTTAATCGTTTTTTAAGCTGGGAACTGACCTGCATCGAAAATGAAACGGACCCAAATTGCATCACTAATAAAATAATAAACTGCTAAAATACTGGAATTGGAAAGTTCTCCCGCCCAATGGATAGGAATAGGAAAACGCAACCGAGAAAACCTTGGATAACACCCGGCATTCTGATGTCAATCAACGTAAAAAAACCTTTTCATTAAAAATTTGAAATCAAACTGTGAAGACGACATACAGAAGTACAAGACGTATCGAAATGTATTGATAGGGATTATTCGAAAGGCAAAGAAACAATATTTCGAGGCAGAATTCGAGAAATCCAAGAGCCATTTAAAGGAAACTTGGAAAATGATAACCGATTTAAGAAATATTCAATGATATGGAAACGAAATCATTGATACGTTAAATGATGTAAATGGAAGCAAATTACACGATAGCGAAAGTAGAGCCGAGGCCTTCAATGATTTTTCCAATACAGTTGGAGAACAGTTAAAAGAAAAGATTAAGCCGTCTCCCACAAATCCACTGAACCTAGTTCGTGAATGTGAAAATGAAATCCCAATAAAGCTTACAAATGAGGAGGAAATCACCAAACTGTTAAATGATATGAAAAATGTTGGTGCTGTGTGTGAGGGAATTAACGTGAAACTCCTTAAAAATACTTACAAAAGCATAACCAAATATCTTAAAAAAATGTTTAATATATGTATTCTCAATGGCGTATTCCCTGATGCCTCAACAATTGCTGTGATAAAACCAATATTTAACACGCGCATTGACGCGGGGCGAGTACCCGCCCCCCTCGGGTTTTTCGGAGACAGTAGTAAAACGGCGGCGCGTAGCGCCGCCGTACTTGGTATACCTTTTTCCTCATCATTTTTACAACTTCTGTGAAAATTTTAAGGTTAGGTCATCTCAGGTCAGGTCACCAGTACAGGTCAAGTGACCCGACCTCAAAAAAAGTTTAAGATAGCATAAGTCGGAGCAAGGTGAACTTATCCGATTGAAACTCATATCACATAATGGCCCCACCGAGTTCTCTAAGATATGTTCCGGTATTTTTGATATCGATGACCTAAGGTCAGGTACGAGGCATGACCTCTCCATTGGAAATACATGGGAAAAATGGTTTTTACGGAATAACTCAGTAACGGATGGTGATAGAGCATTTATTTTAGCAGCATTAGACTTGCCTGGGCTTTGCAGTTCTAATGACATGCATTTTATATAATTTAACCCTGACCTGACCTCAGGTCAGGTCAAATTCTTGATTTGACCTAGCAAGGTCAAATTATATATCATTCGATTCGGCTTGCTGCGAGGATTCATACAGTTTTAGTCGTTTTGCTCTATCCTCATTTGTTCAGATGTAATGGCCGAAAAACTTAATTTGCATGTTATCCCTATTACGGCATGTTTTGACCTCTCGTGACCTTAAATGTGACTTGACAAAAAATGTTTCAAATATTTTCGATGAAGAAGTGGATGGGCTACCCAACAATAAGTATTCTCACTGTAATATCTAAGATTCTTGAAAAGCTTCTTCATTCTAGAATTATGGAACATTTAGAAACAAATGGAATTATTCACAGCAACCAATTTGGCTTCCAAAAAAATTCCTCAGCGTGTATGCCAATACCTCTTCAACAAGATTTTGTTACAAAAGCATTTGATAAAGGTAAATATGTTGTAAGAATTTTCTTGGATTTAAAAAAGGTTTCAATACGGTAGATTTGAACATACTTCTAGGAAAAGCGCAGAAATATGACAAACACGGCAACTACTTTGACATTCTCGGCTCTTATTTGTCCAATAGGAAACAATGAGTCCAAATTGAAGATAAAAATCAAAATATAGATTTAACCATGGAAGTACCGCACGGGTCCACGCTGGCCCTTGTCATTCATCATTTATGATAATGATCTTCCTCTTATCGGTGAAATGTTCTTTACCTATCTATGCTGATGATACGGCCCTTCTTTTCAGAGTAAAACCCGGAATTACTTCAAACGAATGTAAATAGAATATTGATACTACTCTCAGACTGTTTTGTGCTAATCATCTGTCTCTGAACCTGGAAAACTTTCACACGGCACTATTTTCCTTATCCAACAATTTCCGTATTGAAGTTATGTTAGATCGATATTTTGGAGGAAAAGAAGAAATTAAATACCTTGGGGTATTTTTGATCAACAGTTGAAATTTTCTGCCATATAAATCACATCTCAAAATGATTAACGAAATATGGTATTATTTATGAATTAGATATTTCTTACCGATCGGGCTGCACTTCTCCTTTATATTGCATTAATTCAACCATATATTACTATTGTTGTCTCATCTGCACTGAGAGAAATTTCAATGTCTATCGAATACAGCCCTGATATTGGGGTTTATAGGCACAACCAACGCTAAAGAAGGACAAAACCCGTTCGTGCAAGCAAAAGTGTTAGGCATTGTTTTAAACGAACATTGGTCGTCCTCTATAATGATATGAACACGCAACTAAGCCTTAAAGGGTAACAACGCTGTCCGTATGATCAAGCCGTCTTATATATTGGCAAGATGGTGGTATCCTTATAAATGCCGTACACATTTTGACCTGGTATTGCTTGTGTCGCGGAAACACCGGAAGTGTAAGATGCACGTGCGCTACTGCATTTTTCATTTGTGTCGTAATCAAACGCCTTCATCAGTCTTAACCCGCGCCCCACCGGGGGTCCGGCGCCACCTTCGCCCCACCGGGGGGCCATCGATGCCCCCCCTCTAACTCCGAAAATATGGGCGTTAGCGCAAATCTGCAAAGTGCAATAGAAAGCTCGCGTGAATTCAGGAAGAAATTACTTCGCATGTTTTAGTGCTCAGGTCAATGGTTTGACCTCCAGAGGTCAAATTAGGTCAAGATCGGCTATTTTCACTCAAATATGCAATGATTAAGCAAACTGGGCATAACTCTTATGCCATTAGAGCTATTGAGACCTGGTAAAGTACATTTGATAGCAAATTGCCGGTACTTTTTCCGCTATGTGGAACGTAAAGACCTCCCGCCAGTGGTTTAACCGCCAGAGGTCACCTCGTGACCTAATATGACCTGAGGTCACGAAAGGTCAAAAAGTGACCTTGCCGTATATCAAATGAAAGCCAGTGACAAGACAAACACGATGGTGTTTGTTTCACCGCTCTAGCTCAATTAGGTCAAAAGTTATTGTCAAAATACTGTTTTTGACCTCTGGTGACCTTGGATGACCTTGGAAAAGTCAAAGGGCAAATATGACCCCTGGGATCCGTGAAAGGGTGTCCAAAAACGTTGTTCTGAGCAGTCTGAGTATTTGCAATCATTTTTGTGGCTTTTATATCATGAAATAGCTTTTCCCCATGCTTTTCCAATGGGAGAGGTCGCCTCGTGACCTGACCTCAGGGCACGAAATCAAAAAATCCCGGATATACACCTTGTAGACCCTGGAGGGGTCATGAAGTGTAGGAAGTTTCAAATGGATCGACTTTGAAATGTAGCTCTTACAGAGCTCTAAAGGTGAAGTGAGGTGACCTTGGTTGACCTCGTCTGGTGACCTGACCTTGGGTGACCCGGGGTAAAAAATTTCAGGGATGATGGGAAAATGATGCAGTGAGAGGTAGAGCCCTCAACCGCGGTGCTGCGCCTCGTCGTTTTTCTGCTATCCCGGAAAAACCTTAGGGGGGCCATCGATGGCCCCCCGGTGGGGCGAGGGTTAAGGACGCAGGCCACGGGGGTGTGCGCGAGACGGTGCTAGTACAGCTAGCGGATTGCGGTGGAAAAGTTTCTTTGGTTAGCGCATAGTCTATTTAGTCATATTCTAGGCCAATCTTTTTCAGTGTCAGTGCCCTATGACATTGGGAGCAGGCAGTCGCTAAAGTGGTGTGAACTTGGAAACGGATTGGACTGGCAAGGTAAGCAGCTGCATTGGAATGCGAAGTGTCCAATTAGGTATGTACATACATACCTACGTGTTTCGAAACTTCTTCCATTGCATACAAATGGCTTTATGGGTGTAGCCAGGGATTCTCAGGCATATGGAACCAGTGGCGGATCTGGCCGGTAGGTTCGGTGGGGGGGGGCAACTAGTCAAAAAGGAAAAAAATAACCCGGTAAAAGATTTGGCCACAGGATGTTTGCTTTTGCTATTCAAGGATCATTCACTCAAAAGCGGTTTTTGATATCAAGAGGACCTAGGTCCAATGCTTGCACAGAAGTTGACCGGTTCTGTTTGAAGTTGAATGGTTCAGTTAAAGCACCAAAACCTTGCTTATAGACTTAAGGAGTGGGTGTTCGGCGAGTATATGATAACATCCAGGCTGTGGGTGCGATACTGAGAGCGCACACAGTATGTGAAATGACGTGGAGGTGGTGGTGGTGGATGGGCCAACTGAAGCCCCCCTTGCGTGGATCATATGCCAATTCGTCTTCAGTCTGGAAAATAAAGGGACCAAAACAACAGCTCGCTTCTTGGCCTTCAATGTCCTCGCTGCAAAGGACGTGAACGTCCTCTGGAATCATCAAAGAATTTCGGGATGCGATGGTGATGGGAAATGGCTGAGCTGGAGTGGCTCAGATAGCCAAGATGATTGCAGTAGGATTTTCGTGTGTTATTTTCATTCGTGCAAAGATTTTGCAACTACTACGATCTGTGATAGTCATGTGTTTGATTTCTTTTAATAAATTGATCGCTCTTAATAAAAAGAAAAACAACAAAGGAAACATGTTTTAAGGGAGTTACCTCAGATGCCATTAGTGCTTTTCAGCAGGAACGAAGAGGAGTTTTATTGGGATTGAAATAGTGATCAATGATATACTTCGAACTTTTTGTAGACCTATTCTTTGATTTATGATTCACCCAAAATCGTACTTTCCTAATTCAGTCACTAGAATGAGGCCGACTGAAGACTTTGCCTAGACCTGGTCTCTGCATTCCAAGCATGGTAATCATCTAGTTACGATAGGATGGTGACTGATTTAACACCAACTAAACCATGGTCAAAGCCTCGTTCTTGGGATAAGTTACTAGAGTAAGAAGTGCTAACACATCTGTAGGCCATGGTAAAGACTTCGCACAGACTTGGTTATTGCATTTTAAGCATTGTAGGCACTTCGTTGCAATACGATGGCCGATGATTAATACCATCTCAACCCTGGTCAAAGCTTTGTTCTCGTGCTAACTTTTGGGCCCGCAATGTTAGTTTTTGAAGTAAAAAACTGGTAAATGCCTGCTAATGATGCAGACATTTAGAACACAAACTTTAGAGTTCTGCAGCCCTCGTTACGAGGTTGTAACTTAGTGAAAATTTCTCTCAGTGTGGGGTGTAAATTATTCATCGCAACTCTACAGAATCACCATTCTTCAAAAAAGGGCTGTTAGGTTAACTAATCGGATTTATCTGCCTGGAAGTTCGGAACCAGCTTTCAAAAAGTATTCAATCCTCGAAATTACTGATCTTGCGAAAACACAAATGCTAATTGTAGCACACAAGTTTCTCACTGGTTTACTCCCAGGTGCTATACAAAAGTTGTTTCACGTTAGGCAAATAAGACCATGTGATACGAGACCTGTTCTCATGTTGGAGCAACCATTTTCAAATCGAACCTACCGGCTTGTTACTACGCCTTGCTTAGCACCTAAGTTGTGGAATACAATTTCCTCCAACAAATTTGAAACAGTTGCGGAAATCCCAAGGAATAAACTAACTATAAAAAACCGTTACGTGATCATTTCATTGGGGAAAGTAATGATGAAAACGTGTTATAATAGCGGTAGCGAAGCGCGTTATTAATAACGTATATTACACATGTCAGTGGCTCAGCACCTGGTGCCGAGTTACACCCTGGTGCTCCCACGCGTGACACACATGAAAAGAAAAAATCGAAATCATGCTCTCATCTTCAGTCACTCGTACCTCATCATCACCCGACAAAATGCAAAACGGGTTAGTAAAGCCTCGACTTTTTTCATTTTCTGTTTTTTTTTGACGCAACATTTGGCTCGACAACTAGACGATAATATAATTTATTCTCTTCGTTGCCCTTGGGGGCTGGTGAACAACAGGTTTCACCTAGCTTGCTGGCCCGACGGGGCAACGGAGGGAATATACTCCCTCATACTCACATTTTCAGTCTCTCTCACCTCATCATCATCCAAAATGTATGCAAAACACGTCGATGTATGACGGACATTGAACATGTCTGTGGCTCAACACCCGGTGTCAAGCTGCGCACTGTGGTGTTTCCGCAATAGACAAACATTATAAAAAAGTATCGGGCTTGGTATTCTAGCCGGTGGAATACGGCCAAAGAAATTGTGCTGGTTTCAATGAACGGATAATTCTGCATATATCGGCGGTAAAAATATCTCCGCTCTCCACCCAAGTGTAGAAAAAGACACGGAGACATTATGTTAAAACACTGGGGATAACTCCCACCCTCAAGCTAAATATTTAGCTCTATTTAGTTTTAACTACGGTACCGATACTAGTCATTCAGAACCTTAAGACAGGGCCCTGCCGCTTCGGAAACTGAATGGGCAGTGCCCAGCAATAGTGCCAGTTGGTATTGGCGGAGATCCAATCGCTAATCAAAGAAAAACAATGTGATTTAAAAACACGCAAAATAATTGTGCATCCAGAATGTAATCATGTCGATCCCTGGTCTACGTTTTATTTTCAATTAACAGAATTCCTGTTATGTAGGACTTCAACGTCATTTTTTCCAGAACTACTATGAAATCAGCTTTCTGGTTTTTCGGGATTTGTTTTCTGGCAAGGTACAATAGGGATATTTTGAGTCTGTTTCGATTATTCTTTTTCAACGGATGGTATAATGTTTATGTTATACAATCCGTTGAAAAGGAATAATCGAATATCTTCAAAATATCCAAATAATAACTTCTTCAAGGTTTATGCTATCGCTTAATCCATCCCTCGAAAAATAATATCAAATAGATTCGAGGTCTCCGAATCTACACGATGGATCAGTGTGTCTACCTTTTTACA
This sequence comes from Lepas anatifera, assembly GCA_034440635.1. NCBI lineage: Eukaryota > Metazoa > Arthropoda > Thecostraca > Lepadidae > Lepas > Lepas anatifera. Next base: position 3,228,724 of record JAOTON010000634.1, read on the forward strand.
CCTTACCAGAAACTCAATATCGAAAACCAAGTTAGAAGTCCCGTTAACACGCGGTGATATTGACCGACCACTCGGCCAATAGCACCAGTTCCCACGCTTTTTCTCATCCGTCTTCGCCGCCGAAACCGAAAGCTCGAGATGATTCCCTATGACGAAGAAACAGTGCGCTTAGCTCTGCGATGAGTGGGGCATAAAGACAAGACTGGTGTTCTAAAAAGGCAGAAGTTGGGCCAGAAGAAAACAACAGCTATTCATGCTGAAGCTCAATTTTACAGCTTGCCCCCAAAAAAGACAGACCTGGCGCCGCGCATGCACGCCGCTACTTTAAAGCGAGTAAAACGGCACGGTCGACCGGGTGGTCGGCTGAACAGGCCCGGCCGTTGGTCAGTAATTAAACGTTTTTAATTACCTTCATTTTTAAAGCTAAAAGAGTCTTTTAATTACCAGTTGGTCAGTAATTAAAAGCGCTCACGTCTGTCTGGTTTCCGATACCACACCACGCTCTTCCATCGTTTCAGCATCACCATGACGGCGCCGTTCGTGACGACGCTGACCAAGCCGGTGCCGGACGCGCCTGCCAGCCGCCGCCTGCGTCGCCTGCTGCTGCTGATGGTGCTGCTGCTGCCGTCCTGCTGCTGGTCTGCACGCTGCTCACCTGGCTGCTGGTCCCCAGCAGCAAGCAGGTTCGCGGCCCACTGGCTGGAGCGCATGTTCCACCGTAGCATGATAGGTGAGGCTTTGCAGCTTTTACCGTTACACTTGCGAAGCTGTTAGTTAACTGTATGAGTTGTTTCCATGGCATGGATACCTGCGTGGCTTGTATACCTGAGTAGTATACTAAGGGTGTCTAGATGAGTTAACAAGGTGTAAACTGGCCTGTCTCCTCGAATCCTGGATGTAAAATATACTAAGATTATATATTCGGGCACAGCCCTTCATCGGAATCATGTAGGTAATATCACAAATTCTCAGTCATAGAACAGCCAGACCTCAAATTGCACTCAAAACCTATCTGTAGTCGCCTCCACTTGTTGGACGACACGTACCACGGAGGTCTCCGTGAAAAGGCATGGCTGCCGCTTCAAATATATATTACATTTTCGCCATAACTTCAGCTTACATCTGCTTACTTCCGCTAATTTCTCATTACTTCTGCCCTGAAACACATTACAAATATTCAAGACAAGACATTGCACACCGTCCTAAGAATATAAGTTGAGGATGCCGGCCAAATTGGCATACCAGCCCAAATGCCATCGAAATGGTATCAGTAAGCAAAACAAACATCTATGCAAATCAGTTTCAACAATAATCCAAGACACTAACTAAAAACACTTACGTCCACGGGGTAGATACTGTAGCACTAAGCACATTACCAGCACCGATGTCAGCCAGACCGGAAATGACCTAGGTCACACGCGTGGCCAGCAGCCGCCTGGCGGTGCTGTGCGGAAATCACTAGTAGGCCTAAATTAAACTTTTGTCAGCCAATAACAGTACCAGAGTAATTATTTTCCACCAATTCAAGCCTTTACCTAATATTAGTTAACCTAAGTCCTCAAATACACAACCTAATAATAATTTCTACAGTATGACCGGAAGTAGGTCAACATCTACCGCAACTGTGCAACGATCAACCCAAAGCGGTAGCGCGATAGTGCTGTCGCCTTTACATACGAATCACTCAGAGGCGTTGCTCTCGTGACAACCAGCAAATCAGCCGTAGACACCAGTCTACACCTCACCCGATCTCAAAAACACGATCCACCGATCGGAAAAAGAATACCAATGCGGAAACAGCAGTACAGAGTCAGTCAGCAGCTCGAGAAGTCAAGTGCTGTAAAACAAAATAACCGAGAACCACACGTTTTCCACTATCAAAGGCCAAAACCGGAGGAGAATATCCGCGAACTTTAGATACGGAAAGCTATTGAGGTATTAAATACAAGACCAAATACACTCTCTAAACGAATCAACAATAACTTATTCTGGCCAAACTATCCCGTGGACAGGAAGCAATTGCCAGATTTCATAAGAAATCATCAAAGTCTCGAGAGAAAGTAACCTAGGTTCAACCTTGCGTGACAATTATTCACCATTTCGGGCATTACAATATTCCGTTTAATCAGAACAAACTATCCCGAATTTCATGACAAAATAACGAAGCCACGAAAGTCTTAGGCCGGGAAATTGTAAGTAAGTCTTCATTTAAACCTCGGAATTAACAAAACCTATATCCAAAAGAATACTAAAGCAAATCAAATACCTCAATTATAATTGATTATTGAGACTGCAAGCATAGCAATGCATAACACTTAAGTGGAAGCGTGTGGTAGTATGTGAACGTTACGGCGCAGGCCCATTCTACATCTAATCATTCGCTAAAATGATTACCAACTACGACCTCGAAAGTCTAGCAAAATGCTGCACTGCAAAAGTTTGGCTTAAACGTAAACTGTAAACCAAATAAGTGACACTGAGTGTAAGAGTGACTTACTGAGATAAATGGCCGTCTGGAAAGATTATTACCACTACAATCCAGCTACACAAACCAATTATCCAATGAGCTCACAACTTACTAGTTCTAGAAAGGTTAACTCCCTCATGGTCCAGGCCGGCATGTGCATTTGAAAGCAGCGTTAGGAAAGAGTATACAAATTCCAGCTATCATCTCTGCATTCTGGAAAGTGATCCTTGAAATTCTACAAACTCTAACGGCTTCGGCAAACATCCGCTACATGAGGTCAAGTACTCTTCCCAACTAAAACCCAGTGAAGTCTTGCTGAAAACATGACGTATTCTGCTGAACATTACCCCTATCCCGTTATGATGAAGAAATTCAAAAAACGCGAATGTTGAGTGTGTTCTAATAAGTATTGACGTAGGAATTACGTAAGTGTCTAGCAAAATATCCACAACTATCATCCTCCGGGAACAGTAAGGTAATTTGATTACCCGAAAACACAAACGCGAAGCGGCAAAATATTTTCTACCTGTCAGGCTTATCCACCATTTCTACGATTCCTACCGTGAGAAAGATAACTGACATGAGCACGACTACTCCACTATTCCCGTAAACGGCAGAAGAAAACTTACAGTCTGTCCAACTTTTCTGATCATGTCAATATTTAAGCTACAACCAAATCATGAGATTGTTTTTGCGCGTGAGACAAGCCATCGTAAGCGTCTCGGGCAATATCAAGGTAAAGTGGCAAAATATCCATCTGTTTTTCCTGATCCCAGCCATGAATTCTGGAATAGATAGTGAAATCCTCAAGAAACCTAGCAAACGATCCCTGTCCATTATACTTGGGAATGATCAGGCCTGAAACAACAGAATCCATTTTCGGTGCACTAGACGTGGGAAAATCCTCGCTTTTGGTAACTTTAAGCTCTGATTTTAATCCACGTTTTCTCAATTCCATGAATGAAATTTAGGGCAGCACAGTCCCGCGTCAATGTCATGTCAGACACTCGTCCAAGTGTCGGAAATATCAAAACAACAATCAGTAACAGAATAATCAAAACACGTAATTGACTTCGAAGGAAATCACTGAATAACCCTAACGTTGTCCACCAATGATACACCAGTTCACGAGCTAAAAGCTGAGCTGCACCTTCCCACCATCACAGTAAGCAAAGAACTGCCCCTGTGGTGCAACACGCGTCGGCAGACACAAATCACTGAGGAGTGCCGGGAGCATTCGCGTGACCCAGCGGCAGGACAGTTCCGCGCGCAGAGGCGAGCCGAGCCGTGCGCGTCACGGACGGATGTATCAACGGTGTCTAGATGAGTTTAACTGCCATCCCATGTGTCTAACTTATTTTCCTATTTATTCACCAAGTGTCCAATTTTGCAAACAACTGGGGCCGTATTAATCCCGGTATTTTACTGTCACCATTTATTGGCCTGTCGCCCACAGCGCCGGTCCACAGCCGGGGGTAGGCGCAGGATCCAGCCGAGAGAACCGATGGTGATCTCTTTAATATTTTTTGATGAGAGCATTTGTTTGTATTCTGCTCAAGCTTCCGACACAGTTTTGAGCTTTACTTTCCATTCAGGCTAAAATCAGTATGTTTTCTAAAGGGAAACATTCGCCGCTCACCTGTATTCAAACCCCATACTGAGGCGTCTTGTGTGTGTGTGTGTGTGTGTGTGTGTGTGTGTGTGTGTGTGTGTGTGTGTGTGTGTGTGTGTGTGTGTGTGTGTGTGTGTGTGTGTGTGTGTGTGTGTGTGTGTGTGTGTGTGTGTGTGTGTGTGTGTGTGTGTGTCTGTGTCTGTGTCTGTGTCTGTGTCTGTGTCTGTGTCTGTGTGTGTGTCTGTGTCTGTGTATGTGTATGTGCGTGTGTGTGTGTGTGTGTGTGTGTGTGTGTGTGTGTGTGTGTGTGTGTGTGTGTGTGTGTGTGTGTGTGTGTGTGTGTGTGTGTGTGTGTGTGTGTGTGTGTGTGTGTGTGTGTGTGTGTGTGTGTGTGTGTGACGATTGCGATTGCCCCTCCATCCACGTTCCCACATTAATGAGACAGATAGAATCTGAACGTTATACTGCCGACTCGGAACGGAATACCTTACTTATTGCATATCAAGTGATGAGTAATCGTATTTCCAAACTAATCTTGCGTTGAGCATGCCACTTGGTATTCCTGATCATGGATATTACATTCAAGGTATCCTAGTCGCCTGAGATAGAGTTCTTAAAAAAACATTGCAGCTTCCCAAAAGCCGTTGAGCATGTCGGGTGTAGGTAGGGAGCCCCCAATATCGACGGTACGTACGCAAAACATGCGAATACCGACTGTGTGTACGCAATGTATGGGCATACTGATACGGGCGTAGGTAGGGTAGAGTGGGGTAACGCGCCCACCTGGGTAAGACGCCTACTACTATGTTCAGGCTGACGTAAGAACTTAAGCCTTCATCTAATATTTTTTCTGGTAACGGTCTTTCTGATCCGGTCCTGGGCATGATTGGACGCGTCCAGTAAGCTCCGTTATTTTTCAGCAAAGATTTTTGCTTTTTGCATCTCCGGACCTAAAAACAAGCTGTCTTAAAGTTGCAATTGTACTCTATGCGATGTGAATGTGCTCACTCTATCAACTTTGTCACTAAATTGTCTTACAACGTAAGTATTATGATATTCCTTTTGTTCACGTGAAGCGAAAGGTACAATACAAGCTGGGAGTTTTATGACGGCCTTTTAATCCGGGGCCTAGGCGTTTTACCCCGCTATCGGGGTAAAATGCCTTTTACATGGTCTCAAGAAAAATAAATTTCGCACACTTTGCATCGTGTCAGAATAACAAATTTCTATCTGAGTGTAGACAAACGTTGAAAGAACTTAACGAAAAAATAAGGTAATTCCGTCCTGGCAGGATCGGTACAGACGAATTCTCACTTAACGTATGCGTCTTACCCCACTCTACCCTACGAGATCAGAATACCGCTTTTATCCTACCTGCGCAAGAGATCAGCATAGCAAATCGGCGATGTGCGCCCATTCTTACGTACGGCCAACATCAGAATACGGTCCCAGGTATAGTATATGAAATAAATAATCCTGTGTAGATGTGGTAAGAACGAATATATGAAAAGACGTCCCAAATGGAAATGTAGCTCCAGTTTTCAAGTTAGAACTGCAATAGGGCCGGGGTGGCCTAGTGACTTCGTTGCCAGTCTACGGATCGGATAACATGGATTAACGTGGGTTCAATCCCCACGGTGGGAAACCGCCTTCCGTGTCCGATCTGACCCGGTGGAGAGGATCCTTAAACACCCACACCAATACTCCCTGTAATTGGGCAAGTGTGCCTGTCAGGAGTGGCCCTAATAAAATAAATGACAGCAAAGTAGAAGTAGACGTAGATCCAAACTATGTATTTCATGCTACTCGGTGCGACATGTTTCACCCCACGTAAATTATTTGGCTGGTGATAAAGCAAAGAACATATTGACACGTATTAGGAGATTTTAGTAAGCATTTCGAGTAACTCATCAAAGTCATCATCACAAAGAAAGAAAAAATCCCTGCAGAGCGCGGCTCGGTGTCTGACAGCCTCCCTGCCGACACAGACGACACCTGCATACTACCGAAGGAAATTGGACCATGCCGAGCCGGCAAGCCTCGGTTCTACTTCGACACCAGCTCCGGCAGCTGCGCTCCATTCCTTTACGGAGGCTGCAAAGGAAACGCCAACCGATTTAAAACCATGGAACTGTGTGTGGAAAGGTGTGGTACCAAGATTGGGGCGGAAGACACAAAACAACATCTTTCTGAGGTTGAATTACATCAGGGTGAGTGCCGTTCATTCCAGTTCTTCTGCAGGATACATGTGCCCCTGCTCGGGAAGATAGCTTAGCCAAAACAATTTAAACTAAGATTTTAATTTAATTAAATGCATTATTTTCATTTCTGTGAAAAGCATATTCCTTCACTGTTGTTTATCACTTATCAATTTGACTTTAAACTCAGTGCATCCTACTGCTTGATAGCAGTGCTTTGATGTATACAAATAATACTTGTTTTCCTGTCACCTCAGTTTAGCATGAGTTCCCTGTGTGTTGGTCAGGTCCGGCCCTGTGCTCGCTGCCAGCCGTTATAGGGGACTGCCGGGCCGCCATCCCGCGGTTCCATTTCGACATGGAGACGTCCCAATGTAAAGAGTTCTCCTACGGCGGCTGCGGCGGCAACGCCAACAATTTCGAGACGTTAGAAAACTGTCAGCAAGTCTGTGCCACCACCAGCCGTGAGTCATTACTTCAGGTTGATGTTGGATTATATTTGAGCTGGTATGTTCACTGAAATGAACATTTTGTGTCTGAGCAGGATTGGTCGTGAACCCCGAGAACTGGTGAAAAAGTATGATGCACATTTTCTGGTATCGCTTGATGAGGAAAATAAGTACCTACCTACTCTTGAAGCCATGACCGAAACAAAATCAGAGCATGCATCTGTTTCAAAAGATCATCACTTATTTCTAAATTTCTGATGTTATTTTCTCTGTGAGCTGTGCCTAGGGGTATCACCAAGGAATTTTGTATCGGGGGAAAACCCCTCACGGGCGATGACCATGCAAAGGAGTGGTAGGCAAAGTTTTTCAAGTTTTTCCATTACATTTGACAACTTGTGAATTTGCAACATTTACGTAGGTTCACCCGCGTAATAGAGAGAAAATGCAAATAAGCCGAAGTCGAGAGCCATATTTTTGGAAGAACGTCTTCTCACTGGCGAGCTGGAGTAAACCGCCCCTTCGTCCCCTGCTTGCGACCCATGGCTGTGCCACACTGCTTTCGGCACTTTTGTAGCTGGAAAAGCTTGCAAGAGCTTCATTCACTTTACTAGATAACTCTGGTCAACAAAATCTAACTTTTGTCATGGATCAAATACAAAATAGTCCGATTCTAGAGTAATCCATGGCGCTGAACACGAATCTGGCAGCAGAATTGCCGTATCAGACCAGAATTTTGAGATCCAGTATTTCTGTGTGTCGTCTTTGTTTCAGCCTACTTGGCATCAGTGACATTGACAGTGCAAAACCCAAGAGGTCTGGGAAAATGAACGTTTGGGTGTTTGTGGAGGCTGGGGTATTCTACCCTAAACCCGAATTTCATAGACCTAGGTCAACATATTCAAGGTAAAACGAGGCCATATAGGTCAAATTCTGTCCGTGCAGGGTAGCCATTGGGAAATGCCGTGATTATGCGATGAGAAGCCGGATATGGAGAGAAAGTAACCTAAAGTAACGGAGAAAAGGTCTGCGGCTCAAACTTTTAGGTCAAGGTCGTTCAAGGCCATTGACCTTTGACGTCAAAATATTACATTTTGCCTATAACGTATACTGCAACTAGCACTATGGCAACCGTTGGGCGGGAAATCAGGTTTGGCCTTGACCTACGACCTTTGACTTGAACCTGCGACCTTGAGATCAAGATTGGGCGACCTAACCTATGACGTCATAACATAATATACGTCATATTAAGCGACGTTATCCGACCGAAGGCCCTAGGGTCAATGGCCTTGAAATGGTGGTATAACCTTGACCTGTGACTTTTTACTTGGACTTGACTTTCAAGGGAGGTGACTCTGACATAAAATCCTCATCATATAATGTGGCGACATCACTACTAGGTCTACATTACCGGCGAGCTTGTGCGACCACGCGCAAACCTTGTTGAATGTACAATGTTCATGCACTTTAATCGGAGGTAGTCTTCCGTTGCAATAAATTCACATGTATGAGTGATCAGCTGCATTGTCTGGGTGCAGATAACCCGGGTTCTCGACATCCTTGATCTAGATTTTCCACAAAAGGCTAGGCTCAGGACTGTGTGTGGAAAGTGTAAGGGCTATACATTAGGTATGCTCTGGAGAAGAAACCAGGTCCGATGGCAAAAAAGGTTACTAAATTTGAAATCAGCGGTATCGAAATAGGTAGGAACAGGTGCTCACGTGCCGGATCCATTTTGGCTGTTGACCAGTGTAATCAGTTTCTCAAACTGTCGTTCGATAACTCATGTATGTATCGCAGGCGCTGGGGAGGGTGAAAAAGACTGCACATCCACTCCGGTGGGTGGTGTGTGCATGGCCTACATGGAGCGGTACGCCTACCACCCGAGCACGGACTCCTGCGAGATGTTCGTGTACGGCGGCTGCGGCGGCAACGGCAACCGCTACGCCACCAAGGAAGAGTGCGAGAAACGCTGCAGGACACCTGCTGCTGAGCATGAGGACCAGGGTGAGTAGAACACGTTCAGGAAGGGTGGTTCATTTGAACTGAATGCTGAGGTGTAGTGCTAAGCCTAGAAGCGAAAACAAACCAGCTTTGTGAGTTCGATTGCCACTTTCTGCGGAGCTACTGGTTCGTGTATTTGTTTTTGATACTATCACTTTCACACATACGGTGGATTTTTAAGCGCCGTCGTAATGGACGTGAAGTGATGAATATGAAAGTAAACGGCAAGGATTAGGATGGATGAGGGTAATAGAAAGTGGGATACTACCTGGAGCGGTCACTTCTGCCCAAGCTCATGCGCTCGCTGCCTCCAGGTAGTTTAAGGATAAGGAGGATAAGGATAGCGCTGTCGGCCAACACACGCACACACATGTACTTTTCTTGCGTTGGCTTCTGGCACAGGTGAGGATGATGACGACCACGACACTCGGCTGTGCGGGGTGACTGAGTGTCCTGCCGACTGCGGGCTTGTAAGGAAGGACAACAACTGCGTGCTCTGCCAGTGCGGTCACAAGCCGTTCTTGGCTGCCGGAGAGATGGCGGTCTCTGAAGAGGAGGGCTGCCCTCACGGCTACCAGGAGGTTCGCCGCGACTTCACCGCCGTCGTCTGTTCCAAGGCTCTTCCAGGTGAGGGGATGACTTCGGGTGATGGTGATGACGGTGGAAAGCCTGCGGTGGAATAGCTTACATAATCTCTGGTAAGTAATTATATAGCCCCCTAATGGTATTAGTAATTCTAATAACCTCCGATGCATGTGTTCCTGCCCCTGGATACTAGGTAGAGAGAGTGTGTTCTCGGGTGTAAAGCATTCGAAATTTGTGCTAATATTCGCTTTCAAAGAGTATGGTCTTGCCGTTGGGGTTTCACCACCGAAAAACACGGGAAGCGCCAATGAAATTGAATCATCATATTTGGGTTCTCAGACACCTTCGAATACACTTTTGTAAACTGTTTTCAATTGGCCGAAACAGAGCGGAAACCAGGCTCCTTACCTCTTACCCCAACGGTCATTCTACTCCTTGGTCGTATTTAGAGGTGACCAGAAGCATCGCCACCGGCAAAAAAGTTAAGGGCCAGTCAATCTTTAACCTGCTGCTGACAAAAGTTTCACCCTTGAACCCGAAACATCGCATTTGGACCCGTTGTCGCCTTTCGCACAAGCCGATTGCAAATACTCCGATTTATTCCCATTTTGTTGAGGTGAGGAATTTTGTTACGATGAAAAATGGGGGCTGGCCCCCTACCATCCCCTAACGCCGTCCCAATCCAAGGCGTACGAAATTAACTATTGTTACTTACAGATTTCTTTGAGCAATACAACCCGAGGAGTTTCAGGGCATGTCAGCTGCAGTGTGGATGCATTCAACCCGGCAGTTTCCAGATAACACTTGTTCGATATAGAAAATGCATTACAAAGGCTATGGTAATCCTGTGGTGGTGGAATACTCACCTAATGTGCACCATTTGGCGAGGTCAACTCGAATTACTTTAACTCCTCTTGATTCCTGTTGAACACTATCGTGTCATAGAAAAACGTATTGAATCTGTGCACATTTTAAAGAGTCAAGCAACATAAAATACGCCGGTACCCACATAAATGTAGGCAACAAGACATTTCAAAGCAACAAGACATTGGAATAAAAACCCATGTGTAGCTTTCGTCGAGGTAGACCTGAAGTGGCTGCCCAGGCTGTTTGAACTACACTTTTAACCGAAGTTAGTTTTGTGTATGTTTTTGTGACTTCAGCTTATCGTATTTTCATTCTTTTCATTGACATTTATTGGAGAGGGACTATATGGGATGATTAAGTTGCTGTAATGAATGAAAAACCTGTTCAGTTTTAAGGGAGTGCCAAAAAGCTTGGGCCATTACCGAGCGAGCGCGCAGCGCATGCGAGGTCTCTCCCCACGTATGGATGCAATGGTACATACATAGGAGCGACACGGCGAAGCTTGTGACACGTGCAAAAGCAGGGGCATGTCAAATCATCGAAATTCCGTCACACAAAGTCAAAACGCTTGCGCATAGGTGTACGAGAAAAGTGTGAGCAGATTTTACCCCCACCTGCAATAAAAGAAAAATGAATCCAATTTTAATGAAACTTACAACATATATTCCGGGAGATCTAAGAACAAGATAGCATTGCTTATATTTGAGGTCTTAGGCTCCTTGCGCATGTGCGCACCCTCTTTGATATCTCAGAAACTACTGGCTCGGTTAGGCTGAAATTTGGTATGCGTGTTTGCGCCAAAAAAGTAACTGGACTGCACCAATCAGTACCAGAGCCTCACGTGTGCGCGTGCACACCCATTGAATAATGAAGATATGCCATTTTCAGGAAAATTCAATGATGTGCCACGATATCAGAAGTAGATGTGGCGTGAATATTGCACTTCGCATTTTTCATGGTCTTATAAATGTTTGTTATATGGTAAATACCAAATCACGTTGGCACGCACATTCTGCATCAAATCTTTGCGCCGGTGGCGGGTATGAGCTACCTTTGCCTTGTTGGGGGAAGGGGGTCAGATTTTGGGAACCTCTTCTGATTTTATACCGAGCCAATACTACCGACAACCTAGAAACGTAACCGGAGATTGCTGCACCAAAAAAATCGTCACCTCAGAGTGTTTATTCTTTCATTTATTTTAAGCCACAGTATAAACTATGCTCTTTAGAAAATACTATATTCAGAAAGCCCAAAGCATGAGCTGCAAACGTATAATTTCCCGTTCCCCGTACACAATATATTTTCCAAATTATGAGCTATATGCGGATTTCATTGCGAATTAAGCTTTTTAGACAGGTCTACACGAGACAGGAGTGCGCCACATGAAAAATGTCTATTATGATTTTACCTTCAATTTCTTATATGAGATGCTCGCTCGGTTTTTGCCCACAAACAAGTGTTTTACTGATTATTGCATACTAGCAATGCATACTAGCATACTAGTGAAGCATGCATTGAGTTTCATCGTGTTGGTTTCGGAAGAAATCTGAAGTTTTTTTAGCAGCCTTTCCCCATTCACCATACCTATATGACTGGGAGTATCAATAGCTCGTAAAAACCCGTATAAATCAATGACTTATAAGTTTGAGGAAGACATTATGCTAATTGAAAAGCACGAACAATTATTCCCTTCAGGTAAGGAAGAGCTGTATTGATAACATTTTGTGGGCCGTCATACTTTTTTATCAAGGAAAGCCAAGTATTACTCTGAATGTTCGTGGCTTTTTCTGTGGCTTGAAGCGGCGACATATCAATCTCGCTCGGCCGAAGCCTTTCATTTTACATCCATTCAGGCTGGCAGAGCGGGCTGCCTTGGGTGAAGCCTTACGTGATGTATTGATCGATATACCTCCCGAGTAACTACCTGCCTGGTGTTCGTGCGGTTCATAGCGAGTCACAGCCAGAGCAGCTGCCGTTTTCCGACAGTCATTAGGACCCTTTCAACTTGAAAGACGCCAGCTCTAATGGACCATGAATATATATATATATATATATATATATATATATATATATATATATATATATGAACCCGTTACGTAGTCTGCCATCGGGCTTTCCAATCAACCTAAAGTTTCTTTCACATATCTTGGCATTAAGTACTTGGTGATGTGTCTCACATCGATGTTTTATTTTTGCTCACTTCCTCGCATTTGCAATCATAGGCATTGGCTGTTGCGAATGTGTCATTAAGTGTGATTGCGGTATGAAGTCTATCGCCCCGACCACTGTCTGAAGTCAATCGCCCCGACCACTGTCTGAAGTAAATCGCCCCGACCACTGTCTGAAGTCAATCGCCCCGACCACTGTCTGAAGTAAATCGCCCCGACCACTGTCTGAAGTCAGTCGCCCCGACCACTGTCTGAAGTCGATCGCCCCGACCACTGTCTGAAGTCAATCGCCCCGACCACTGTCTGAAGTCAGTCGCCCCGACCACTGTCTGAAGTCAATCGCCCCGACCACTGTCTGAAGTCAATCGCCCCGACCACTGTCTGAAGTCAATCGCCCCGACCACTGTCTGAAGTCAGTCGCCCCGACCACTGTCTGAAGTCAATCGCCCCGACCACTGTCTGAAGTCAATCGCCCCGACCACTGTCTGAAGTCAGTCGCCCCGACCACTGCGGTAGTTAGGGCGCTGTTAAAAGCTTTCAGACGGTGCAGCATTAGAGAGCCCCGGCTTATATTCGCGTGATGGATTTCCACTATACAGATAATTTTTTAATAATGAAAATATTAGGCTTCTCTCAGAACTGTTGAAAAATATCAGCAATCGCTAAATCTATTATTTTATCGTAAAAGTGGTATTTAACAACGCCTTCAGCATGAGAGTGAAGCATGCAGCACAAAGCTGGTGCTATTCTGTCTGGGAATGCCCAGCTTCTGCGGGGGCCCCGCAGTATCTGACGCTCCCTATCAATCAGCCGCCTGATTGCGCGTCTGATAGGTCTCCGCCACTCGATTACAGCGCCGTCGCCGTAGTGACCGGGCGGAGGCTGAACGGCCGGCCGCTGACCAGCAAACCGCGCCTACAGATGAGCTGTGACGTCACAGCGAGTGGCAGCCGTGACGTCACTGGTCACACGCGTCAGAGAACGTCGCCACCATCTGCACTTTCCTCTGGGAGTCCTTTTTTGGGAGCCTTGAAGCGGCGCTGTATAGGAACTGTGTTAATGTGACCAATGCGGCACCTTTTTGAAAATGTGACGCAAATGCGGCACAGGCAGTGTAGGGTCGTGATGAAGCCTGGAGTGTTTTTGGCGGCTCCCTGGCTGAAATTTCTGTGAGCGATGGGATCGAGAGGGGGAGGATAGAGCAGATCTGCCTAAAGAAGTAACGATGTTTGTAGATGTTGTTAACCTTTCTTTTCATTTCGAGTTGGGCAAGAAACTAGTCTCGACCTAAGAAGCGTTCGCGCGCTCTTTTAGTAGACATACCTACAATTCCATGCCCCTCTCTGCGGTATGTGTTCTCACTCTTCTTGTTTTACTTGGGCTGAAAATATTGAAGAAGTGGGCATTAGCTGTGAGTAGGTCACAGAACTACAGTTTATCATGTCATGCTGTTTGGGATGTACTCGGCCACACAGCTCGAGTTATGACGACGGTTAAAGACGCTATTTAGATAAAAACTTCCACAACAAAAAGCTTCCACAACCACCAGCTCTCGTGGTCATCAATTGTGCTTTCAATGTCTGTTGTTTCTCTGGAAATATATTACAATGAGTATCTATACTGTGGGCAAATAAAGCACCGAAAAACGAATTGAAGAACTTTTCTGCCACACTGCTAGCCTGATGTACAAACAAGACTCAAGACTCGAGCATATTCGATTTTGGTCGACGGTGGCAAGAGGGATTTCACACAATCACGTGAAGAAGATAAAACAATTGAACAGCAAAAGTGAACTAAAAGGAGTAAAAGAATCAAAGATAAAAGACTCGCACTCTAGCACACACAAACATACCACGTAAAATCATAGCACGATGACTAGATATCTTAAAGGGAATGTGGCACCTTTATAACGTGATTTTAACTGAGATGGCCAAGTTGTAAAGCATGTCGGAAAACCCGGTACACTACATATGATTTGTCTTGGAACTCAATATTTCCGTAGCAAAAGCTAAAACCTACCCGAAATGTACCTCTCATGTACCTCTCGCCAGGCGGTCATTGTTGTGAGCTGCTAGTGTGACGACATATGCTGATGTCACGATGAGCATCAGCCAATCGAAGCCCTTGAAGCGTTTCGAGTATGGTAGTGGTTGCCAGATCATGACATCATCAACAGGCAGGCATTTATTTCTTTTCCTAGAGGAGTATTTAAAAAATCAAAATATTGAGCTTGTTGTACATTTTTCAAAGAAATCATGAGTGGTTTCATTATTTTCGACTAAAAGTACGCCTGATTACAGTAAATTCCAGGATTCCACCAAGGTGCCACATTCCCTTTAAGTCACATCAGGCACCAGTGATAAAAGAGATTTCAGACAGGTCTTAAAACAAGCGGGACCAGACACCAGCTGCAGGCTGCGTGCAGGCTGCAGAGCTCTCACCCGAGGCACCAGAGGCGGCGCCGGCCTGCTTCTGTGTGGATCAGAGGCATTGTGCGCTGCCCGCGGCGTTGCAAGTGGCAAGGTTTTGTGTGTACTGGATGGGCCGGCTCACCCTTTGTTGTCGCAACGCTCGAGGGTCGCCAAGAACTAACAATTATTTCCACAGCGCTTACCGTGTGAAAAGTGATCAGGAGGCGGGCAGAAAGTCATTGCAGAAGCTCCTGAACGTCTGAAATGTGGTCGTATCGACGTGGGCCCGACGCCGCACGAGCATACAAATTTAGAATTTTTTGGAGACAGTGTACCTGAGTCGCCCTATAGAACCATGCACAGAGATGCAGTAACGCACCATTGAAATGGCAAAAGAGTGAACAGCTAATTTAAAGCCGAGGAAGGAATCACGCGTCGCGCATGATTTAGAACCATGAGAATGTCTAAGACCGATAAGAAAGGTGCCTGTCAATAACGATTCCGAGACTTTTAACATCGCGTGAGTCATGAATGATATTTCCATAAAGATTTGGGTGACCGGGGGCAGACTACGAGGGTCTCCAGGAACTAATGATTATTTCCACAGCCAACTACATACCACAAACATCTGCGTCTTCTTTAGGCTGTCTTCATGCCGTTATAGCAGAATCAGATGTGGGCATAACTGAGGGCGGATTTGACATAGGCGCAGGAACTTTTTCCAAGTTGGGGAGGGGGGAAGTTATCACCGCTGGTGGGGTCAAATATGATTCGATCTATCACTTGAATTGTTAACGGAAAAGGTCCGGAATCGGCTCAAAGTTTGGGGGCAGTCCGAAAGTTGGGGGCAGCCGCCCCCTGCCCCCGGTTCCTGCGCCTATGGAATTTGAAGCGGGTTATAATCAAATGTAAATCCTGTTTTTTTTCCGCAAACCATGGTACTCGTGTCATCTGCATAACAGACTGTCGTCATGCCCTCACCTACATACAAGCTCAGGTCGTTTGCAAAAAGCGCGTGCAAAAACTTAGTGCTCGCCCTTGAAAACTACCAGTTTTGATATCCCATGTTTTAGACAAAGTTAGCTCTGCAGACACTGCTGGTTGTACAGGCTCCCCTAACTCGGCAGCTGCCGCCCGCTCCGCGATCGGCGCCGGTCACGTTTCCACGCAGCTGCACCTGCTGTGTATGGCCCTCAAGGCAGCTGCGGAACCAAGCTGTGTCAATTCCATTGTGAGACAGTTTTCAAAGTTTTTTTAATTTTGAACTGCCTAGGTTAAAGCATTTTGAAAGATCCAAAAGTACTAGAATCTAAATTTCGCCCCGGTCCATGGCACGCAAAGCTGTATCAATAATGATATGAAGTGCTGTCTCAGTAGAATTAAGTTTTCTGTATCCATGATCCGCGCCCGAAAATAAGAAATTGTCTTCCCAATACTGAGTGAACTGCTTTTTGCACAACACATCCGACGATTCTGGTTATGGTCGGAAGGATACACATTGGACGGGTATCAGCCGGTTCCGCAACTACCTTACTCTTAGAGATGAGTGTAACTAGTGCAAATAGTGTAACTAACTGTTTCCAAGAGCTAAGTATATGACCACTAACAAGACTGCAATTAATCCAACAGCGGGAAGCGTATATCAATGAACAACTTATTCAACCTTTCAACACTAATGCCATTTAAGCCTGTTGATTACGACGATCGCATGGTGCCTCAAGTGTTGCAAAGACTGTTGATATTGATTGGATGCACTTTTTTGAGACACAAGGCAAGGAGGTAAGAGTTAAGTTACTTTAGCCAAAAGGAAGGAGTACGCTTCGCGCTGTATTGGGTCCTCATGATGCATAATAATCATTCAGCGCATCAGGTTTGATGTCGGGTATAGAGTACGACTGTTCCTTTTGGCCAACTGCTGGCTGCAGAACCCGCCAGAGTCCACCGCGGCGTCCCTGGCTGATCTATGTACTGTAAAGCCTAATACTGTCCTGGTGGATGGCAGATCTACACAGTTGGTTAACCCTTCACCGCCGACGAGGGTCCGATCCGAACCCCACCCCCTCGGTTTTTCGTAAATGATTCCGAGTCAATTCAAATGAGAGGTGAGTCACTTTGCACACCTCTGGGATTATCAATTTCACAGCTAAAACTGCCATCAGGTCAGGTCCGCTCAAAGAGTCATGGCATCACTTCTAAACCCATGTAAGGCGATTATGGTCTTCTTAAATGAGGCTGACAAAATAAGGGCGTTACTCGGCTTTTAGAAGAGCTAGATCAAGCTTCGAGACATCATTGGAAAGCTGTTGGAGAACAAAATCCGCACACCGACATCAATTTTGAGGTCGAGTCAATAAAAGTTCACCAGAGGTCACCAAATGTAACGGTTTTCGAAGTTGTTTGTGTCTATAACTTTTGAACGAGAAAAGATACAGCAATAAATTTGGTATCATAGTGACTAGCACGGCCCATGGATCCGCATGATGTTGTAAGGTCAATTCATAAACTCAGCCTAATCTTGACCTTAGTTCAAGGTCAAATAGTGACTTTTCAAGGTCCATATCGCATATCGTTGGAATCATTGGGTCATGTTTATTGCTAAGGTACCAAATTTATGACTATCTTATATCGTTCAAAAATCATAGAGACAAATAAATCTGAAAGCCGTGACCTTTAATGACCTTTGGTGACCCAAGTATTGACCCGATCTCAAAATAAATATTAACATACGGGTTTTCCGTTTCAAGAGATTTCAAATGTTATTTAGAAACTAGAAACTCTTCTAGAGGCCGAGTTACAGCCTGATTTTGTCAGTCTCATTATAGATAACAAGAATCACCTTACATGGGCTAAGAAGCTGCGTCATAACTCCTTGACCTGTTCTGGACTGACTTTCGCGAATTTTCGCGATTTTTCTCAATTTGGCCCGCCCCCCCAAAAAAAACGTGGCCTTGGCTCCCTGCAAAAACTGCTCCGGGATCTGCCAATGCTCTAGCGTCTTAATTACTCCTCACTTTCGCCAGAATAATCCTCTCGCGTCCTCACTTATCAATGGACCTCTGTCAATAGGTCATAGAACGAATCATTTCATTCACGCGTTCACTCAGTTTCGCTCGGTCACTTGAGGTATATACGGGAGAGCGGGGTGCCCGTGCGACGCTCGGCGCGGGACTTCTCAGGCTGAGGCATGGGCCCTTTTAACAGACGTCTGAACACGTTCAAATATGTGACTGGTCGGGGGCAGGTTTAAAGGTTTATTGGTTGGGTTCAGAATCGGTCCTGAAACATAGAAGGCTGGTTTAGTTACCCTTAGATTCATGTAACGTGGCGAGACCGATGTCATGTTGAGTAATAGAAGGATTAGTTAAACAAGGGACGGGTTCAAAGCACAACAAAGACTCAAACAATGCGAAATGTATTTCTCTGTTGCATAAAGCCAGCTAAAAATAGTCACGAATGTTTGCAAAGCAGCCATGTTTAGAGGTGGATAATTCTTCGTGTATTGAAAACAGTCACATTCAGACATGCATGCGCACACATAACGAAGAGAACCGAGGGCTGATCCGGGGAGAGAGGGCGCGATCCGGCCATCATCTTCCAAATTTTCTTAATTTTACACAATTTTAGCCAATTTGACCGGTTTTCTTCTGAAAAATAACTGCTTTTCACGATTTGAACCAGACTGCCCCCCTCACCCTTCAAATATTTCGTCAAGCACCGTCTCTGTAGAGAGCGAAATAATCAAACACTCCATCAAGCAATGCTCCAGTAAAAAACGTAACAGCAAAACAAAACAACCAAAACTCAATTTTCTCCGCATAATATATAATGCAACAACAATAACCCACGAAGCTTAATTGCCGGCTTTTCTGTTGAGGATGAACTGTAAGGGAAGAAGCAGGTGTGGCTGCGGTAGGCTGGAAGTCGCTACCTTATCACAGGGGAGAAGCAAACTGTGCTGACAGTCCGCTGGAGCCGACGCAAACCAGGTGGAAATTATCAGCGAAGCCAATGCAAAACAGGTTTAACCATTGCGTGAAATAACAAAAACTCGCCAAATTTGACCCCCAATGTCAAAATAAAGATTTCAAAGAAATAATTTACACTGGATGAGCTTGAGCAGGACACTTAAACTAGAACAAACAAAACCTGAGGTAAAATTTGATCGCACAGGGCTAATGGCGCCATAAAATTCAGAATCTCTCCGACTAGCTCAGTAGATTTGAACGGCATCCTCGTGTGTTGACGTAGGGTGATGGCCAAACGGTCCAAATACGAGGCTACCAAGAGACGTGTTTGCATGTGTCAGGACCTGTTAGGACCGATGTATTCAACGCATACGCGTCGAAAGGGGCGGGGGCCTGCCCCCCTTGGCCAAATTTCCTGACCTCATCAAATGAGACAACCGACATTTTTATCCGGTGCGGATCGCCCAAATTATTTTGTCCTGATGTTGATTTTGTGATGTTGGTTTGCTTTTTGCCGGTGGACACTTATTGTACAACGCAATGAAGCTAAACTTTCAACCTTCTGTATAATTTACCAAAGGTGGTGAGCATGGTGTTACTTGGCTCCCTTGCCAACTGACAACACTTTCAAATTCTGGGTGTAGTGGATGCTGCCGAATCACATGAGGTTGAACATGGACACAGGACATTCAGAATAGATGGCGTGGCAGTTCCCAAGAGCGCGACCCTGGTACTCGGCAGACAAGTAGGGATCCAGATTTCCATTCTCGTTGGAGCCCTTCGATGCACTGCAAATAACGATACAGGAACATATTAGAACTTCGTGCAAGTGGGTGATAAAATCCTGTTCGATGTTTGAATGAAGAATACGGCTAAATAAATAAGTCACATGATCAAATGAATGAGACACACGATCAAATGAATGATGCACATGATCAAATGAATGTGGCACATGATCACATGAATGACAAGCATTATCAAATGAAGGAGTCACGCAATGAAAAATTGAGGCACGCGAACAAATATATGACGTACATGATCAAATAAATTGGAAACAAACAAACCAATGAGATACGTGATTAGTAGAATGAGACACATCATTATACAAATGAAGCAAATAATCTATAGAATGAGACACATTATCAGGAAAATATGCATTAGGTAAGACTGAAAGCATCCGCTAAAATGCGAACAAAACAGCATAGAAGGCGAAATCGAAACTGCTGGAATACAACATAAATAATATCACTCGCGAGATCGGTAAGGTTTCCCGAATTTCCTCCCAGATTAAGAGTCCATTAGTCACTTTATTATTATTCATTCTCCCTTAAAGCCCATTCCCCAACGGCAGGACACGGGCACTTAGCTGAAGGGGCTTTCCCCCGAGGTCCAGGCGAAGCAGCTCATAGTGCAAGGGTATAATACAGTCAATACTCCCGACTGTACTTCTACTACAAGCATTCGCGAGTTTTAGCACACCAGTGTCGTATTTACCTGAGAACTATGGCCATAATTTCACCGAATAGTCCCTCGTTGTCCATGGGATAAGATGCCGCCTCGCAGATGGCCCTGAGCAGGCAGGCGCGGCCGTCCACGCCGAACCTGCACCAAGGTGTTGTGGTCACTGCTGCTGACCTCCTCAAACACTCCGCTCACCTAGAAACGAGTTTAATGGTGTCGAGTAATTCTCCTGTTTAGTGGACAGCTGAAACGGCGCAAAAAAACAGGCCAGGTATTTCTAAATCGTCCATTGAATGTTGTTTGGTAAACAAGAGGCATGAAGATGTCCAGAACAGAAGCATTAGAAGATAAAATAGCCGAACGGCCCTTGGAAATCATAATACTGCATTTTTGATCGGCATTTCAAGATTCAAAGTTTTCCATCATATTTCATTTGCATTTTTCTGAGACGTTTCAAATACTCGGCCGATATGACGTTCTTGTTCCGTATCAAACTGCATATGGGATTGAAAGCACATCTGAAACCGAGGTACCACCACCAAATGATGGAAAACCAAAGTTATCCTACTTATCAAGCTTGTGCGCGGCCAAGTGGAAGATGCTGAGCCACTTCTGGCCGCGGCTTCTTCTCCCAATGCCCAGGGATGTGTTGGTGTTGGTGGGGAGCCTCCACCTCAGCTGGTTGTCCAATCCCAGTACGTACAGCCGGTTCCATACTGATTGGTAGGTATTAGGCCGCTGTCGTTCTTGCAAAATATATCTTAAGTGATGGTCCTTGCCGACACCATTGTTGCCTCAGCAAAAAATATGTCTCTAAACCTGCTTTTTGTTTAACTATTTGTGTGTTAGACGTAGACGGAATAACGGCATAAATTCATGTTTTCTATAAAACATAATATTTAGGAAAAAATCATTCTGTTTTCGTACTTTACACATACAAGAGTAGTTTTGACAATACATGAGTAGCTTTACACAATACCTATCGACCTATCAAAAGTACTTTTTGATTTTCTTATAGTGTCATTTCATAGGAAAATTAATACATGAGGTAATAAACATCGCCCAAACTCGTCCACAGGACGCTGCACTGTCCTCTTGCATACTTGGGGCCTGGATGTGTTTTGGCATTCTGCTGATATTTGGCCCAGCTTTGTGAGAAAACTCAATATTATGACGTAATGATTTTTGGTTATATCCCACAACTAACAATATATCTATTTTTTTAAAAGCAACGATGCATATGTTCATACATGCCTATTCAGGCGCAGCGTTCTTTACTGTAAATACCTACAGATGAAACTACAGCTTAACACAACATGTGAAGATCTAATGACACTAATGGACCTTAAAATAATATATTATATATATAGATATATTTTTTTTAATCTTACCTCGTTTTATCCGAAAACTATCAGGAGACTTCTTACGTTTGCGTTGTGAGCTGTGATAAGGGTACATGATAAATTTATTGGCAAGCCATTGTCAGTTACAGGCATAATACTCACCACAAGATGGTTGTTGATGAAGTCAATACTATCTGCAGTTCTTAGGTACTGGTACAATCCTGGACTGGTGTGTGAACAATGCAAATACGGCCTGTAGAAACCGTCTAAAAACTCTGCAGTCAACATATACAATTTCTTAGGTCTTTAACGGCGTTTTCTGTATTGACACGTCATTTTTAGAACTGAGAAACTTCATTTTGGTTCTCAGTCACTTGAGCCTAAAAGAAGGGCAATGAAATATAAATGGCAGGAAAATCCACCATTCCCAGCTAAAAGTGCTCAAAACAACGTCAAATTTGCAGCAGTTATGCCGTAATGACGCAATCAGATCTGTAAAATAGTATTTGAGTTATGTAGTAATATTGGCCCAAGCTGTCCTTGAAAATCCTATTTTGACCAAGTTTAAATAGCTTGACTCGCATTGGTCAACATTATTATACCATTTTCCATAAAATCTGCATCATTACTCATGTTATGGCGTCTATCAAAATTTCATCAAACTTAGTTCCAGGAATTGTATGTCAATCGGCTCTCATCCCAGATAGTCAAAAGTGGAAAACAGTCTCAAATATTTGAGCAGGGTAAGACGAGCCGAAAATAAGATAATTTTCATACATCTACTTTGATTATATCGTCACTGATGCTTTTTTAATTAAAAACAATTTGTTTTGGGATCACTTTGGATGGAGTTATCGATTGCACTTTGAATCGAAAAAATGGTTGTGTAGCTCTCGATTTAGAGGGGGGTAAAAAGCCTCCCCCTCCCTTTGCCTGGTAAGTTACATTTGAGAGATGTGCCAGGGTCGGATTGAGAAAGGGCCTAAAAGTATTCATGCCTAAATTAGCATTGCTTTAGCGGGTCTAAAGCATTGGCTTCGAATGTTAATCAAAAAAATCCTGGTAAAAGCCAAATACTTCTCTTTAAATAAACGAGGTTATTATCTAACGGAATTTTGAGCGAGTGTTGGGATCAGAGGTGGCACCCGGCTGCGGCGGCGGCCGCTGTTGCACCATTGACGTCATCACCTGCTGACGGTGTCCTCCGTGGCCGAGTACAGCATGGCCAGGTCGACGGAGCTGCGGCCCACCGTCATAGACGTCGGCAGGATCCAGCCGGAGGTGTACTGGGCGAAAAAGAACTGAACTGCAACCCAGCCACGTGAGCAGCGTCAGCTGGTCAGCTGGAAGCCCTGGATATGTTACACGTTTGTTTTTGTTTTGCTTTCAGTCAAGGAAAAGAGTCATGAAAAATTGTAATGGCTAAAAATCACGGATCAGGATAGATGGGTCATGATCCCGTTGCAAATTAGGCTATTGCGGCTCCACTGTGTATTTTAAGACTCGCACTGTGACTTTTACTCACTTGGTTTATGTAAAAAATGGATAAGTATCCAGTGAAAAAGTAAGACTTAGTGAAAAAGTATCCAGCCACTGCCTGAGTTATTTTGGCACCTTCAACTACCTGGGGGTGGTCATTCCCCCCTATGATTTCTTTCTAAACCAATCATGGCACGGAAAAAGGCGGGAGGGCGCTAGAAGCACCCTACTGCCTTCCCCTCCTAACCCGCTCTGAGCCGTGTCCGCCGAGCCATGGCGTCGTCAGTCAACATGGTCAATATGGGCCAAATTGGGGCCGATGTAAGAATCCCTTATATCCCTGGGGCTAGTAGGTATAGAACAAAGCTAAGGGCATCCATGTGCTCACCTTGACCTAAGGAGTCAAATGAATGTCGGGAATCGCCTCGTTGGATCAAAGTGTGGCCTTGAGCTCAGATTATGGCCAGCTAACTCTTCAATGTCCTTTTGGATATCATTCGAATCCTCAGAGCATGCTTATCATTATAATATCAAATTATCGATGCATCTTTTTTACCGAAAATTACAGTCACAGACACCTTCGAAAACAAGCATAACATCTAATAACCTCTGGTGTCCCTGTTATTGATATGACCGGAGAATCCTCAGCGATGTACCGATTTGTCATTCCATGAGTACTCTAGTTTAGAAGGGCAACGTCACCATACATTGGTTTGAATGTTGAAAATGATGGTATGACTCGTTAACCTGACCTAATATGATTTTATCAAAAGTTGTAAATTTGATCGTTTTAAAGGATATGTAAAACAAGTTTGTGTAATTAAAATAAGCCCTGCATTGTTCACGAAAAACCGATATTAGGGTTCGAACTGATTTCTAGGTCCTCTTGAATTAATAAACACCGAGAGCTACAGCCTTTACTTTGCAATGCAGTGAGAAGGAAAAATTACCGGAGGGATCATATGGGTATTTGGTGAAACGCAGAGCATAGCTCACGGAGGAAATTATTTTAAACCTTAACCTAATAACGGACCCTGTTCCGCGCCTTAAGTTTACTTACACAGTTGCGTTGTACGGTAGGTGGGAATAAATATTTTTGGAATTACATAGAAGATAGATCCAGTTGGGAAGCTGATGAATCGCTTCTGCCGAGAATGAATCTCGCTGGAGCGCTTGTGGCGTCTGAGTCTGCTGTCTCTGTCCGATTCCACTCGTTGTGAGTAGGAGCTCCAAGTCTCGTAAGGGTTTCCGACTGTGATGAGACCCTGTGGCAGAGTCCGTCCTGAGGCACCGACCATGCGGTGGGAACGCGTCCGCCCACCCTCCCTCCGTCCACTGCTGATGTATCTTGGTGTGATTTCGTCTGATGGTGCCTCTGTTGTGTTCCTAAACATCGCCGCTGGCTGCTGCTCCCCTGGTTCTGTTGAGACTTTGCCGGCTGATTGAGGTGTGACGGAGGAGAGGTCCAACAGAAGCTGTCTTTTGGAGGAGCTGCGTTTGTTGGAGGCGAGCCCGGCGTGACCGGAGGATGTCAGGTAGTTGATGTGATCCGCCAGGTCCTGGTCAGAAGGACGGAGCTCAACCTCCCAGGGCAGCTCTCCGGTAACCGCCAGGTGGGCCAGGCTCATAATCAGCAGAAGAACTGCGAGTGGGGTTCTGAAAGCAAAGCCCAGTCTTTGCATTAGGTAGTAACTGGATTTTTTTAAAGAAAAAAATCTGCTGATACGGATAGTGAACAAAGGGAGTGAGATTTACCAGTGCTCACATTTCACGTTTTGTCTAATATAAAATCAAAGCCGGTCTGAGCATTTTCACTTTGTAAGACTCCATTCGAGCTTGAATAACATTTTTCATAAATAAATCCATTAAACCAATTTAGCTTAGAAACGTCCTGACCCAGCAAAGTTAGCCCGTACAATTTTGCCTCCAGACGAGCGACACGCACAACATATCCTTAATTTTAACCTCACCTGATACTGAAGAGTGAATATTGATAGCAAAACATTAACTTCTTCAGAGGGGACAAACGGAATAGAAAAACTATTTTTGCTGAATGAGAGGTACTCGCCAATTGATAAATTATGGAACTCTAGTTTTCTTCGGGGGAGGGGGGCTCCCTGTTTTCTTTGGGAGGGTATAGCAGAATTGCCCCCCCCATCCCCTGGATCTGTCCCAGTTCAATGGTGAAATTGCTTTAGGAAAATGGAAAATAAGTCCTCCTAGGCTGTTACAATTTCTTCAGAAACAGTATATTTTGCGATTTTTTTCGCTTATTAATGTTTAATTCTACCTGTTTTAATGTTTCACGTTTTAGATATGTGTCACTTAAGTTGCACACAGCAGTGTATTTACACCTGATGTAAATATGACTGATTTCGAGACAAAACTCCGCTTCCTCTCGCCCTCTGGTAGAATATAACTCGATTCAACGGTTGCAAAATGTTTGCACTTCAACAACGATCTAAACGCGAGGGAGGAAAATTGAAACCTGATTGAAAGAAAAAATAATGCTTGATCATTGCCGCCAATATTAATATTTAACACGTCAAAGTAATTATTATGTAGCGTCACTAGCGTCACTTTAATTCTTGATTGGTAGAAAACATGCATTCAGCTGTTTCGAGCTGTATACTCTTATTTTTTCAAGCCTATCCCACAAGCACAGGGCTGTCATTCGAGGACTAAAAATGCAAGGTGATTCTACTTTATTCTACATTTTGCCATTTATGGGTTCAGCCAAAGTGAACACACTTCTCGGTGTGGTTATGCGCTGTTGCAAATCTGTACTTTCTTGGAAGACACCCACATATATTTTAGGCCTTTCATTGAGGGAACTAACTCACCTCTCCATCATTGCGAGGTGAAGAAGGCGATGCCTGCCTGTGAAGAGTCCAGGAGCACTGATAACCAGTCGCGCTGTCTTGGCGGTTTTATTGTCGTTTTCTCAGGATGCGTGCGTGTAACGTTCACACTCCCAGCGGAGCTGACATATACCATGAGTAGAAGTGTAAAGAGTGAAGAAAAGGCTAGATCCTGAAAATGTTCACAGATACGAGGAACAAGCCTCCAAGATTAGACATGGTTTCATAAGGGCTGCTCTTTACATTTGACTAAATGAAACCTGCGTCATCATCAGATTAATTGCATTGATTTTCGTCTTGCCTGTGGTCAGTGGCGTGCTCTGAAGAGACGTCGGCGGCTGGGACCACTCACCGAGCCACCGCGGCGTGAACCGGACTCTGACACTTCCTGCACGAGACTAACCGACTCGCACGCCCTACCAAGCTATACTGGGCTGATCCAACATTTCTTGCTTTGGGAATTTTTCTAAGCATCTACTGCGTGGCAGCTTTTCATTAAAGTACAAATGAGACTGAATGTGGGTGGCACCGACCACAAAAGATCGTATCCTACATCATTGCGAACTGACCCGGTACCGATCGCCCCTGTCACCTGCTTAGAGACCCCATCAAACTTTAAGAGGGGCCGTAGCCTCTGCCTAGTCAACCATAATATTTTTTTCTTTCCAAGTCAGCTGCGCTAAGAAACTAGCGTCACTATTTCGCTACATTCTACCATATCTTTACCGTCATGGGCATGTATTTATTCATGCCGACCATGTGAAACAAATATCGCCTCCTTTTCCTCCCACTGACTGGTTAAAAGCCATTTCCATGGACAGTGTGAGGCCCCAGGCTTTTGAAAGCGTTTTCAGAGAGTTGAATAATTTGTCACCTTATCAACTCTGAGGTATGTATGGTATCAACGGGAAACAATTACAATGGGAAGGCGGAAAAGACTTAGGAAAGCGCTTGGGAACACGCAAAAAAGCGGTGGTAAATGGCAAAGTGTCTGAGTAGATACCTGTACTCTAAAAAGCACCAGAGGGCGAAATGCCTCTCCGTTACTCACTTTTCTCTACATAAGTGCCTCGCCCCATTCATCAATTTTCTAATAGTCTCGAGCGATTGCTTGTTGAGAAATTCCAGGACAGACCGAGAAAAATTATCGGGCGCAGTGTAAGCCTTGAACTTAATTCATTATATCAAGATTCTCTAATTCATATCAAGCTTTACATTTCACCATGTCCTCTTGCGTGCGTTGTAGTATAAAACTATAAATCCAACGGCGATAGAAAAGCTCAAACCAGCACCGTCGTGTTTATATTGATGAGAAGGTTTCAAATGTACCCTTCATGATAGGGGGATGATAATGATGGTGAAAAAACAATTTTTGGAATATACCTATTGCCACTCGGGAGGTGATTCTAGGGTTAAAATGGAGACTTTGAGGGCAGAAGGTATTATTCTACCTTGCAAAAAAACTTCGACCATGGGCAAGTGACAATTTTGTCCCTGATGCTTGTTTTCCAGCACCTATTGAGTGTTCCATTGGACCTGCTACTGTCAGTTTCTCTTGCATATAATTCCAAAAGTATTTGTATTAAGGCAGTGTCAGTCTGCGTATCTGCTACCTGACAAATTTTTCAACATTTTTGACAAAAAATACCTAGCTAGGTCAGGTCAGGTCACTGGGTTTATGACGTCATTCCTATGCCCATGCATAGTGGTTTTTCGAAGTGGAAATCTAGCTCGCTCTTAGAAATGCAAGACGAAATTTTTGGATAGCATTCAAAAGCTGTTGAATTGAAAAATGTGATATGTCACAAACAGATGTCCGGTTAGGTCCATAGCTATGTCAGCAGAGGTCACGAAGGGTATACAATATTATCTGAGAGTGTTAACGAATTGCAATTAAACGCAGTATAACTATGATTTTGGTGCCATGGAGACCATTTGGCCCATAATAATCAGGGTTATGCATGTTATTACTTTGTTGGGGTAGTTTATGCCTTTGACCTTATATCAAGACCACCCTGCTACCTAAACTCTCGGCCTTGTTCCTCTCCCCCCAGAAGGTGACGGGTACCGGGAGAGTCCTGGTGGAGTTGGTATGTTCTACATTAGAATGTTACTGCATTGACTTGACTTGATATAAGGTGCTTGGGCACTAACTGATTTTTGTGTTTGCAGGGGCTTTCAGAAGTAGTTATTTCCGTTTGATTTCACGTTTATTGCCACTGTAACAATGTCTCTATGCGTGGAAGGGGAGCCTCATCTGGTCTCACCAAGGAAACGGACAGGGTTCATCTTCGCTTCGACGGCCCGGTGCGAAGATTTAGAAGATATCTGGCGGAATTTATGTGTTTTTTTCCAGCTCAACGAGACGAATGGCATGCAACATGCCCTTCTTAGGCAACGGGATACCCTTATATTTGACCATGACCTGAGGTCAAGGATCTCGGGTCAGGGTCAAATAACGACATGTCAAAGTTATGTTGCATACCATTTGAAGTCCTGTGTCATGAAGCAAAATGATTGCTGTATCTTTGTGTTCGAAAACATAGGTAAAATGTTCTTCATAATGGTGAACGTTGGTCACATCTGGTTATCTCATTGTTGATCTGACCTCAAAATTATTGTCAGCAATTCCGATTATATATTCCATGGGCTTTCGAATGATCGGAAAAATTGAAATCTGGATCTTTTAACAGCCGAGTTGTACTCTGCCTTAGTCTTCCACTTTTAAGAATAGCAAAATTGGCTTAAAGGGTTAACACGTGGACTGGAGGGTACCGCGGAGTCCCCACCCCCCCCCCCCACCTATTTTCCAGGGTGCCCGGAGAACCGCTCGTAGCCGAAAGGTGATACTTGGCCACATTTGAGAGCATTTAACGGCTTGTCGATTAGCGAAGACATTTTTTTCATCGGTTGAATTTCGTTTTACTCATAGGCTTTCAAAGTCAGACCTGCATTTTGAGATCGCCGGAATCGCGTGGTCAAACCAGTTCACTTGCATTGGAGACCCAGTGGTGACGTCACAACGCCAGGTAACCGGGATGATATGTTAAGTTCGCCTCAAATGAAGGTCAAGATCAATTTCAAAGGTCACAGGTCAAGGTCATATCAACACTTTCAATGTCATTGACCCCAGTGCCTCCGGTTATATAGCATTACCCGGTCTGATGTATATTATCCTATGACGTTATAGCTAAGTTACCTCAATGTTAAGGTCGGGGTCAAAGGCCAGGGTCAAAGGTCATCGGTAAAGGTCAATCATCATATTTCATCAAACAGTTGCTATAGTGTTCGTAATAGTGTACATTATAGGTAGTATACCATATTGTGACCTTATAGGTTAATGACCTTGAATGGCCTTGACCTCAAAATAGCAAGAACGATGATTTGCTATCTTCCATCTATGACCCTGGTCCACCTTTAGCTTATTCCCGTCCTTTCCCGCATAATTACATCATTTTTCAATAGGTTCTCAGCATGGCCAATATCTGACCTTTATGACCTAGTTTGACCTTGAAGAAATTGACCTAGGTAAATGAAAATAAGCCGTGATTTAGACCACCATAGCCCCCACCCACCCCCAACCGGCGTTTTTCTACGCCTCTTAGTTTTTGAGATCTTAGGAGGGGCTTACCAGTACCCTCCAGTGCGCGTTAGTGTCAGACCCCTCTCCGGTGTGATTGTTAAATAATGACGTCATAAGTCAGTTATATGAATTGACACAATTTTTTTGGAAAACTTAAAAAATTATTCAACTATAAATTTTACAAAGTTTTGTTTCTTTGGTGTAATTACGCTCACAAATATTCGCGAAAAACTGAGAGGGACAGGACCGATTGGACACTCGGACGATACGGGAAATGACTGGCAGAAAGGAAAATTTTTAATTGCCCATGGTCGAAGTTTTTTTGAAAGCTAGACCCATAACAAACCACCAAAAGTTATCATTCGTCATATAGAATCATGTGTTAAGTGGCAACTGAGCAGTGATAACATTGAAATTTATCATCCCCCCTATAATCATGATCCTTTGAGTTCACTTGGTGACATCAGGTCACGCTTTTACGAGATCATATGGTGGTAGAATGTGTTTATAGAGTTAAAACGTACTTAAGATTATTAAAATGATTAAAATTTCATTCGTTATGAATTATCAAGCCGAAGGCCCGAAACATTTGACATGCGCATTGACGGGGTTCGGAGCCACAAGCGTTTTGACGGGGGAGGCGAGTACCCGCCTCCCATAAGATCTCAAAAATCACACTAGGTAACCCAAAAAATGTTTAAAGAAAACATTTAAACGTTTTTTTCAGGCCAAATTTAAGGTCACTAGAGGTCAAGGTATGCCAGCATAGGGTTGACATTGAAATGACGGTTTTTAGTCACGCCATCTGAACCAGTAGAGATCAAGAAAAACAATCTAAACCTTTGGTGTCCTCACAGCAATCTGAATCGAATGATATATTAAATCCTAGATTAGATAAATCTTACATCTAGACTATCTATATCCATTATCCTAGATATATAAATCCTAGATTTCACCTGACATGGGTCAGGAGGTGAAGGTCAAATCAGGTCAAAATGAAAATTATGAGAACTGCAAGGATGAGACAAAACCCAATGTCATTAAAATAAACGCTGTACCATTACCCATTACCAAGTTATTCAGTTTAAGCCGTTTGTCCCAAGTCCCATGAATTTTCAATGCAGAGGTCATGGCTCGTACCTGACTTTAGGCCATCGATGTAGAAAATTCCGGAATACAGTTGATAGTATCCAGTAGTCCCATTATATGGCATTAGTTTCAGATCCAAGGGATAACCCCGTTCTTACTTTAACAATTAAACTTCTTCTTACTTACATTACAAATTTAGAAGTAAGGTCACTTAGCCTAAAATGGTCACCTGACCTGAAATAACCTGGACCAAAAATTTGATATAAGTTCTAAAAATGAACAGAGGAAAAGTATACTAAGTACGACAGCGCAACGCGCTGCCATTTTTATCATATTTCCGAGAAAAACCGACTAGGGTGGGTACCCGTCCCCGGCAGTGTGCGTGTTGGCATAGTCCTCGCAACTGCAAGGGAGGGGATGGGGGGTGCTGCAACCTGCCTGAGTTTGGCATACGCATCACCCGCAAACGTCCTTTATGAAGTTTGTCCTGCTTTTCATAGCTAAAAGAGCACTTCTTTTCCATCTTGTCCAAAAAATATATTTGGGTGACCATAACTAAAATGCGTTTTTAAGCATCGCCAGGGGTTGATGGGCAGACTCAGGTACCAGTCACCTTAAAAGAAATGCTCTGGTTATTACCTGAGCCGTTTGCATTGTTTTACAAATCATTTCAGAGGGATTATTATTAAAGTTCGTTTTCGGATCGCTGACGGTAAATGGTATGGTCCAAAGGTGGAGTACGAACATAGGGATAATAAAATAAAAGCAATCACTTCGGACCCCGATGGCGATAGGATGTTGCAATTCTTTTGAATATTATTTTCGTTAAACAAAATTCTGCGAGGGGACATACATCGATGGTGAAGCATTGGGCTCTTAACAGTTGCAGGTAATGTTGGTAGCCCGCATTAGCAACATGCCTGATGACATTTCCAATATTTTTCTGCACCACCAATCAGAGGCGCAGGAATTTTTTCAAGTTGAAGGTGGGGAGAGAGTGGAGGGGGAGGCGGCACAGGTCGTTGCCACTGCTGAGGACAGGGGTAGCTAGCCACTATTTTCGGAAAAAGTTTTCTTATTTCGGTCAAATAGTAAAAAGACCTTTATGGGGAGCAGGATAAAAAGAAACCAAAACCCAAATCTGAAGAGCTTTAGTTTCCTGAGAGGATATTTTTATACTAAAACTGCTCAGCAATGCGTTAAAATTTCATTTGCAACCCCCACCCACTCTTCAGACGGTGACAAAGCTGACATTTAAAAGGCCGAAGTGCCCTGCTATTTTTGCGCAATCTTGACGACGAGCATGCTTTTACTGCTACAGGCTGCCTGCTACACGGTCGGCCGCAACCTCTCGTTCGGTTATTTGGTCGCATCTTTTCTGTCGGCGGCAAGCCCTGCTCAACTATTTGACTGCGACTCCGCAGACAGTGGTATGTATCGGGACTACCTA
The DNA here is from genome assembly GCA_034440635.1 of Lepas anatifera. Lineage (NCBI taxonomy): Eukaryota > Metazoa > Arthropoda > Thecostraca > Lepadidae > Lepas > Lepas anatifera. Next base: position 3,260,713 of record JAOTON010000634.1, read on the forward strand.
CCAGCCGCCCCGGCAGCTCAGTTGGTAGAGCGTTGGGCTCCGGCCCGCTGCTCAGAAACATGCAGTGGCGGTGCATGTTCAGGCTTGGGACCGGTTCCCTTAAAGGGAATGTGGCACCTTAATCGAATCCTGAAATTTAGTGAAATTAGGCGTGCTTTTAGCCAAAAATAATGAAACCACTCATGATTTCTCTGAAAAATGTTCAAGAGGCCCAATATTTTGTTTTTAAAAATGCTCCTCTAGGAAAAGAAATAAATATCTGCCTGTGAATGATGTCATGATCTGGCAACCACTACAATACCTGAAACACTTCACGGGCTTCGATTGGCTGATGCTCATCGTGACGTCAGCATATGTCGTCACACCAGCAGCTCACAACAATGGCCGCCCGGCGACGGGCTGATGGGGGGCTGGTGTCAGGTAGGTTTTAGCTTTTTCTACGGAAATATCGAGTTCCAAGACAAATGAAATATGGCGTACTGGGTTTTCCAACTTGCTTTACAACTCAGCTATCTCAGTTAAAAATCACGTAGTGAAGGTACCACATTCCCTTTAAATGCTCCGGCGCTCAAAAGTTTAGCCGACGTAGGTCGGCTGGTAACTGACCGGTGAGAGGGTGACCTGAGCGGGGCGTGCTTTGGAGGACGTTTAGCTTTGGCTTATGGATTAATAATTCATTGTGGGAGTTGTTCGTTCGGGTGGTGGGGCTGGGACTTGATGACTTTAGTGAGGCTCCGACTAAAAAACCTGAGCTGGGAACAACTTGGACAAAATTTATAAAAAATGAGGGTGCTACTTTCCGATGACACTTGGCCGGGCAGTGCCTTGGCTCTTTTTGGGGGGATCCAATTAGACCCCCGACGGTCTCGGAAAATAAAGGGAACACGGGAAAAATCGGATTGGTGATAAACATGCTAAAACCTATTCTCGAACCAAGTTTTAACCATATAAGTTGAGCTTTGACTTCACGATGGGCCAAAATGGGTCAAATTTAGACCAATGTAGGAAATTGCATATAACTCAGAAAATATCTGACACCAACAACGGGACCAATGTGATCGTCATGATTCAACAATTCAGATGACAGCCTACACAGCCTTTTAGGCTAGAGAGTAACGTTGACCTCAGGTTAGTATTCCAGTCAAGGTATCAAATTTGATATGGGGAATCTCGACATGTTCCGTTGTTTTTTTTTTTTGAAGAGTTGCCATATGAACGGTGAAAATAGGGCTGCCCTTGACCTGTATGATAATTTCACGCGCCTTTGGGTTTTAGAGCAACAGGAGTGTAAACTGCACCGGCAAGAATAGACTAAGACATTACCGGATGGTCGAACAGCCCCACAACTGTTACTCCTGTACTGTTAGTCGCTAGGGCTACTCCACTACTGTTACTCCACTACTGTTAGTCGCTAAACTGGAGTTTTGGTCACATGCAAGTTGAAAGGGTACCACTCGCACCATTGCTTGAACCTCGATTCGCAAATTGCACTCGCACTATGCACGTGCAAAGTAAAAGGATGACATTTTTGGGCTAATGTGACCCTCCCTTCATAGCTTTCAAGGAAATAAAGATGGGGCAGATGCTAAGCAACTTGCTCTCTTATGTTGGCCAACATGCTAGCCGTATACATGCATGAGCAGGATGACGTCAGCGAACTGGTTTTTGCCCTCGTACCAGCAAAGTTTTTTTGTCTTTTTTTAAGTTCCTCCGCTTAAAAATATGCCCTTTGCTTTGATAGCTATGCTGTCACAAACACAGTTTCGGAATAACATTTGAACCAGACCAGAACTCTCTGTGGTGCTATTTGCGCCGCAGCTCGTGCTCCGTGTACCCCTCGCAACGTGCAGTTCTGCCCCAACCAAATAACGCTCGGTATTGCTATCTTAACATGAGCATGCCTTCAGTTACCAATTTACTCAACTTCTCGAGCGTGTCCACCGTTTCAGGCGTATCTGCGTTTAACGATGGCGCTAATGCCCTGAGCCGGTATGGCACCTCCGATTTTTCTTTAAAACGGCTAATTTGCACAGGCCCTGTTTACGTCACATCACTTCTTATGGGAGAGAGAAAGAGAGAGAGGGGGAAGGGAGAGGAAGGGAGAAAGAGAGAGAGAGAGAGAGCCTCGTGCAACTTTATTGGTGATGTTAAGAAATACCTTGTGCTCCACACACTTCATGAACATAATAGGTACGCAGAATCACTGCAGGAATCATCATTGCAAAATGATAATATATCAGCCATTATAGCGCTCAATGCGACATCCTGCGACCCATTGCAGAAGTGTATACCATCTCTAAACAACGCACTTCCACACTGACTCTAGACATCTATTCAAACATTTAGCGGTCATGTAAAACGTGCACAAAATATCATTCTTTTTTAACCGGCGGTGGAGACAAAAGTGGTTACTTATAGCTACAAAAAACAATTCAATAGTGCAAGAGAGCTTCTAAACATTATAACTGCTCTCATTAATTAAGCTTAAACCTGAAGAGAATCGACATTTTCTTCTGCACCACAAAAATATCCCTGAGTAAGCCTCAAGAGCATCATTCATTAGAACATAAATAACATTATAACATATGCATTATATAACATTGCATAATTATGTTATCTAATACATTAGATAACATGATAAGTCCACTATTATCTATGATCAGAGTCATTCCTTTGGCACTTTTAGCTGGCAATGCCTGCAAGAGGTTCAAGGGGAAATAATTTGATAGTGATGCACATAGATGAAAGAGTGAGTATAAGATGAAAGAGTGAAGATAAAACCGTCGCCAACTGGTTTGAGGGAGCCATTTTTGGAGCATGTCGACATATGCGTATAGATCCTTGTCAGTGAATAATGCTGAAGAACATATACACGAATATATACAAAGTCTTCGAAAACGAGCACATGTTCAACACGTTCAGAAAGTATTTTATTGATACATATCATATGCACCACTAACATGAAATTTTAAATAAGATCGGCCCGTGACGGTCACCTTCCCTTAACACGCGCATTGACGGGGTCTGAGTCACATTTGCTTTGACGGGAGGGGCGGGTACCCGCCCCCTAAGATCTCCAGAACCACGGTAGGTAGCGAAAAAAGGTAAAAGGTTTTTGGCAGACCATTTACTTTTCCAGCAAAATGAACCATTTTTTTGTCATGTCACATTTGAGGTCACGAGAGGTCAGAACATGCCGTGATAGGTATAACATGTAAATGACGGTTTTCGGTCATTTCATCTGAACAAGTAAAGATATCGCAAAACGGCTTGAACCATAGAATCTTCGCAGCAGGCCGAATTGAATGATATATAATTTGAACTTTCTAGGTGAAATCAAGGATTTGACCTAACCTGAGGTCAGGTCAAGGTTAAGTTAGATAAAATGCATATCATTAGAACCTCGAAGACAAGGAAGATCTAATGCAGCTAAAATAAGCGCTCTATCACCATCCGTTACTAAGTTATTCAGTTAAAACCATTTTTCCCATGCATTTCCAATGGAAAGGTCATGGCTAGTACCTGACTTTAGGTCATCGATAGCAAAAATACCGGAACATATTTAAGAGAACTCGGTGGGCCCCTTATGTGAGTTTCAATCAGATAAGTTCACCGTGTTCCGACCCATGTTATCTTAAACTTTTTTGAGGTCAGGTCACTTGACCTGTACTGGTGACCTGACCTGAGATGATCTAACCTTAAAATTCGCACAGAAGTTGTAAAAATGATGAGAGAAAAGGTATGACAAGTACGGGGCGCTACGCGCCGTCGTTTTTATGCTATCTCCTAAAAACCCGAGGGGGCAGGTACCCGCCCGCGTCAATGCGCGTGTTAAACTGGGATACTGCTGAGATTTTGATGCCTCAAAACAGAAAAAATCTTACATTCCACAGAGCTACAAACAAGTCAGGTGTTCTACGTATCAAAACAGCAGCAGCGTGGCCGACGCCTCAGGAGGTAAGCTGTCGGAACAGCGAGATGGGGCACTGCGTGAAGGCGGCGGCGCAGTTGCCGCCGGACGCACCCAGTCTCTCGGCGTCGCGGTACTCCTCCAGACCGTCGGCAGCGCCCTCTTGCGTGTGCCGGCTGGGTCTGAACGGTCAGACAGAGAACGTCAGATGGAACGGAAGGGTCATATTAAATGGTGTCAGGTGACTGTAACAGCGGGGACTCGGCAGGGGCCTGTAGCATGGAATCTGTACACTCTAGCAGGCAAATCGTTTGCCAAAATTCTACTATTTTGCTATTTCGTGAGATTTACATTTGGAAAGAAAATATATATTTGCGTTCTGCCCTCACGCATTTTTTACAAGAAAGCCTTGCATCGGGAATAACCCTAAATAATCGTAAGGAGTGGAGGTCTGCAGTTAAAATATTGCCTGTCAATTTTCGAAACAATGATAACAAAATATAAAAGTGTTGTGATAAGGACAGAACTCATAATCTCTTCAGGGAAATGATCCAGGTGATTTACCACTTGTTGGTCATATGAAAGTGTTCAAGAACGGCTCGTAGAGAATTGCAATATAGGAAATCGATGGAAGCTGTTTGTCCCACTTGGCAGGATGGCAGCGAGGCGGACTATGTAAATGTGCAATAAAAAGCTATGACCATAGGCGTGGAAACGTCCGTAACATTAGCAGCAAATACACATTTTGTGTTCCAAACACATCTGCAATGAAGGGCTTAACGTCATGATGTTAAAATCTTGTATATGGGCAGAGGTCAGAAAAAGTAATTTGGTTCCCCAACGCAGACCAGTTGATGCCCCAAGATGAGAGGAACGTTCCCCAGAGGCGGTTATCTGGCAATTATAGCTTGTGGAGCAGAAGCCTGAGCACATGGCCTTTATTTGTCACATTCAGGTCATAAAAGTTTAGTACTTATTAGGGGATATTGTTCAAAATTAGCCTAGATGGTCTTCAGGCTATGAATTTTTTCAGGTGTAAAACAATCCAAAATTGTTCAACACTTAAATTCTTGGGGGTCAAACTATTTCTCTCTATATACATATTCTCAAGTAACATGGGACACTGATTCCAATGAACAAAGGAAATTCAAAATTTGTAGGCAATTTCAAAAGTTATGGGCATATAAATGTTTGACACACTTGTAAAGGCTTCCATGTATAGACCAATATCATAGTTTAAGCTTAATTGCTTTCAAAATTTGTATTTTCTTGTTTTCTGACATTTTCATTCAAAATTTGTGCAAGAAATATAAATTTGACCTGGAAAGTAAAAATTAAAAAACAAATTGGATCACATTTTCAAAATTTAGTTTTGGTCCAAGAATTTCACAGGCAGTCTAAAACAAATTCAAACACCAAAAATATTTCAAATCCTCTAACAATTCTAAAATTTATACCTACATAATATGTGTTGTCCCTACAAGAGTAAGAGCGAATCATTAATTTCTTTAAAACCTATAGTTCAATTGCAAAGTTAAGTTCATTCTTCCAAATAATAGAACTAAACTGGCTGGTTTAAAAGTTTGCAAGTTTCAGCTTGATGATAAATGGTGAGCGAAAGACCACAGAAAATTAAAATATACAGGCACTTCCTCACACGGCATGAGATGCTGAAAGTTTCAGCTGTGCCCTTGAAACACTTAGGTAAGCTATCAAAGCAAACTTGAGTTTTACTTGCAAGAAGGTTGAGGTAGGCAGGTACCTTAAGTACCTAATGCATCCTTACCTTGAGATGTTACCAAATGTCTAATAGGTAAATCATTTTATCATGCCCCTGTCACCCATTTTGAGCATTGGCCAGTCAATACCCTGCTAAAATTTCATTCTAGGTCCCACTTTTTAAAGGCTCTGGAAAATAACAGGAACTATATGAAACCAGTATGGACCGAGTGCCGCGCGTGGGCGCATCAAGTATGTTCCCCCAACCAGTCCCAGTTTCTTACTCTATTACTAACAAGGCCATAATAATAATTCTTCACTGCGAGGTTCAAATCCCCGACCAAAGCAAAGAGTCCACGAATGAATCCCATCCCAAGCAACTATGTAGACGAGTCCGGCGCACTTTTGCCTTGTGCTCTATAACAATTTGCAACGCGTGCGGCAGCTTGTCAGCCGAGCTCCAACTTACCCCAACGCTTCCATCGCGGTGCGAACGGATTGACTTAAACACATCCCCAGCTTCCCAGATGGACCGCCCTCGAAAAGTTCCCCGGCTTCTGATTCGTGTAAAATGGCTGAAAGCAGTTTTTTGCTAATGCTAGCGCCAGTGAAAATAATGAAGCAGAAGGACTACAGATATGTGAATTCAAACGATGTTAAATAATCAACTGTTCAAATAGTCCACATTTTAATTCGACCTAGAGAACAAAGAGTCACGGCTAGAGCGACCCCATGAATAACTATCTTAATGTTCAATGGTCAAATAGTCCACAAAGTCATAAAATCCACAGCTCAAAGCACCACATAAGTAAAGTAAGACATAATGTTCACATGTCAGAAGACCAGAAATACTGCAGCAGAGGAAGAAGGAAAATGCTTAGACTCCTAGCAGCTGAAGATCTTCCCAACTTTGTTGGCCGTTCGGACTTTTCTGCCTCTGTATATGGGTATCGATGGCTGCAGCTGCGGGATATATAACAGTAATGCTCACAAACAATTACTTTTACGTACTGTACCTATAAGACACAGGCTACACTGCCCACTTTTCACCTTCTAACTGCGTTGGCCTTCAGGTTCCGTCTCCGAAAACAAGTCCACCCTATTGAAATACATTGAGAAATCTAAAAAATACACTGCACAGCAAACGCAGCAACAAGACGTGAGAGAAGCTGAAACACAATCAAAAATGAAACAGCGTTTTCTAAAGTGGAAACAATGCAATTAGCCACTGAAAAATCGTTATCTGGAAAGCGTAAAAAGCAATTCAACTCAAATATTTGAATTGCATTGCGTTTTCTTCTCTTTATTCATTGTTATTATTATTGAAAGTAGCGTTTCAGACTGTTTCATGGAGGATATGGTTATGAAACGGAGAGGGCTCATGCCTCCTGGATTCACCCCAGAATGGGACACCCCTAGTTGTATCCTCCTTGAGCCATAGGCAGATCCAGGGGGCATGATCTAACCAAGGAAACGTGACCCCCCCATTCAAGCTCTAGCGCCTCCTGAAACTTCATTAGTACCGCTCTGAAACGGATCACTTTCCACCTGGCTCCTCCGGGATACGGGTCTTTGCAGCCCTGTGGTAAGATCTGATGCCATTGACAGGTTGCATCATCAAAAACTGGCACCCGGGTGTTTCAAACGGTCTCTCCTAACCAAGCACCCCCGAGGATTTTAAATCATGATGATGGTGATGATGATGGTTCCGGCCGTTAAGGATATCCATATGGGGGAGCCTAATTAAAGTCGCCCCAATCGCCGAAGGAAGATCCGGCGATTCCGGTTTGGTTGACAGCCGATTTGTGGCGGGGACCCGCGCCGTTGCGCCGTCCCCGCCGTCCAGGTCCCACCTGGCCCCCTCTCGGGACCGGAGGTGGATGTCTTCGGGACCGTTTTCGTGATGATTTCCCGGGCTGGGATACTCGAATTGCAACCTTGATCAGCTTGAGCGATCCAAGGCATAGTCGTTGGTCGTCGGCCCAGTCTTTTCGGTGGTCGGGTTGGTCGGCTAAGTGGATATGCATTAGTTTGTTGGTCCTGTTCTTATACAAGTGACTAGATATTGTGGGTATGAGTTAATTAAACTATCATTATCTTCTTATAATCTTGTAGCCTGATATTTTTCTACATATTGCGCGATAAAGAAATTACCTCCGCCCGGTATGCACGAGGTATACATAAATACCAATAATAACGTTATCTTTAGAAATCAGCTTCATATCAGGGAGGCTTCATGATGGGAGTATTATACATCTTTTGACGGTGGAGTCTTACTAAAGACGTCACGTTTTTCTTCCAATGAAAATGGAGGAACTGAGGTCAGTTTTGATTCAAGTGTCGAGTTTGCCACACCTGTTTTATATTTTCAAGTGTCTAGTTTGTTTTATATCTTAAATCCTGGGTCCGCCCATGTTTAAGGGAGCTAATTTGGGTGGGACACCGGGACATTCGGGGAAGGTGAGGTGCAGATGAGTCACCTGCCCCTCTAGCATTCCCCCTGGATCCGCCCATGACCTATGAACAGGCTCACCCCGCGGTCAGGCTGCTTATTCTATTCAAATAGCTTCATATCCCGTTAACACCTTAATTTTGCAGTATTTTTTGTAAAATATGTCCAGAAAGAGACGTGATGGAAAAGTAAAGAGCAAACGAAACGGAATAACCGGAAAAATGAAGAAACAAGAAGTGTAGCAAACACACAACACAACAAACAAATAATAAAAGCGTTCACAAAGCAAACAAAAAACGAACAATTGAAAACAACGCGCACTGTAGCTTAGTATTTACTGTAGCACTGCTATGTATATGTGTTACGGATAAAGAAAACGTGGGACTGAATGAAACACATGACTGAATGGTCAAAGTTTTGTGAATTTAAATCACAGGCTAAGATTCACACTTTACGTGCATTAATATAACAGCTGAAAATGCATTATCATTCTATTTTATGAATGTGACGGTTGCTTACATGAGAGCAATGTTGAGGATTTCACCCACTATGCCATCGTAGAGAAGAGGACTGTCCGCTATTTCACAGATGGTCTTCAGAAGGCAGGCCTTCCCCTCCAGACCCAGCCTGCGCAGAGCCAATCATGTTAAAGCATTGACCCTGGGTCATAGCACACACCATAGTGGCCCAATCATGTTAAAGCATTGGCCCTGGGTCATAGCACACATCATAGTGGCCCAATCATGTTAAAGTATTGGCCCTGGGTCATAGCACACACCATAGTGGCCCAATCATGTTAAAGCATTGACCCTGGGTCATAGCACACCATAGTGGCCCAATCATGTTAAAGCATTGACCCTGGGTCTAGCACACCATAGTGGCCCAATCATGTTAAAGCATTGACCCTGGATCATAGACACATCATAGTGGCCCAATCATGTTAAAGCATTGACCCTGGGTCATAGCACACATCATAGGGGCCCAATCATGTTAAAGTATTGGCCTGGGTCATAGCACACACCATAGTGGCCCAATCATGTTAAAGCATTGACCCTGGGTCATAGCCACACCATAGTGGCCCAATCATGTTAAAGCATTGGCCCTGGATCATAGCACACACCATAGTGGCCCAATCATGTTAAAGTATTGGCCCTGGGTCATAGCACACATCATAGTGGCCCAATCATGTTAAAGCATTGACCCTGGGTCATAGCACACACCATAGTGGCCCAATCATGTTAAAGCATTGGCCCTGGATCATAGACACACCATAGTGGCCCAATCATGTTAAACTATTGGCCCTGGGTCATGCACATCATAGTGGCCCAATCATGTTAAAGCATTGACCCTGGGTCTAGCCACACCATAGTGGCCCAATCATGTTAAAGCATTGGCCCTGGATCATAGCACACACCATAGTGGCCCAATCATGTTAAAGTATTGGCTCTGGGTCATAGCACACATCATAGTGGCCCAATCATGTTAAAGTATTGGCCCTGGGTCATAGCACACATCATAGTGGCCCAATCATGTTAAACTATTGGCCCTGGGTCATAGCACACATCATAGTGGCCCAATCATGTTAAAGCATTGACCCTGGATCATAGCACACACCATAGTGGCTCAATCATGTTAAAGCATTGACCCTGGGTCATAGCACACACCATAGTGACCCAATCATGTTAAAGCATTGACCCTAGGTCATAGCACACATCATAATGGGCTGCGGACACATATATACTGCAAACCAAATGAAAGCAAAGCCAGGCGCCGTAGAACGCTGACAGCGACCATGATTAGCACATTTAAGTAAGCCACCGAGTCCCGAAATATACATACACGATCGATCTTTAAAGCTATAAGAATTTGATGTACATACATACATTGATGGTTGGGTTAAGTCAACAGCACAATATAGTCGGCACCACTCTCCAATACTGAGACATGAGAACTAGATTAGACATTTTTACTTCTTTTCTCTAACTGACCTTCCAAAAATTCCAGCGAGGCCCTTATACACAGTGGTTTTGTCGCGGACCATCCGCTTTTGTCGGCGCACCACCAGCCAGTCATCAGAGGCCGGCATGCTGTCCAGCTGGTTCTCGTAATACCGACGCAGCTCGGTACCCACGGAGGTCTCCTCGTCCGACGGAAACCGATACAGAAACTCCACCTCAACGTCAAACTCAAGCTCTGAAAAAAACAGAGGTTCTCCAGAACATCGGCCGAGATGGCTGAAGAATTTCTCAGACTGAAACACAACATTGAATTGAGACGCAAACAGTATATCAGCGCTTAAGGACGTGGGAACGGGGGAGGCAGTGGTGGCAGCTACCCCCCCCCACATTACAGACGTGGGGGCACTGTCCCTACTTTTTGGGAGAAGAAAGTTGTCGAATAAAAACATTTTACGCCTACCGAGTTGATATGTTTATAAGAAAAATTTTCCCGCGTCGTTTCCGTGCCACATGCTGCTGCCCCTTTGTTTTGGCGCACTTGCGATATTTTTCAACTGATGGCTCACTCTCCAGCGAGGGTGCGTTCGCTGCGGGCTGCTCTGCTGATGCAATGTGCTGTTTTTCGGATCTTAGGAAGGCACACAAAACTGGCGTGGGGTGCATTTTGAACCCCGCTTTCGTATCAATCGCTGTTTCAGTAATTACGTCGTCGCTTCAATTTAGTTTTGCTGCACTTTTAAAAATGAAGACAAACTCGTCCACGTTGCAGACATTTTACCTTTTTTCTTGTACTTTTTCTGGTATCAATTACCTCTGTCTGAGGTGTAGATACCGAGAATGGGCGGCTGTTTGCGGTCGCTTGCACGGGTGTGCCCCACGAATAGACCATTCAACCTAGAGACATAAATGAAGAGAAATTTTGCTGAAGTAAGGACTGTACGGTGAGTTGGTAAATCCGCCATGGACTACGTCCACGGTTCATTCGTGGACGGTGAAACTCGCGCGGTAACACTCTATTAAAGCAGTTCATACGTAAATCTAAAGCGGACAATGAATACTCTGAGGTTGTCCAGAATGGGGATAACATGAATTAACATGAGCAGAACTCCTGCGCCGGGAGACACGTTCTGTGTCCCGCGCGAGCCAGAGGAATATAAGCTTCTTAAACAAGCTGAATTTTTTATAGACATTTTACTTTAATTGTCCACACAGCACCTCGTCCCAGTGCTGGGACCTGATGCTAGTACCGGTCAACACTCTTCCAGGAACAACTGGGCATAGGTACGCTAGGACCAATGGAGATGGGATAATTCGAGGAAATATATTGAGGCTTATATATTCTTAAGTAAGATATTTTTAATTCCAAACATATCTGTACACAAAAATAATGTCAATAAATCAGAACGAAAACAGTTAGACTGGCAATAAATTGGAAATCAGGCCATCAAATAAATAGTGCAAGTGAATCAGGGAAGAAACACATCAGGTGTCAACTTAAAAAATTGTTAAGAGACAACCGGAAGAATTTCGATGCATCTTAGAACCGTCACTAGTGTCATTCACACGCCTTCTCAATCCAACATACAATCTGTGTTCACTTTAAGATCGTATTTTTGTCAGGACTAGCGCCGAGACGACGGTAAATGTTGCCGGAGCCGGTAGATGTAGACGGTACATGTTGCCAGAGCCAATCCAATCCGCCGGTGCCAAAGCCAGAATTTCGAGAACAGTAGATCTTCCCCTTATCTTTCTATTAAGGCTTCCTGCAAATGGAGAGCGTGCTTGCTTGGAATGACCGAAATAAATAAATGTAAAACAATCTTGAATATATGTCAGGCTGGCCTGAGTTTGTAAAACTGGAAGGAAATTGAATCAATTGTTGAGAATTAGTTCTGACTTTTCATCATATTTTCATCAATCCTCAATATGGATCCAATGCTGCTGCTTTTAATAATCTTTCGTAAATATGCTCTCTGGCCTTTCTTGACTAGGTCATGGCTTGAGCTACAGTTTGACGGAAGCAGCCCCGGTATTATTTCTCAACACATATCTACTACCGCTCTTATTTTTCCATTTGAGCTGGTGTGTGTGGGTTGATCGAGCCCCCTTATCAGGGCGAGATTTTTTGTATTGCAAGTGCATATGTGTTCTTAGGTTCACCCACTTTGTACACGTGTCAATGCTATTTAGAGGCGAATATTTTTTTCAAAATATGTATCTGATAACATAGATTAGGCTCACATACACTGCATACATTCTTCAATGCATATATATGTGCCTTATTGGGCACATATCCTGACATATTGTTAACCCGCGCCCCACCGGGGGTCCGGCACCACCTTCGCCCCACCGGGGGGCATCGATGGCCCCCTCTAACTCCGAAAATATGAGCGTTAGCGCAAATCTGCAAAGTGCAATAGAAAGCTCGCGTGAATTCAGGAAGAAATTACTTAGCATGTTTTAGTGCTCAGGTCAATGATTTGACCTCCAGAGGTCAAATTAGGTCAAGATCGGCTATTTTCACTCAAATATGCAATGCTTAAGCAAACTGGGTATAACTCTTAGGCCATTAGAGCTATTGAGGTCTGGTAAATCACATTTGATAGGAAATTGTCAGTCCTTTTTCCGCTATGTGGAACGTAAAGACCTCCCGCCAGTGGTTTGACCTCCAGAGGTCACCTCGTGACCTAATATGACCTGAGGTCACGAAAGGTCAGAAAGTGACCTTGCCGTATATCAAATAAAAGCCAGTGCCAAGACAAACACGATGGTGTTTTTTTCAGCGATCTAGCTTAATTAGGTCAAAAGTTATTGTCAAAATACTGTTTTGACCCCTGGTGACCTTGGATGACCTTGGAGAGGTCAAAGGGCAAATATGGCCCCTGAAATCCGTGAAAGGGTGTCCAAGAACGCTTTTCTGATCAAGCTGAGCATTTTTAATCGTTTTTGTGACTTTTAGATCATATGACAGCTTTTCCCCATGCTTTTTCAAATGGAGAGGTCACCTCGTGACCTGACCTCAGGGCACGAAATCGAAAAACCCCGGATATACACCTTGTAGACCCTGGAGGGATCATGAAGTGTAGGAAGTTTCAAATCAATCGACTTCGTAATGTAGCTCTTACAGAGCTCTAAAGTTGAAGTGAGGTGACCTTGGTTGACATCGTCTGGTGACCTGACCTTGGGTGACCTGGGGTAAAAAATTTCAGGGATGGTGGGAAAATGATGCAGTGACAGGTAGAGCCCTCAACCGCGCTGCTGCGCCTCGTCGTTTTTCTGCTATCCCGGAAAAACCTTAGGGGGGCCATCAATGGCCCCCGGTGGGGCGAGGGTTAAAGGGAATGTGGCACCTTTACAACGTGATTTTAACTGAGATAGCCAAGTTGTAAAGCACGTCGGAAAACCCGGTACTCTATATATCATTTGTCTTGGAACTCAATATTTCCGTAAAAAAGCTAAAACCTACCCGAAATGTACCTCTCATGTACATCTCGCCAGGCGGCCATTGTTGTGAGCTGCTGGTGTGGCGACATATGCTGACGTCACGATGAGCATCAGCCAATCGAAGCCCTTAAAACGTTTCGAGTATGGTAGTGGTTGCCAGATTATGACATCCTCCACAGGCAGATATTTATTTTTTTCTTAGAGGAGTATTTTAAAAATCAAAATATTGAGCCTTTTGTACATTTCCAGAGAAATCATGAGTGATTTCATTATTTTCGGCTAAAAGTACGCCTAATTACACTAAATTCCAGGATTCGACCTAGGTGCCACATTGTCTTTAAGGATATGGGTCGTTCGGACGTACTCCGCGAAGTATTTTTGGTGTCGTACTTTTCGGTCTATTTTTAAAATATCCGACCTCTACAACATGTTTTTTCAATATTTATAAGGCCCCTTACTGCAACTTAAATAATTTACCAGCTTAATAAATTGTTTTAGTCTGGATGATAATGCAAAATAATAATGGTATGGTAGTGTTATTTGGAACTCCTTGTAATGACAGCGCACTCATTTTCACTATTGCCCAGAGCTCAATATCCATGATTTGTTGTAGCAACCAAGTTAATTTTTAGGCAAACAGACATTTGAGGCATTGGGACCTATGATAAACTTAGACCAAAAAGTCATATACCGTAAATTAGATTCAAAGCAAAATTCCACACAGGAATATCGTTTCGATAGAACAGAAATTATTTATGAAGCCGAACTTCACGTGTCCTATCGAATGTGTGTTTACGTTGGGATCCAAGAGGATCTCTGGCGGATCCAAGAGGGGCCAAAGGGCCATGGTTCCCTCTAAAGCCTAGAATAATAGCTTTTAACCCCACCAACGTTTCAAATTTCAGTAGTTTTTCTTTATAAGTAATATGTTTTTGCGATGTTTTCTCAATTTAGCTTCCCCTAAACGTTGGTTTGGCCCCCTCCAAAAGCTGATCCCGGATCCGCCAATGAGTTCGGCGAGGCAAAAAAACATTGGTGTTGAATTGCCTTAATATTTTTCAATTTGAGGATCTTCCACTGGCCTACAAAAGAACCTGAACGTCATCCAACTTTAGCACTTCTATCTGTTCTACAAATATATTGCAATTGTAGTTGTTAGTTCACCAATAAATATGCTACAGCCTTTTCAATGGTATTTCCATGAAGTGCAGCATCTATCGGCACACTAAAATATATAATTAAAAACTTTTGCATGACAAAATTGGAATGCAAAAACGCTGCAACACAATGAACAAGGAATAGGATGAATAATGAACAAGGATGAAAATTCACAATAGTGTCATTCGAGAGTTACTAGAATCCATTTAAGTTTAGCAGGATAACACAAATTCTGAAAGGGGTGACAAAAACAATATTACAGATGTTTGAGTTGACAAGTTGTTAATTAACCTTTCTCCTCCCATTATAAATGCACAATATAACAAACTCACAGTGGCCAGGCCTCCAGTTCAGCTAAGCACAAAGCTTTTTCATATTCTCCGTGTAGCGAATCGATGATCAGGAAAATTATTGGCCATATATTACCTATATGCGGATTCTGAGGAAGGGTTGCACCCAAATATATTACCATTGTAAATTTACTATATATTGTATCCAGCACTCGAGGAGAAAGGTCAATCAACAACTTATCAACTTATACTTATGCTCCTCGGTGCAGTACTCCGAAAGCTAAAACAATGTTATCTTGACTTACCATCATTGTTGTCCCCCTCGTAGAGAAGCCAGCCAAACTTGGGAATAATTCCAATGACTGCTCCAGGCGGGATGGCTATACTTTGTCTCTTCTGACGTCCGCTCCTGCCATGCCCAGTCGCGAAGCTGTGGTTGGCCGAACTCGAGGAGCCGGGTGTGTCGCTTGCGTGCTTGTCCAAGTGCAAAGAGCGTTCAGGATGATCCCACTGTTCGTGCGGACGAAAACTGTTCCCCACGTATGCGGCCGATTTCCTGAAACAAAGCAGGTTTGAAATTCTCGTAAGCTTTGAACATTTATTTTCTCCGTCCCATTTTTCACAAAGTGTAATTTCAAACAAATCAGAATCAAAGTATTTAAACTGATTTTGACCATTTTTTTGCATTAGCCTGGCTATGGAGGAAGTCGGCCTCATGCGAGCATCAGTCTTGTTAAATGCGCTCAAAGGAACAACAAAACCACGAACCTATTTCTCTTGAGCTTCATTTTTGCCGTGGCCGTTGCAGTGACGCTTATCAACAGCACAGCGACCGCCGCCGTCACTCGCATGTTTGCTCGCCGACTGCGCCGGTTTGGCTGCCGCGCCACCTCGCACTGTAGCGCCGCGTCTGCCACAGGCGCCACAAACGCCCTCGGCGCCTGGACGGACACTTTCGCAAACAGCGTCAGTCGTTTATGACGAGCATGGTGCTTCAACTCTTGACCCACACTAGGAAGCGATGAATCGGGAGATCCCGGGCTGCGAGGCAGTGCCGGACATGCGGCAGCAACGGCGCTGCCGATGGCTCCCGCCTTTCACAGCATCACGATCGGTCTCAAACACAATTGGTTGAGGCGAGGAGCTTCTGTGGGCAAATAGGATGAATATTCCATATTCAAAATTTGAATAGTGGAGAGAACATAATTCTAAAATCAATCTACGTGAGAGCATGGCAGCCCCAGATTACGGAACAGATCTCCCAAGTGGTGATACGGCACCCTTCCCACGGCGACAGGGTGCCGTGTTCCTACAAAATGTAACGTGGAAGAAATCGAGGGCATTACCATCATCGGGACGAGGAGTCAAAGTCATTACTTTTCATCCGAAAGGTTTAATAATTCAATCAAATTGGAATAAGCTACATTTTTGGCGGGCACTATGTAGAAGAAGATAACCGGCAGCCTAATTATGCAGAGGTTTTGCTTTAAGGTGAAGTTGTTTACTCTTAACGATGTGCTGAAGTTTCGTAGAAACTCGTCCCTTCACTTTTGCGTCAGTGATGATACTCTTGGCAAAAACTCGATAGTGATGGCTGGAATAAAATGAGCCCAAATTATTTGGCCTGCCTAATTGGTCTAATATTTTGCTTCCATTTTCCCACATAAGTCACTGCATTGATAGAATTAATCTCTAATGCGACAGACATGAACTTAACATAACACACACACACACATATATATATATATATATATATATATATATATATATATATATATATATGTATATATATATATATATTAGCCTGGTCCGATTTAGGTTTTTTCTTCAGAAAGTAACGGATCGTTGTTCATTAGATGCATTTTTGGTGCTGATTACGATGCGCTCATCAGAAATGCAATTTTCGAAAAACTTTTGTGGCCCACTCGAGTTGAAGGTTTTGCATTTTGCCCAATTTTCCACTTTTTGGCTCACCATCAACCCATATTACCAACGAGGTGGAAAAAATTGCACTGGGTTGGTAGTTTAGTTCATTGGTGTTCCATTCGCTTTGTTTTTGTTGTTATAACTTGCACACATAACCGTTATTTTTGCTTATCATATCTGCTTTTAGTTGAGCTTGCACTGGCTCTCCATAGATGGCGCTAGCGGCGTGTCTTGGTAAGTGAATACTGATTTCCTCGGGGACCGGGAATGTGAACAGCAACGTGAAAGGTGAGATACAATTGCGAATTGGATTGTATAAACGCACTTAAAGAGCTGTTTTCAAGCAGCACTGATGCTGTTAACACTGTTTCTCAGGTATTTTAAGCATGCCATGTCCAAATATGTGCTGCTGCTGAAGTCCCGACCATAACCCTTTACCAATAGAGGAACCGTGGGGGCTGTGGTGGTGGCTGTTGCACCCAACTTTCAGAGTGTGGCAGCAGCTCTAACCCCGCCCCCAGTTTGAGCCGATTCTGGAACTTCTCTATTAACATTTAAGTGATATGCCTAATCACCCCGGCCATACCAACGCGGAAGCCCCTTCCTCCAGCCTACACCTTTCCTCCGACTAAAATAGTCTCTCCCGTATGCCTTCACCGACTGAATGCTTCCGTATTTGCGCCAAAGACTCTGCAGCAACCCTACTTTGACTGAAGTGCGAGGGTATCAGTTTTGAGGCTAGTGACCTTCTAGCCCAGTCTCCTCTGACATATTTAGAGGTCGTTGTGGCCCAGAGAAGAATTATTTGTTTTACGTAGACGGATAGGATTGATAATTTTCAACGTTGTGGTACAGCAGAAAAAATCGACTGGTTTGGCATTATGCAAACATTTTAATACAAACGTGACATTGGTCACCAGGTTTTAAGGACCGAAGAAAATATGCTGTATGAAATCCTAAAATTTCCAACGACTTCCAACGACTAGACATCCTGCACTAGTTGCATTGAATAATTCACATACCGGCATAATCCAAGTTTTACGTTATGTTCTCTTTGCAGTTTTATGTTTCCTCTGAACAAAATTCAACATGGACGGACGGTAATATTTGCAAAAACAAAAGAGCCTGACCGTGAGTTTGGCATGTCATAGGGCACCTTGTTATGACAAGAATTGGACTCGTGGAGGAGCGGAGCAAGATGAGTGCCATATTCTTATAAAGTATCAATAACAGGGTAACGGCTGAGATTATGGATGTATGTGCAAGCGTATCACTGCCTACACGTGCAAACAGGCCGTGCTGAAGGAACTAAGAGGGTTTTAGAAAGGATGAGAGACAAAAAGAAGCATGTAAACAGGTTTGGCAAGCGAGCTGCTACATCAACTGCTGCGATGGATTCGCTGATTGATATCAGCAGCCGAGAACGTGAGCCTGAACTAGTAGAAGACAGTGTATCTGGCCGACCAGCCAAGTGCCAGACGTATTCAGACAGGCAGCCTCGATCAGAAACCACAGAGCGATGGCAGAGGAGAGTTCAGCGAGCGGGTCGAGCAGTCATAAGAGGAGCAGCCGTCACCTCCCCGAGTCAACAGGCGACGGCCGAGACAGCAAACACGCCTGTGGAAACTGCTAAGCTATAATGACTTGGTAATCCTGATCAAGGGATATTATCTGTGTATGAACAATGTTATTTTCAGAAACCAGTCTGCTCATAAATCTGATCAGAACACCCACAAGCTATATTTATATATATTTTTTAAACATTGTCCGTCTTCATAGTCCATAACTCACAAACCATAAGGAAGGATAGACCGTAGAAGAACGACAAGTAATGCCAACCATTTTTATGTTTTATGAGTTATGGAACCGTAAGGAAGGATAGGAGAACGACAAGCAATGCGTACCATGTCTTATGGTTTATGAGCTATTGACTGTGAACGACTTGGACAGTGTTTTGAAAAATATATATATACATATAGCTTGTGGGTGTTTTGTTAGAATTGTTGAGCAGACTGGTTTTGAAAGTAGCATTGCTCATACACAGATAATATCCCTTTGATCGGGATTACCGAGTTATTATAGCTAGCAGATGATAGTATTAATGAAACACCAGTTTCCACAGGCGTGTTTGTGTCTCGGCCGTCGCCTGTTGACTGGGAGGTGACGGCTGCCCCTCTCATGACTGCTCGACCCGCCCGCTGGGCTCTCCTCTGCCATCGCGCTGTGGTTTCCTGACCGAGGCTGTCTGTCTGAAGGCGTCTGGCACTTGGATGGTCGGCAAGAAACACTGTCTTCTGCTAGTCCAGGCTCAGTTCTCGGCTGCTGGTATCAAACAGCGAATCCATCGCAGCAGTTGTATAGTAGCTCGCTTGCCAAACTTGTTTGCATACTTCTTTTGTACTCTTTCTTTCCAAAGCCCTCTTAGTTCCTTCAGTGTGGCCTGATTTACACGTGTATGGAGGATACGCTGGCACACACATCCATAACCCCTGCTGTTACCCTGTTCTTCCATTCTTCCATAGGAATATGACACTCATCTTTGCTCCGCTCCTCCATGAGTTCAATTCTTGTCATAAGAAGCCTCCTATGATATACAAAACTCACGGTAAGACTCCTTTATTTCTTGCGGATATAACCGTCCCTCCATTTTCAATTTCGATCAGAGAACTGAAAGGAAAAGATAACGTAAACACTTGAATTATGTCGATGATTATCGATTATCATATGATTATAGATTATTATCCAATGCAGCTAGTGCAAGGTGCGGAAACGTTGGAAAGCTTATTTTGTGATTTCATACAACATATTTCCTTCAGTCCTTAAAACCTGGTGACCAATGCCATGTTTGTAAAAAAATGTTCGCACAATGCCAAACCAGTCGATTTTTTCTGCTGGACCGCAACGTTAAAAATTGTCAATTCTATCCGTATACGTAAAACATATAATTTTCTTCTCTGGGCCACAACGACCTCTAAATATGTCGAGGAGACTGGGCTAGAGGTCGCTAGCCTCAAAACTGATACCCTCGCACTTCAGTCAAAGTAGGGTTGCTGCAGAGTCTTTGGCGCAAATCGGAAGCATTCAGTCGGTGACGGCATAGGTAGAGACTATTTTAGTCGGAGGAAGGGCTTCCGCGTTGGTATGGCCGGGGTGATTAGGCATATCACTTAAATGTTAATAGAGAAGTTCCAACTCGGCTTCAAACTGGGGGGCGGGGTTAGAGCTGCTGCCACACTCTGAAAGTTGGGTGCAACAGCCACCACCACAGCCCCACGGTTCCTGCGTCTGTTGGTAAAGTGTTATGGTCGGACTTCCAGCAGCAGCATATTTGGACATGGCATGCTTAAAATACCTGAGAAACAGTGTTAACAACTTCAGTGCTGCTTGAAAACAGCTCTTTGGCGTTTATACAATTCATTCGCAATTGTTTCTCACCTTTCACGTTGCTGTTCACATTCCCGGTCCCCGAGGGAATCAGTATTCACTTACCATGTCACGCCGCTAGCGCCATCTATGGAGAGCCAGTGCAAGCTCAACTAAAAGAGGATATGATAAGCAAAAATAGCCGGTATGTGTGCAAGTTATAACGACAAAAACAAAGCGAATGGACACCAATGAACCAAACTACCAACCCAGTGCAATTTTTTCCCCTCGTTGGTAATATGGGTTGATGGTGAGCCAAAAGTGGAAAATTGGGCAAAATGCAAAACCTTCGACTCAGTGGGCCACAAAGTTTTTCGAAAATTGCATTTCTGATGAGCGCATCGTAATCAGCACCAAAAATGCATCTAATGAACAACGATCCTTCTTTCTAAGAAAAACCTAAATCGACCACTATATATATATATATATATATATATATATATATATATATATATATATATATATATATATATATAATCTGAACCCACATGGTCAAAATAATCAGAGCACATATTTCTAGAGCGGTAAGTCGAAGTAATTCTGCACCTTTATACAATTCCAGCCTGTAGTGGTTTTATGATCAATATTTATTGAAAATGGTGAATTGAGCCCTATTTAAGTTGAAATGGTTAGTAAGGCCCATATTTTTTTCCAAGTCGACACCGTATACACTGGCCTGTCTCCTCGAGTCCTGGATATAAGATACCTATTAAATTATATATTCGGGCACAGCCCTGCGTCAGAATCAGGTATGTCAAATATCAAATTATCTGTCATAGTGTAGCCAGACCTCGAATTGAGCTTCATACAAGTGCCTTTTAGAATGAATTCTTAAACGTTGGATGTCGTGACAATAACACGTTACCCAGATTCTTATTGCCACGACATCCAATTTTTAAGAATTCATTCTAAAAGGCATTTGTACGAGGTATGGCTACACTATGACCGATAATTTGATATTTGAGATACCTTATTCTGACGAAGGGTTGTGCCCGAGTATATAATCTAAGTGTATTTTATGTGCAAGAATTCGAGGAGACAGACCAGTGCATACCTTGTCAACTTATAATCATGCTCCTCGCTTCAGCACTCCAAAACCTATCAATATTTTCCATTTGATTTCCCTTTGATAGAGGTAAAAAGTCTCCAAGTCGGCGCCAAGTCAAATCGACCTGCGGTTTTAATGCAAATTTATGAAGGTTTGAATCACGGCGAACGATTTGAATTAAGATTTGAATTGAGACCAAAAATGAATATGAATACAAACCGATTTTTTGCTGAAAAAGACGCCAAAAGATACATCAATTCTGCTCTGTTTCTAGATAAACATATTCTATGTTCGAAACTTGTCAACAAGGTCTATACTTGTCTATTCGCAGTTATAATCGCCAGTGCCAGCCATGTTCAGCGCTTAGTTTCTAAAGAGGTCCAGGTAGAAGAATGTACCTACCCAGCGTGAAGTCATCATTAGTCACATTTGCCTTGGATGCGCGAGCAGCTCCAGCACGCTCTATGTACTTGGCGGCCGCGGGAGTCGACTTCTCGACTCATATAAGCAGTCCCGAAGACAGGCTCCCGATCACATGGGTTGACACATCTGTTCCCGAGCTTGTGACTGAAATACAGCGTTCTGGAGTTTTTTTCCACGCATCCGGGGTATTTATCATGATTGGCAATGGTCACGCGAACCCTCGATGAGTGACGGGCCGACAGGCGGTGGGTTTCAGCAGTTTTTTCTTCGCGAACGGTAAGTTCTGGGTCAAATGAAATTTCAATCTAGTGGTTTCTCTACATGCTCTATTTCATCATTATATCCGTTCAAATCCCAGTATGAACCTTCCAGCTTCCAAATAAACAGGAAATGGCGAACACTCTAACCGGTCGAGCCGGTGCGGGCCTCGCGCCGCCTGCGCCTGGCGTCAATAGATGGTGGTCACAGCAGAATTGGCGGCCCGCTGGCCGTGATGTGGTGCCGGGCACGGCCATTGTGGTTCCTGCCTGACGCGCGTGACCGCTGGCCGCGAAATCAGCGCGGGCACGTGCGTGCTAATTCAACTGCTACCAGCACATGAATACGGGCAACCCCTTAGCATGGCGACCTTTCTCCTTGAGGTTTCCAGGCACGACTGGGTCAGTGGAACGGCGACGTTTTATAGCAAAACTTAAGGGAGTTCAAGTTTTGAAGGAGACCTTGGTCGATCTGGAATTTAGTGTAATTAGGCGTACTTTTAGTAAAGAATAATGAAACTACTCATATTTCTCTGAAAATGTACAATAAGCTCAATATTTGGTTTTAAAATGCTCCTCTAGAAAAGAAATAAATATCAGCCTGTGGATGATGTCATGATCTGGCAACCACTACCATACTTGAAACGCTTCAAGGGCTTCGATTGGCTGATGCTCATCGCGACGTCAGCATATGTCGTCACACTAGTAGCTCACAGCGCACGTGAGGGCTTGTCGGTGTTTTGTTTTTCTGAATATCAGTTCCAGACAAATGAAATATAGTACTTTCCGACCTTTTACAACTTGCTTCTCAGTTAAAATCACGTTTATCCACATTCCTTTAAGACTTGCTGACAAGTTGTAAGAACTAATACAGCAATTTAGAAACGAATATGCCGGGGTATTTGCGACAATCTACGTAGAGCGCCTCGTTATCCTCGTTACCCTCTTAACTTTCTAGCATTTTCCTTCTGCTTTGTAACTTACTAATCATTATTTCATCATATCTCACCATGACCAATGACGGCGAAATGTTCGAATTTAAGTGGGGTTTGGGGCACAATGGGCTTTTCAACCCATTTCTTTCCAGCCAACGCCATAGGGTTAGTGTTACGATTTCTGATTTAAAGGGGGCGCCGTGCCCCGGTGCCCCCTTTCCCAGTTCCACTTCCAGTGACCATGGTTTTTTCGCAAAAATAACTAGATATTCATCATTGAAAGCTTAACCCTCGCCCCACGGGGGGCATCGATGGCCCCCTAAGGTTTTTCGAGATAGCAGAAAAATGACGAAACGCGGCACCGCGGTTGAGGGCTTTATCTCTCACCTCATCATTTTCCCACCATCCCTGGAAATTTTTACCCTGGGTCACCCAAGGTCAGGTCACCAGGCGAGGTCAATTATTCAACCACGCAAGAGCAACAATGTTTCACAAAATTCTCTCTAAAACCAACATTAACCTTTCAAACATGGATAAGCAATCAAAACGGAATATTCTACTGCATGGCTCTCCATTAAACAAATCAAACTCCAAAAAGTAGCCTCAACTGTCTTTAAATTTATCCGAAACACAAAACGATTTGCATAGCTGCGCCCGGGCCGGGCGGAGGTGACGGTAGTGGGCGGCACACCCAATCATTTGTTACCTGAGCGGCGGCACTGGGTGATTCCTCTGTGGTGGTGCGGTGTGTTGGGGACCAACCGTGCGAGAGGGGCCTTGCATAAGCATTCGTGCTTTTGCGCCAATCGCGAACAATGTATTATGTTTTGTAGTGTCTCTTGGTGAAAATACATGTCTTCTTCTGTCTTCTGTCTGTCAACCAAGGTCACCTCACTTCAAATTTGAAGCTCTATGAAAGCTACATTTCTTAGTCGATCGATTTGAAACTTGCTACACTTCATGATCCTTCCAGGGTTTACAAGGTGTATATCCGGGATTTTTTCAATTTCGTGACCTAAGGTCAGGTCACGAGGCGACCTCTCCCATTGGAAAACCATGGGGAAAAGCTGTTTTATGATCTAAAAGCCAGAAAAATGATTTCAAATGCTCAGACTGCTGAGAACAGCGTTTTTGGACACCCTTTCACGGATCCCAAGGGTCATATTTGCCCTTTGACTTTTCCAAGGTCATCCAAGGTCACCAGGGGTCAAAAACAGTATTTTGACAATAACTTTTGACCTAATTAAGCTAGAGCGCTGAAACAAACACCATCGTGTTTGTCTCGTCACTAGCTTTCATTTGATATACAACAAGGTCACTTTCTGACCTTTCGTGACCTCAGGTCATATTAGGTAACGAGGTGACCTCTGGAGGTGAAACCACTGGGGGAAGTCTTTACGTTTTCACACCGCGGAAAAAGTTCTGACAATTTCCTATCAAATATATTTAACCAGATCTCAATAGCTCTAATGGCATAGGAGTTATGCCCAGTTTTCTTAAGCATTGCATAGTTGATTGAAAATAGCCTATCGTGACCTTTCTTGACCTCTGGACGTCAAACCATTGACCTGAGCGCTTAAAAATGCGAAGTAATTTCCTACTGAATTTACACGAGGTTTCTAATGCACTTTGCAGATTTGCGCTAGCTCCCATATTTTCGGAGTTAGAGGGGGAGCCATCAATGGCCCCGGTGGGGCGAAGGTGGCGCCGGACCCCCGGTGGGGCGCGGGTTAAACGGCATAAAGCTGTAAGTGCATGGGCTCTTGCGCGCAACAACAGCCATCATTTTTATATTTATTTCTATTCTCATTTTAAGTTTCACAAAAGCCATTCTGGCAAGCCAAATTTGCCCAGTAACAGCAGACCATTTTTTAACATGTTAACTGGGGGCCAATTGGCCCCCCAGTCGGCCGAAATGCCCCCCCCCCCCAGTGCCGGGAAATTGGCCCCCAGTGAAATAGACAAGTGTTACTTAAAGCTGAATAAATGCAAACGCACCTATCGAAAATAAGACAAAACACCACCCAATAATGCTAATTTTGTTCTATTGCTCGTCCCAAACTGGCAACACACTAAAATTGTGTTCAAAAACTACTATCAGAAGCTGTCTACTCCATCGTGCAAAAGCCAGACAAAGCAAGTACTTACGGGAAATCCTGTCTAAGTAAGCTCAGCATAAATTTAACTAACAACGCTGGAGATAGCCTACAACCAAACAAACTTTTGAAAAAGAGGTATCAGTTGACTGCGCATTTCCGGTGTTGCGACTGATCCATCGGTTAATTTGGAATTATGGCCACTGTTACAACTGCTCCGTGTTACATCTGACCCCAGTCTAGGTTGTTACTTGGCCTTTCTCATCGATTCCTTGAAGTCTAAAATTGGGAGAGATTATATATTCCGCAGAATCATCAAACTGGCTCCCAAGAAACCATTCCAACAGGGTAAGAGTTAGCGACGCCACACGACCCTGACAGTTGGTGCGTCGATAAGCCCCAAAAATAATTGAGTGGTTTTTACACAACATTCCCTAGAGGATTTTTACAGCAACAGTCCCATGCCATAGGAAGTATGTATGTACATAATACAAAAAACTTGTCTCGATTTAGATTATAAACCATATGCGTTTGATACTTTGGGAATTTACTTGCCTTGCCACACTCATAAAGAAAAAATAATAGATAGTTTAATCATTTTAAATACATTGCGGCGGCTTCAGGGCTGCCAGGTTGGCCACTTTCTGGGCAAAATTTCTCGAATTTAGCCTTTTTGACGTGTTTGGCCCGGTGTTTTTTTCGGTTGGCCCTTTCTTTGGAATTTAGCCTTTTAGCCTTTTTCTGGGAGCTGGGACCCAAGCGATTTTTGGTTTGATCCTTGCATAAATATGGCTCCTTTTGGCCTTCTTCGCTCTTAACACGCGCATAGACGGGGGCGGGTACCCGCCCCCTCGGGTTTTTTCGGAGATAGCAGAAAAACGGCGGCGCGTAGCGCCACCGTACTTGGCATGCCTTTTTCCTCATCATTTTTACAACTTCTGTGAAAATTTTAAGGTTAGGTCATCTCAGGTCAGGTCACCAGCACAGGTCAAGTGACCCGACCTAAAAAAAGATAGCATAAGTCAGAACAGCGTGAACTTATCCGATTGAAACTCATATCACATAATGGCCCCACCGAGTTCTCTAAAATATGTTCCGGTATTTTTGATATCGATGACCTAAGGTCAGGTACGAGGCATGACCTCTCCATTGGAAATAAATGGGAAAAATTGTTTTTACGGAATAACTCAGTAACGGATGGTGATAGAGCCTTTATTTTAGCTGCATTAGACTCGCCTGGGCTTTGCGGTTCTAATGATATGCGTTTTATATAATTTGACCCTGACCTGACCTCAGGTCAGGTCAAATCCTTCATTTGACCTAGCAAGGTCAAGTTATATATCATTCAATTCGGCTTGCTGAGATCATTCAAATAGTTCCAGTCGTTTTTCTCTATCTATACCTGTTAAGATGTAATGGCCGAAAAACTTAATTTACATGTTAACCCTATTACGGCATGTTTTGGCATCTCGTAACCTTAAATGTGACCTGAGAAAAAAATGGTGCCAATGTTTTCGATGGAGAAGTGGATGGGCAACCCAACGCCGTTTACCGTTTTTCGCTACCTTCCGTGGTTCTCGAGATTTTAGGGTGGGCGGGTACCCGCCCCCCCGTCAAAGCGAAGGTGGCTCAGACCCCCGTCAATGCTCTTAAATAAGATGTTTTGACACCAAAAAAAGCAACAGAGCAGCAGAAAAAACTGTTATGGCGGTGGCAGGGACGATCCACAAAAGTGACGGTCACCGAAACCCGACGCGAAGGATGCAATACTACAGGCACCCTTCGGTTGAAAAGTTTATGACAAAGTGCGCCCTTTGAGGCTACGCCCTCCCCCACTTACGAAAATCATAGATGTCCCACTGTTCAAGAGCAAGAAATTCACATTAAATGTTATCGGGGAGTGGTGCGGCCAAGATCATTGATGATGCTGATTTTTTTTCAATGAGGCGGAAAGGCTATCAAAGAGCCCGTGTGCGACCAACGTTAACGTTTTTCATTAAGCCCTTAATGTAAGAATTGGTGCGAATCATAATAAGAATTGGTGCATAGCTCTCGCTCTCTTCCAGTTTTACAGGGTATTTATTTTTTGATCATGCTACTTAATTTGTTATGCAATAATTGATTTTAATAAGGAATGATATACGATAATGCCTTTACAAGTCAAATAAGCGACAGAACACTTAGGAAGCCTTGCTATTGAAAATTGGGAATCATAATCACCTAAAAATAAGTAGAATAGAACCAGACACAGTGGTACGTCTGAGGTGACACCTAAAATGAGACCGACCAGCAATGGGATCAAGTGATCGAGGACTGCAGATTTTATTTTGGCTGGAGAAACGGTTAGAAAAAAGTTACACATAGCGCAATTATCGGAAACCATCTAATTAATCAATAACTATCCAGGAACATCTCTTTCACCACTTTTTTGAACGCTACTTTGTGCGAGGGATATCTTCAATATTTCTGATTTTTGGTGCAAGATTGGCATTCCAGATCTTTGGGGCTGATATAAATATTGAAAACGTTCTGTAGTTGTATGCTGCAAAAGGAACCTCAAAATGTTTCGCTTGTCTGGCTGTTCTACTTCTGGTTTGGCATCCTAGAGTAAATTTATGAGCTAGAAGATTTGGGAGAGTATGGTTCAAGAAACTGTGGAGGACACCCATCTGGTGAAGCTTTACTAGGTCAGATAATTTAAGTATGTTATATTTCTTAAATATTGGACTAGAGGGAGCAAGAAAGTCCCCTGTGTCTATGATTCTAGCGATTTTCGTTTGCAGTACTTTTAGCTTGTTTAATTTTGTTTCATACGTTACTCCCCAAGCCTGGATTCCATACAAAAAATGGGGAAGTACAAGTGAATTATATAACAGTACAAGGTGATTTTTTTTAAAAAAAGGTTTTGCCCTGCCAATCATGCCGATCTTTTGTGAAACAGAATTTTCTACTGTTCTGATCTGAGTATTCCATTTGAATTTGTCATCTATCCAAATTCCCAAGTACTTAGTTGCCGACTCCCTCTTTATTATTAGGGCATGAGGTGGCTTAGTGGATAGCACCCTTGTCTTCTAAGCCACCGGTCCCGGGTTCAAGTCCCGGCGGAGCCTCTGAATAAGTCGATCTGATCCCCAAAATCCTTTCCAACAGGGTGAGAGTGGGCGACGCCGCATGACCCTGGCAGTTGGTGCGTCGTTAAACCCCAACAATTATTATTATTATTATTATTATTATTATTATTATTATATTATAATTCCTCTTTATTACTTCATTTTTAATTTAAATATTCAATGTTGGTGCTTCCATTTGGTTAGTAAATCGTTGATGGGTCGTCTTTTTTGCATTCAGAGTGATGCAATTTGATGTGAGCCACATTTCCAGTTTTGGGAGATTGAGCGCAATGACATTTTTGAGTCTTTCATGGTATTTTCTGTAAATACTACCACGGTATCATCTGCAAATTGAAAATAAGTTCCTGGGCAGGTGAAGTGTAGATCATTTATATAAATCAAAAATAATAATGGGCCCAGAATAGAGCCCTGTGGAACACCATGAGTAATTGTTTGTGCAGTAGGGGAGAGAGTGTCATTATATTTCACTAGCTGAGTGCGATTTAAGAGATAACTTTGAAATAAACAGAGAGCAACATCATTACACCCATATTTTTCTAGCTTCTTTAGCAAAATTTGATGGTTGACTGTGTCGAACGCTTTTGCATAATCAAGGTATATGGCATCACTGATTTCTTTACGTTCAAGGGCAGAGGTTATATGTTCCTGTAAAAGTGAAACGGGCATGTAAGAACTGTGATGCTGGCGAAACCCAAATTGATTATCATACAGGATATTCTCAGTATTGATGGAAAGTGGACAGCTCGTAGAATACTATTTTTCCAGAACTTTTGATAATATACTCAAGAGACTGATTGGGCGGTAGTTGTTAAATGTAAAATAGTCTCCTGACTTGTGGATTGGGATATCAACTGCCTTTTTTGGTATTGAAGGGAAGGCTCCTTCAGTCAGGCATAAATTGAATGCATGTTTGAGGTACGGGGCTACGGTAACAGAAATTGCTTTCAGAATTTTTGGTGTTATACAGTCCGATACCGCTGAATTTGAGTCTAAGTTTTGGATAATGGAAAGAATAGTGGGAACGTTTGTTGGCACTAATTCAAATCTAGCTGCTGGTGGCTGATGATCATTGAGGTAAGAGAGGGGAACAATGTTGGAACTTTCTAGTTTGCTATCAAGGGTAGAAGCTATAGACCCAAAGAAGTTATTAAATTTGGATGATATGTCAACAGGGTTAGTTAGGAGGATGCCATCAGCCATGAATTTGTCTGGAAGGTTGGGCTTGGACTTGTTTTTGCGAACTATCTGAGCTAGGATTTGCCAAAGCTTAGCTGGATTTGTTTTGTGTTCTTCCAGTTTGCGCTCAAAAAAACCGTTTTTTGGCTGCCGTAATCTGACTGCAAAGTCTGTTGCGAAAAGCAATGAAATTCTGTCTGTTCTCCTGGGAGGGATTTTGAATTGATTTTCTGTGGGGATCTTTTTAATGTAATGCTTCTGAGAAGGTCAAAATATATCCATGGCTGAAATGGGACACTTTTCCTGTCTTCTAATGCTAAAATTCATGATTTCCGTTGTAATGATATTTGAAAGAAATTCCATTGCTAGATTTGGGTTTACTATATCATTTATGGCTTGGAGTTTTTGGGATAGCTATGTTTTTAACTGCTCTATTTTTCTGAAATCAAATCCAAGAGTTTGCATAGTCTTTCTACTTCTTGAGTTTGGATTTGGCAATCCAAGCGTGAAGTGGATTGGCAGATGGTCACTGATATCAGAGATGATCACATTTGAATATTTAATAAGGCTCACATCATTTAAGAAAAAATTATCAATTAATGATTTAGATTTATTACAGATCCTGGTTGGTACAGATATTGTTGGAACAAGGCCGAGAGCTAAGAGGGTGTTAAGAAAGATGGCAGGAATTTCCATAGACTGATGTTTCAAGAGGTCAACATTAAAGTCACCACCTGTTATGCAATATTTGGATTCTAAATTGACCCTCATTATTGTTGGTTCAAAGTACTCGAGAAAATCTGCGACAGGAAAAGATGGTGATCGGTAAATTGATGCCAACACAATATTATTTTTGTTAGTGATGCATATTTCAATAAATACTGATTGGAACTTTAGCTCTAATGATTCCAAGTCTTGTCTGCGTTTATACACAATTGAATTGTTAATGTAGATACCACACCCCTTACCTCTGAAGGATTCAGCTGATGAAACTTCAAGGTTATAACTGGAGAGATTGTATGATGCTGCTAAACTTTGCGTCGAGCCAGGTTTCACTGAGAAAAATTATATCGGGCTGCACAGAGAGCTGGGAGATTTGAAGTTCAAGTTTCTCGACATATTTTGGAAGTGATCTCATATTGATGTGAATAATGGAAAAATTTGTGGTTAAGTCTGATTGGTTATTTCTAATTTTGACACATTCTTTAAATTGGAGATAATTGCATTCATCTAGAATTGACTTGAGCTGGGTGTCTGGTTCAATTTGAGTTGAGTCAAGGCTTGCATAGTCCAATGAAAGCCGATCCAGAATTTAGACAGGTGTATCACACAATAAATTTAATGTGATGGGTAGAGAAAAAGTAAATCAGCAGAAAACAGAACGAAAGGCTGTAACAAGTAGACTAGACAGTAGTGACTCTTGCAGACAAGGCACAATCACCACTGAAGCAGATATGAGACCTTACCAACAGTTAAACACACAAGAGGGTCTACAAATACCTATATTAAAAATGAAGAAAACAAAAGGGCTAAAAAGGCAGATTTACCAGTTTAGTTTCCATCAGATCAGCAGTGGCCAGGCGGGAGTTGATGTGGGTTTGGGATACAGTGACCACGGCTTAAGGGGGTTCTGGGTGGGGGAGGCTTGAGGGGCCTCCCACTACGACTTTTCCCAGTCGCAAGCCCGGAGGTTGAGCGAGGCTCATCCAGGACAATGCATGGTTTTGCTCTGGATGTGCCACCAGGGGTTTGAACAGATACAGTCCCTGTAGACTGATCAGCCACACTGTCGGCGCTGGGAAAGAGAGAGATTGCCTTGATGGATGAGTGACAATCAGTGCTTGATTCTGAGGGGATTTGATGTCTGTAGAGAAGTTGTGATATCCAGGCAGGACACCAGAACTGTACCTCCCCAGCTATCTCCACCCGATGTGCCACCCCACTAGGAGGAGCAGCTGCAGGCAGAGGCCCAGGTGGGACTGTCCTGGTGCTAACTCGGCTGGTGGGCTGGTGCTGCTCCCTACAGGCGGAACCCGCAAAAGTTCTGAGGACTTAACCATCTGGGGTTGAGTCTCTGGAGGACTGGGAACTGGCAGGATCATGTTCATGAGCCCGACTGGGATTACTGGGGATGCGCCGGAGATCAATGAGCTACTTTTAGAGCTCATGGTTGAGTCCTCCCCACTCAGATTGCCTCCACCAAGTCCCCGAGGTTGTCTTGAGTCTGTCTTTCCACAGATGGCCAGGATGTCCTCCCGAGTGGCACCCACTTTGACCTCCAGAGTCCTGGTGGAGCCTTTGGGCTTGATATAAATCTCGCCCTTGTTAGTATAGTGGGTCAGCAATGATGAGGATTCCTTTGGAGAGTGGAGATCTTTTAGGAGCTTGACTACCTCCAGTCTTTCGGATGTCAGGCTTTCGTGGACAGCCAGGCCTCGTTTCAGAGGTCGATTGCGCTTCCTGTAGACTGCCTCTCTTTCATCCATGTTGATGAACCTCAAAAGAATCGTGTTTTTATTCCCCAATCGATGGCACGCAGATATGGCCAGAGGGTGGATCTCGATGCCCAGGTACTCCCTTATCACATGGAGGGCACCTGATCTGGTGTTCTCTCCAGCCCGATAGGGAGGGATCGCATCACCAGATAGGAGGAGAGTTGACAGGCGGCTGTATTGGGATTGCACTTCGACCGCCGAGCGGATCCTTCCCTGTGCCTCAGAGAACTTGCTGAACTTATTGTTCAGAGAGGCCATGCCCAACTCAAGAGAGTTCTGTTTTGAGCCTATAGAGACTAGGCTGTCCTCAACCGCTTCCCTCCGCTTAATGTTTTCACTCACCACAAATTGCAGTTCCTGAACTTCGGCCTTCAGATCTTTGAGCCACTGAGTCAGGGATTCAACCTGTTTTTTTAGTTGGGTGTTCTCTTCTGCGAGTTGATCAAATCTCGAGTCAATATATTTAGCATTTGAAGGGGCCATGGCAAACCAAAATAGAAAACCCAGCTCAACCTGGAGTCCACCGATTTAATTGCAGCCCCCAGAAGGGATGAAAGGCCCGGTTAAATGCATGCAGGTATCAGGAATCATCTAGCAAAAAAAAACTGGGAGCCATGCCCCAGTCTATGCCCCCGGCCACTGCCGTCCAACAACAACAGTCAACAAATTAGTTATTTACGGAAAACATTACTGTAAGGAGAAATGTGCAAACTATTCAGATAGCCTAAATTCGGGACACCTACCGAGTAACAGCGGATTTCAGAGGTTATAATCTGCTGTGACCTTCCTTGAAATATGCTAAAGTCAAATGCTTCGCCAGCCGCACGGTTACATCCAGCCGATAGTTTCCCGTGTGTGAATTAGTTCTATACAGCGCTACGAGTCATTTTTCTGTGGGTTTATGACTACTGTTAGGGGTCGTTTTAGCCTTAAATCTGGCTCTTGTTGGCATGTTTGATGTACTTATTTGGCTATTTCAGTCAAAATTAATTTTTACCCCTTTTTGGTGCTTTTTATAACTCGGTTTGGCCTTTTGCCGCCGAAAAAACCTAGCAGCTCTGAGCAAGATGTGTATTTTATGGAGTTTGGAATAAAACAAAAAGTTGGGAACTGATTTTTTATTACTAAGGCGTCTAAATTTTATTAACACCCCCTACCCCCTCCAAATGGGTCTTAATTCCCTAAAAATATATAATGGGCAGCACAAGAAATGCCGCCCCACTGATATTTCCTTAAAAAATGCCCTGAGTGACAGGCAGCATTAGTGCTGGCGTTGAAGGAATCTCTCCATCGGACAAGATAAGACACGGGGGAGGTCTTCCGCCGTGGAATTTATACTCACGTCCTTCTATGCTGACCCATATACCGCCACATACCAACTAAAGGTAGGCCACTACATTTCAGCTATACTACCAGGTATCTGCGTGAGCCATAGAGATGTAGTGTTCTATAACCGCCCTGATCTGGGGGCGGGCAATGAATGAAGGCCGGGCCTGATCCCGACCCGGCCCCTCACATTGGCACCTCCAATATACTCCTGCCACCTGAGCTCCATTCTCATTACATACATGCAATTCAATGTAATTTAAACCATAAAAATTGTTATGGTATTCCAGGTGCATGCATCTATTGTAACATAATGCTATCGATGTTTGTTTCTAATTGTTCCATGGTTGCTGGTAGAGGTATCATTTAATCTGCAATTCTTTTATCGATAACCTATATTTTGACAGATATTACTTGGTGCATGCTCCTTTAAATATAACGTATATGCTTTCTCAGGGATTCTGTATTTCTCTGGGCACTTTGTGTAATCCAGTAAAACGCTAACACGTCCCATTTCTTCTATGTGCGTGTTTACTAACAAAAGTGTGCGTTAGAAAGTGGACTCTGTTTCCCCTGGATTGCACGGTACAACACTTTTAAGTATACTTGGGATAAAGTATATCAACAGTTTTTCATTTCATTCAGTCTACAGAGCTTTGACTTAACCTATGAAACCTAATAGGACAATGATGAAATGTAAGGCATGACATAAGGTCTCTGTGAATTCACTATTATTTCAAGACGTTTCCCGGTGATAACCCGTCCGGTAGGAACATATGGAACACTAGCTTTGATGTCAATGTCTAGATACATATTGCTCCTCCATGCTTTCACGAAATTTCTCGGAACATTTTCGCTCACCTTGGATAATATCGTTTCCTTGTTTAAAGCATTTATATGCTCGTTATATTTAGATCAGTAAACAGCAGAGACAATGGAGATGCCCCGGATAAACAAGTAAAGAGGCAGTAATGTACCCAATAACAGTAAATCAACAGCTGTGCATGTGTATGTCGATAGCTATCTGTCACAAATTATCTAAGAGCGGGCTCAATTACACCTGAAATAATAAGAACAAAGGAATGATACATGAGGTGATGAAAGAACCCATACTCTCCTCCGTAGACCGGGGAGACCTCGGTCTAACGCCGGAAACACGCAGAACGCCATGGAACAAGCCTAGAAGTTAGATACACACTACCACCAATGCTCAAAGTTAAAAAATGGCTGACGACTTCATTTATACAATTAATGGTTAAACAATGTTTGCTCAACAGGTGACAACAACAGAAGTCCTCCAAAAGGTCGCTAGAATTGTGGTAATGTAGGTGATACCGCATCAAGTTATCTTTACCGTTCATTACATATATCATATTTCACACACAAAAAAATGAAATTTGAAAAAATATTACATTTGGCGAGTGAATAAAAGGTATTGATTGCAAGCTTCCATCGCGAGCTACAAACTGGTATTTATTCCCAAGATATGGACGAATCAGAAATGATCGGTAAACCTGAGAGGTGAATGATCTGCGAACTACAAGACACAGCAGCTTGTTCATGAGTATTTACGTTTACGAGTATGTATCAAATACAGCATTCAGCACGCTTAGACGAAATCACACACATTCTTTGAACTTAATTGTTTCACATACGCGTAGTTTCTTCATGCTATTAACATGTACACGTAGGTGTGTCCACGTAATTTTCACTAAGCTATAGTTTTTAACAGCTGACGTCACGCTGAACCAGGCTCTTGAGAGTCTTTTCCGCTAGCTTTCTTTGATTGCCTCCTCTCGTTCTCCGTGTTGTCATCCATGTGTTTTGCAAAGTTTTGATCTGTCTCCACGTCGTCGCCCTCGAATGCATCCACCAACTTGAAGATAGAGATGGGACAGGACGGGAAGACCGCGGCACAGTTTCCGTACTTTCGACCTATATACTCGGCCTGATAGTACTTCTTTAACTCTTGATGACGTCCTAGGCCGTACGAAGCCCTGAAAAATATAAGACATACTTTAAACGGATCAGCATATCACTTCCATATATGATGGTGTATAAAGTACAACGTATGCTACGTTGTTATTCCCATGCTGATAAAAAATGTACATTCCTTGCAATCACTTTTGATACTAAAAAAGCTCGTGGAACGCTTTCTTTGGATGGAGACCACATCTTAGAAATTTAGTTTTCCAGAAACGTTCCTTTTTCTAAAATGCGAAAATTGATTAGTGTTTTCATGGATAGGCACCTTTAATAGTAAGCAGGAGTTTCATGACTGCCAGACACGTCTGAGAAAAACAGTTGAGCATCGAATTACTTACGACAGAAGGTAGCCGAGAAAATCCCCAAGAATTCCATCTTGATGGTCGGGAACTTCCCCGACTTCACAGATAGCTCGCAGCGTGCAGGCACGGCCGTTCAATCCAAACCTGCTGGAGCACAGACAACTGGGTGAACCGTTGTACCAGGATGGCTTCTTACCACCTTGAATTATGGGTGACACGAGCCTTGATCTTATTAGAATGTTCGGTCACTTGCGAATCATGACATATACGCACCGACTTATATCCATCTTCACCACTTTCAAACACTTGGCTGAGCAGGAGAGCGGGGGGAGGGGGTGAAACTTTCCCCAGATATATTTAGGTCATTTCATATCCTGTCAGAGTCACATGAGTTCGACCTCAAAACCCAGGATCACTAATTTGAAGTGACAGCATCTAAAGGCAGATCATTCTAATATTAATATGCCCACTGGAGGAAGATGGGGCTCGGAGGTCCCCATCTATTTTTCCAAGGTGGCTGGAGAACGCTTCACGCTGAGAAACGCTACTTACCTACTTTTAAAGCAGTTCGTGAGTATACCGACTGGTGAATGAATTTTAAGAAATTTGTCAATATTTTTACATTATAAACATCCAAAGATAGACGTTTATTTTAATATTGCTGCAATTTCTACTTGTATTTTTTACGAGCACTTCCACACGTATGGTGGCTTTTTAAAGGCCGTCGCTACGGACGTGAAGTGATGAAGGCTGTGGAAGGAAACGTTAGGGAGGCGTGGTCGCACCAGTTCGCCTGCGTTGGACACCGGGTAGCAAAGCCATATAAACGAGATGATATGTCAAGGTCACTTCACATGAAGAACAATGTCAAGTTCAAAGATCACAGGTCAAGGCCATACACAAATTTTCAAGGCCGTCAGCCCTAGTGCTTCTGCAAAAATGACTGCATAGTATGACGTATATTATGTTATAATGCCATATTTAAAGTAGCCCAATATTAAGGTCAACACCGAAGGCCATGCTCAAGGTGAAACCTCATTGATTTCCCTAATAATTGCAGTAGTGTTATTTATCATTAACATTATAGGGTATATATGATTTGCTGACCTTTTTAAGGACTTCCCACTGCGGCGCTACTTTTCCAAAAGGGTTAAATGGGTATTTTGTTTGGTCTGAAAGGACACTGCGAAACTAAAGAAAAACAATAAACGTGGCACTAAATCCAAACTGGTAGGGTAATAAATATCCATAGAACAAATACTGCGAATTTGCGCTTCTGTTATGTGGCCGGTGAAAAACGTTGATGTACTCAGCAAGAATATGACTATCTCATTCTCATATAATAT
Organism: Lepas anatifera; assembly: GCA_034440635.1. Lineage (NCBI taxonomy): Eukaryota > Metazoa > Arthropoda > Thecostraca > Lepadidae > Lepas > Lepas anatifera. Next base: position 3,297,514 of record JAOTON010000634.1, read on the forward strand.
ATTTGAAAGGAACCAGCCATTTATGGCCATGTTTTGACCTTGCAACGTCTAGGTTATGTTCAACCGTCAAGACAGTCAGGGGCCCATATCAGCTCAAGGGTCCCAGACTAGCTGAGGGGCCCTAGACCGGCCCAGGGGCCCAAGACCAGCTCAGGGACCAAATCAGCTCATGGGACCCATACCAGTTCAGGAGGCACCAGATCAACTCATGGGGTACCAGATCAGCTCAGGGGGTACCTAATTACTTCAAGTACACCAGTTCAGCTCATGGGGCTCCGAACAGCCCCGCGATCAGTGCAGGGGTTACCAGATCCGTTTTGGGTGCACCAGATTAGCTCATGAGTCACCAGATTGACTCAATAAGCTTCACCTGTGCGACAAAGATTAACACGCGCCCCGCTGGGGAGCGAAATTCGTCCTCTCCTGGTTTTTCCCAGATAACGCAAAAACGAAGAGGCGCAGAACGACAGAACTTACGGAACCTTATGCCTAATCAATGTTAAACATCTGATAAAATGTTTCAGGTCAGGTCATGTCAGGTCAAGGAGCTTTTCAAGGTCGAGTGACCCGACCTCAAAACCCAAAATCACTAGTTTAGCTTTAGGAACATCTGTCAACTGATCACTTTCAAACTTTCACCATATAATAAGATCATTAGGATCTACAGATCTTCTATTTCGGAATTTCGATATTGTTGACCTAAGGTGGGGTCAATTTTTTGGTCGCCCCATTATAAGTCCATGGTAAAAAATAGAAAGGGCTCGTTTTCAGTAAAACCTGGATAGATAAAGCTGAAAATTATCAAACTGTGTATTCTTGCCACAATTTTGACCTTAAAGTAGAGTTTTTGACCATATGACCTCTCAAAGGCCATATCAGGTCAATGGAACATAAAGTGATTGTTTTGCCAATAACTTCTCATTGAATTGAGATATAAAGGTCCCAGTTTGCTTGCATTGTGCTTAAATTGTCACGGGGAGTCGATTGATATGCAGCATGACCATATCAGGTCACCAGGTGACCTTGACCTAGCTTGATGTGAGGCTATTTTTTTAATTTGACCTAGCAAGGTCATATTATACATCATTCGATTTGCCACGATGATATAAATCCAATGACGCATAGATATTTGCTCTAGCTCTACTGAGTAACATCTAAACATCTAGATGGCTAAACGTATGTACATCGCCCTGTTGTAAGCCTACGGAAATTTCTTTGACCTTTGTTGACCTCAATATTGACCTGACATAAAAATACTTCAGATGATTTTTCTTTGTCTCGGCAAGAGCTTTCGAACGCTTTCCTTAATTTTCCTTTAGCTGTCCTGGGAAATGAGATACGGCGGGAGGGCGAGAAACGCCCCTCAGCGGGGCGCGTCATGCCAAGAACCCCAGAGGGCGCGCGTTAAGTGCCTTGACTCCTTCCAGAGGCTTGCAAACGCTACTGAATGCCTCAGCTAACTACAAAGGGTATAACTTGCTACAAGATTGTCCCAGTGGCCACATACGGTCCAGTTGCATCCAGGCTCAGCAACTCAGGATACCTTGGGCCAAGGGGCACAGACCCAACGGGGCACAAAGCACAACGGTTGGGGGGCACTTCGGCACCGATGGGGAGGTTACGTACCCCCTGTTGCGAAATAAGTATTTGAAAGTTCTGTCAAATACGTATTCCGCAGCATTATGTAGGGTTTTGCACTCACTTCCGCTAAAAGGACACATTCACTAGGGAGGCTTCAGGGGCGTAGCCAAGGGGGAGGGGCAGCAAGGACAGCCGCCCCTCCCTGATGGCCCGAAGGGCCGCCTGAGGACACGATTCTGTAACAAGCAGGGCGCTTTTTACCCATCAGGGCCCTTTTGGCGCTGTCCCAGGGCCCTTTTGCCCCCCCTGAGCGAAATCCTGGCTACGCCCCTGGGGGCTTCATCTGGAGGGTTGGGGAGGGGCTAAATTGGAGAGCTAGGGTGCTATAAAACCACTATCTTATTCGTTGAAAAGCCCTAAATATTGTGACGTCATAAAGCAATAGCTTTGAGCGACCTTGACCTAAGAATTTCAGGATATTTTGGGAAACTTCCCTTTATGACCTTGATCCACTTTCTGGACATTTCTCACATTTTCCCGCAGAATCAAGGTTCCAAGCACTTCCAAAATGTGACCTTTATGGTCTCGTTTGGAGATTGTTTGAGCACGCCGTGATGCTTTATCCCCTGATTTCACACTGAATTTAGACACAACTGCCATGCTAATGTAACTGTGCTTTATTGTCTCTACAAAGGAATCGGTTTGGTTTTGCTAAATTGTGACCTTTATGGTCTCGTTTGGAGATTGTTTGGGCACGCCATGATGCTTTATCCCCTGATTTCGCACTGAATTTAGACACAACTGCCATGTTAATGCAACTGTCCTTTATTGTCTCTACAAAGGAATCGGTTTGTTTTTGCTAAATTGTGCCAGATAAGTATCTTGAACGGACATTAGGACTATTTTCCTGTTTGACCTAATGGCCATCGACCAAAACAGATCAACGTCAGTGACAACGTCGATGACGAATCAAATTATGTATCTACAGGGTGTTTCAGAAAGAATGATATTTTTTAAATCTTCAGTAAAGTACTAAAAATCCTTCAAATCTGTCCACAAAACACTCATTTTAATGGTAAATTGTAGGACATTTGTCTGTAAACATGTTTCATTTGCATCAAATATTTTCCCGTGTCTTAAAAATATTCGGAAAATGATGCAAGTAACATAATAGGTATACCCGCTTATATTTGAGAAAACGGAACTGGCAGCACTCTGAAAAGGCTTTAGCACACAGAAATGGCACGTGACCATGCACATCAAAGGCTCAAGTTTCAGTAATATTCCAAGTTTAAAACTTTTGGCTCAAGCTCCATATGGCTCATTGGCTCACCTTCCATATGAATGACTGCATGCGGCGGAGACAGCGCAAAAGACCTCAGCGTTCACCGCAGAACAAGGGTCATGAACCAATTGGGGATTGCTTGCTTGGAGTCGGGCTTTCCTAAGCTTAAGAGGTGTTTTTTATAATTAATTTCCAGAGGCAATGAACGTGTGGACTGTGATGTACCACAGTGACGATGCAATGTTTCCAGTGTCATTGGCGTGATACTTGCCATGTGATATGCGCGTGACTTCTACAAACATTTTTGATGAAGGCAAAATAGACAGTATTTTTCAGCTCATTTTTAAGACTTTTGAAGTAGTAAAAACATCAAAACAGCTATCAAAATACAAATAATGGTAAATGGCCCAAAATTTACGCTCGATTGATATGTAAATCAAACCACAGCAACCTATTTATAACCGCATTATAATCAATTCAAAAATATCATTGTTTATGAAACACCTTGTATATGACCAATTGGTCATTGGTCTGATACATGACTCGATTCGTCACAATGAGAGGACTGCAATGGTGTCTTACTTCCTGCATTTACTATAGCTATCCTCAGTGTAAAAATATATGAGTAAATCCCACCAAGCCTTGTTTACAGAGCCCTTTTGGATCACGTTTGACCCCAAACAATCTCAATATTATCTTGAAGTAAATGCAAAATTTTCATAAATGTCTCAACAGTATCATTAAATGCCTTCGACGGATCCCCAAAAAGTTTCCTTGGCCTTTTTAGAAAACGTGGAGACTGGCAGAAATATGTCCTTCCACCCAAGTGGGGTTTGCCATGATAGCATCCCTAGCTAGCGGAAGGCATATTTGTACTGGCACTGAAGAGATGGCGCGCACTAATACTGCGCCCTGGAAGAGAAACGCTTAATTACTCTCCCCGCTAAGATACCAGAAACCAAGCCGATTAGGAAGGTGATCACTTGCAGCCTTGTGGAGGCTAGGTCAGTCTATCTTAGACAATTATTGTTCATTTTTTAAAGAAACTTTAGCCTATACACTTACCGATTGCCTAACGAAATAAGTCTGAACTGGGGAAACGAGGGTCGCTATTACCTGGGGTTACAAGTAGGTGTAAAGATGATGAGCCGTCATATACAATGTTAACACATAAGTGTCTACCCATGTATTCAAGGCAAATCAAATAGAAATGTTAAACTTATACGGTAATATAAAGTAAAGAAACATAACAATGATCACGTTTTTTATTAACGATGCATGAATAATATGGAGTAGAACATCGGGGCAAATAGCAGTTTCCAGTTAGTAGTTTCCTGTCTGGTACTTATCTAGAAAAAGTGAAAATTCTCGCACCGTGTGAAGACGGTTTCCAGTCCGGAGTAAATGTTTTTCTTGTCGTAAAGAAGGCGAGATATGCGGTTCAGGCTGGATTTTCCAGAGCCGGAAGAAGATGCCATGGTGGGAAATGTGTAGTCGATTTCGACGTCCACGCTGACAACCAGTTCTGTAAGACAAGGACAATGGTTACATACTGTCCGGATGTATGGGATCTATTCTACCTCGGTATTCATCACACACATTCTCAAGAATGACACCCACGGATAAGAAGAATCGCATTCAGCTATGCAAACAGGACTGCCCGGGGAACCTCCGTACCACAATTGTATAACAGTGATAGACAGGTATTCACATTTGCACCAACACAGCAGATGTACGCGTTTCGACAGTAGTCTTCGTCAGGATCTAAAGGATGAGGGATTCTCATCCTTTATCCTTTATCCCTCATCCTTTAGATGCCAGCAGATGTACGCGTTTCGACAGTAGTCTACGTCAGGATCTAAAGGATGAGGGATTCTCATCCTTTATCCTTTATCCCTCATCCTTTAGATGCTGACGAAGACTACTGTCGAAACGCGTACATCTGCTGTGTTTCCGTACCACAATCAGAAACACTCATATCGTGTTGGCAAAAGTCGGGCACGATGCATGTGAAGGTACTGAAATCGAATGGCGAGAAAACTAAAAATCACTGCGAAGTGTTTTGATATTACAGCATATTTTGCAATCAGAATTCAAATGACATCTATCAGAAACATCAGGGTTTTCACAAAAGCCTGATAGAATCAGATCAGTACGAAGAATTCCCCTTCACCGGCCCAGTCACGCCCTCTAGGCCTGGTGATGGCACGTGGCACGGGCTGCTCGAGCCTCGCCGTACGCGGCCGGTTGCAAATGCTTCACACAAATACCCACTTCCGTGCTATTTACACCGCCGTAACGCAAAACATTCCGCTAGGCCACGTGACATAACAATTCAGGAGAATGTGCAGTGCATGAATGAGTGTAGTGTAACAATAGTGGAGCTGGACGAAATCCAAAGCCGGACTTGATGCGAGGTCGGGTCTAAATACAGCAAGTAGGTTTCTGAGGTGCTCCGATTCAGTTAATCGGTGCTGGAGCATAATCTTGGCGGCAGCTGCACAAGCGTAGGTGGCGGAACTGGGGGGGAGGGGGGGCACCGAGGCTTCGAACACCCACTTTAAATGATGAATTCTAACGCTAGCCCTATGGTGATGATGGGAAAGGAATGGGTTAGAATTTAATGGTGCCCTTCTTAAATCCAGACCCTCCGCTGTTACTGTGCATAAGCACCTGCAGTGGGAAACGTATGGCACAGGGTCAGGTGGTTTCTCAGTACAAGTTTTCCTGTTTGCATTTTCATATGAAGCACTTAAGATGGGTGACACACGGTTTAGGAGAGAGACGCCGTCAGAATTTCCCGGATCTGACGCCCGATGTCTTCAAGGAGGAGGCTTGGCTGTCATCAAGGAGCGACTGGACGACGCCTCAAACACCTGTGCAAAGGCAGGCGCGACCCGGCGGGGTTGCGACGCCCACTGGCTCACCCATTGACCTACTCGGAACCTACCACCGGAGCAGGACGTGAAAATAGTAGGGACCGAAGAGGGCATTATTTACTCCACTTCAAGAAAATAGGTAAAATATTATCCTCGTCGGGAACACCACCTTTCTCATACTCCAGTAATGGGTACAGTGATTTTAAATTTCAGTAGAAGATCAAACACTTCCACCATCATTGGCGGTGGGACATTTTCGTCCAAGGGAGAGGCACCTTTGACGGGGTCCATATCAGCGGGAGATGTACTGGAGGATCGTTTAACCTGCCCACCGGGGGCATCGTGGCCCCGGTTTTTCCGGGATAGCAGAAAACGACGAGGCGGCACCGCAGTTGGGGCTCCTCGCATTTTTCCACATCCCGAAATTTTTACCCCGGGTCCCAGGTGGTCACCAGACGAGGTCACAGGTCCCCCTCCTTTAGAGTCTGTAGGCACATTTAGTCGATGATTTGACTTCCCACTTAACCCCCGGGTAGGTGTTATCCGGGTTTTTCGATTTCGGCCTGGGTGGTCGGGCCCCATTGGAAGCATGGAGTTGTTTTGATAAGCAATGTTGAAACGACGACGTTTGATTCGGATCCCGGGGTTTTTGTTTGTTTCCGGTTCCGGGAAAGTTTTGGATACTTTGCCTATTGTGGGTGACACGTGTTTGTTTGTCGCTTTGTTGGGTTTTGACCTTTGTGACCTGGTTATTGGCGGTGATCGGGTACCACTGGGGGGGTTTTGCCCATGGGAGCTGGATTTGTATAATGTACTTCGGCCTTCTCTATGGTGGTGACATTGTATTTGGTGAAATGCCATCTTGACCTATTGTTGGTACCACCTGCAAACATGGGTATCGGCTTTGCTTGTTTGGCTGCCTTTTGGTGAGGGGCATTGGCGGGGGGGGCCGCCCGGGGGTTAATGGCACATTTCACAGAAATCATCTCTATTTTATCGTGTGGTCGAAGACATGAAATTATCCCAAACTCACCTCACCAAACTCACCTTTAAATTTCCTGCACACACGACCTTGCTTATAGCCTAGACATGCCTCTCTTACTGACCGTCTTTTACCAGGAGCAAATGCGCCAATTTTCATAGATATTAGTGGTGATTCGGTCCCGAAGCTTTACGACCTGGCACAAAATGACTGTGGCTGGGAAGTTTCGCATCCGAGCCAAGTCGATACAGCGGTATTTCAAAAAGGAAAATGTCAGCGTATTCTCCAGTTTTTATCTTGATTACTGGAAGATGTCAGAATTCGTCTCCACTTCGCTTCCAGCCTGGACACCACTCAACGGAGAGCAGACAGCCTTGTAAGGGATTGCTTCCGCTTACGATAGGCTTACTATCTGACACCCGCCAAACAGGTGACCTCCGTCCTCCTCGAGCGAGGACGAAGACAGGCAAGCGCAGATTGCACTTCGTGAGTGCCGCTGCTTAGAATTCCCTGTCCCCTGAAATGCGTAGTTCTGCCAGCCTGTTTGCCTTCAAACGCGATTTCAATTACTTTGAGCGTAATGAGGCACCATGCACAAGACACGCAGTCTCATGTTTGAAACATTTGTACCCAATTCTGTTGTTGCTCGCTTCTATTGAAAATACCTAATCCACACAGATACTTAGAAAACAGGGAAAGGTTGGGTATTGCGGGTAATAAGATGCCATTTTTTGACAATCAAAATGTGTTCCAAAACATTCGCAATTGAAATCACCCATGGGGACTTGCACACCCACTCACGCTCACGGCAGAGCAGCAACGGTCATCGAGTATTGAAGGAAAGATAGCCACTTGACTTCAGTTTGACCGCAGTGGCATCTAGGCACCTTTGTCTTTCGTGGGTAACTAAACACTGTGTAGCTACACTCTGTAATTAGGGTGTTTTCTTCTATGGCCCATTTTCGTCTTTGGATCTTTCACGAGTTTATTTGAAACGAACTACGAACTGAAGGTTCAAGGCTGGGCGATGTAAGCCAGGTACTGAAGCATATATAATGTTATGAAAATAAAGGGAAATAGGTGTCAATCAGTTAGACAACAACAGTAAATCACCCAAATACATCCAGAAAAAGGTCCAAAATATATTGCTTCCACTAAAATGAAGCCGCTCCAGTGATACTGTTTGGTCACAAATGATTGCGACAGCTGTGTCAAATGGTGACATACTTCAAGCGTGTGGCCGCTTTGTTATGCTGTGGTCTCCAGTTTTCTGGGGTTGGCGGATTCAGGCTACACCGCCTCACCAGGTCAGAAGGTTGCACCCTTTAGGTCACGCGTGAGTCGTCTCTCAGATGCTGCAGAGTCATCGCTCTCCATTCAGACCTCCTATTGTGCTGCTTTAGCCGTTGTCATATTGTGCCAGATAAGCGGGTCGTTTCTGCAGCTGTCTGAAAACCAAACGGGATAACCTGCTCTCCGGTCAGCGTGATGCTTCGTTTTGTGCCGGGTAGCACAGCTGGGATAGGGGACCGTTCTCATCGTGCTATGATCCGTTGTCTGATGAGCTGGACAAACCTTTCAGACTAGTTTGCTTAAGGAGGTATAATTCCAAAAGTGGAAAATACCGGACACTCAAGAAATGTGCAAATCCGGCTCCTCTCTTCTAATGAAGTTACACCTCACGCTCAACGTTAGGGTTAAACATTGTTGCCAGTGACATCGATGAAGCTTTCAAAAGAATGTGACATTTTTATCATGATAATTGAAATGTGCGAGCAGTCTTAAAAATACAAAGCCTGGAAGTGACCCGTTGCGAAAGCTCGCGACTTATAATAATTTGTGTGGCCTTGCGTCATCAGGTCATCCCTCAGCTCAGGGTAAATACATGCTTTTGCCTTGCATGGCTAATTTCGCCGCTCGGCCGGAAATTGGCCCAAATAGACGGCCCATATGCACATATAACGCAATAATATAGAAATTAGAGTAAGAAGACACTTTCACTTCGATGTATATGTTATACAACTATTTGACTCATCTAGGTAACGCGTGAAGTGGGGTCAAATACCAAAGGTAGAATGCTACAAAAAATCACGAGCTTCAGCCGGGTCACTACTCTAGTATCGTTTTACAAGGGTGCCTACCCTGGTAGCAAACCAGTTCAACAAGTCGCCCACAATGCTCCAGGTTTTGTTTACCGGCTTCCTCGAGTGCCCTAGTTCACAAGTGAATCTGATCACGTGACAGCTGCGACGGAGAGTTTGGAGTCGATCGGCTAGTGAAAGCCGCGTGCTGTGACGAGGATTTTACACTCGCCCCGGCCCTCGTTAATAATAAACACCGGAGCCTGCATTATGATTGGTTGCGCATAGGGCGGGCTCCGCTCTCATTGGCTGCAGCATTCCCGTTCTCGTTTTTTAGTCATTCATCTTTCCGCCATCGTGGTGTCTACAGGTCTTCAACGACGGAAAGGTAAGAAAGTCAAAGAAAGCTGGTTATGAAAATGTGCGTGTGCGTTTTTGTTCGTATAGGACAGGACAGAACTTGAAACATTCCCCCCAGTGAACATTCTAAATTTTCTAAAACTATACACAGTCATCTTGGATCATACAGGGCAGGACAGAACTTGAAATTTTCCTCCTGGCAAAAATGCTAAATTTCCTACAACTATAACAATCATCTTGGCTCTTGCCCATTACGTAAGCTCGGCATTACAGGGGAGTGTTGCAGCTCCCTTAACGTTTTTCGGGTAGTGTCAAAAAATCGTTCTCATTACGGTCTTGAAATGTTTTGCAGCCTACGGCTATGTTTTCGTTGATTATTTTCTAAGCAAAAGTTAAGCTTTCCAAAAATGATTCAAGTGGAAATCGCGATAAATAAATCACCATGTTGATTTATTGATATATGAAACTCACAAGAAATACTATGCAAAGTGAGCATCACAATTGTGCGACCTGATTTTCATGTCGAGGAACTATTGTCATTATCTCTCCACGACAGATAAGTTATAAAGAGAAAGAACTTTAAACTTTAGGATAAGTTGATAACTTCGTATCCTAAACATGGTATTTTATTATCACTTAAACCAACACAGCAGACAGATGAACGCGTTTCGACAAATATTATTTTTCAACATCTATGGCATGAGGGATAAAAAACTGGAATAAGGGATAAGGTTCCTTATCCCTCATGCCATTGATGTTGAAAAAGACTATTTGCCGAAACGCGTTCATCTGTCTGCTGTGTTGGTTTAAGTGACAATAACTGCCAACCGATGTCCTACAATTGTCTGACATGGTATTTTATGTTGCAGATTGGGCACGCAGGGCTCTACTATGGTCCCTGGGGCGGACCCGTCCGTGCTGAATCCCGACTGGAAACCGGTTCCAGCTGTCATGAAGACCTCAGATGGAAGGATGACGGCTGAAGTAGATGGCGTGTGCGTCGCCACAGCTGGCACCCTGACAAACCTGACACTGCGGAGGGCGGCAGGCCATATTCATATATAGCCTCAGATACGGATCTGCGCGCCGGTTTGGGCGGTCTTTGGCCTCAGAGCTCCTGAAAATGGAGCGGGAGATGAAAGATCCTTTGGTGGATACACTTCGTTTGGCGCTAAGCCGCCACACCTAAAGGCAGCAGTGAGTTTAGGTTTATGCAAGTGAACACTGCGAAGCGAAGGCCAAATAACGCGAACGACATCTAACTTTATACGTCAACCAATGAATAATACATTAGCTAACGTTTCGCTATAATAGCTTCTTCAGGGGCTTGAAAAGCTAATGTGTAATAGCTAGTCGAATTGAGATAGCTTTGCAAAAAATGTGCACCAGTGAATGTGGTGATATTCTTTTTAATGATAAATTTCCATGCTTGATTTTGCCTGATTATTTTTTTTTAAATCGAGCGAACCTTTCCAAATAAAACTTTTGACGGGTAAACAAGGGTGTTTTTCTTAATCCTCATTAAATTTTAATGCATAACAGCGAACGGGAAGCGGAAATCGAAAGAAGTCAAAATGCAAGGTTGGAATCATAATACGAGTAAGAGATGAGTTTACAAGCTAGTTAACAACCCGCATAAAATCCCGAAACTAGTAAACGAAAGGTTGGCAAATCGCAATACACGCTTAAAACGAGATTAACTAAGCGCGTACAATATTTTTCCTCGTCTAACCACACGCAAGGTAAAATCTTGCAAGTGCCTAATAACAAGAGCTTTACGAAGAAACAACTCATCAATTTTTTTCTCGGTGATGGAGCCTAAAAGTGAGAGCTGCCTAAAATTTCTAGTATTTACTTCTTAGGATGGGGGAGTCTTATTTTTTTGGCGATGAATTCGAAATCGGCACTAAAGGCTACCTCAGAAATGTTTTTGCTCCCAAAAAATGGTTATAATTCCAAACATGCGAAAATGGAGAGTGCAATATATAAAGCCGCCACAGACTTCAGTGGTTATTAAAGGAATTTAGGCAAGGTTATAGGTTCAAAAAGGTCAAAAATACTTCAAAGAGCACAAATGTCACCATGCGTCATATATGGTCATATGAAATTATGATTCACTCTGAAATAAGCTTTGTCCAAGGGAATGCAAAACAAAGACTTTACCCTCGCCCCGGTGGGGGGTGATTGAACACCCAACACCTCGAAGCCTTAGGACCAAGTAAAAAACCTCTTATGTAGTTTCTTTCAGGGACCCTTACCAATTAAGCCGCCCAGAACCATCTTCGGCCCTAAGACAAAGTCAGGAAGCTCCTGTATAATACCATGTCAGGGTCTCAGATCAGCCAGGGATCCTTTGCAAAACACCCTCTCAGGACGTCCAAACCCAACTCAGGGGGCCTAAGATCAGCTAAGGAGGTCCCATACCAGTTAAGAGGTTCAAGGTTAAACAAGGCGCCCCTAGCAGCACAGGGAGGCCCAAGTGCCAACACAAGGGTTTCAAGATCAGAGTGGAGTCCTGATCATCTCAACGGGCCCAAGATCAGCCCAGGGGGCCTAAACCAAGCTCAGGGGTTCAGGCTTACTGCAGAGGCCCCAAATCAGCTCAGCAGGCCCAAACAAACTCATGGGGCCAGACCAAAGGGCCCTAGATTAGCACAATGAGGCCCGGATAAACCAAAGACCCATACCAGTTTAAAAGGCCGAATACCAGCTCAAGGGACACCAATCCAGCTCGGGGCCCTACGGCAAAGCCAGAAAGCTCATAAATAAATCCCCTAAGGGGCTCTAGACCAGCTCATGGTCGCCTAAATAATTCCACCTATTAATTCTTGGGTGTTGAGGAATTATATTGGGCATATTGGGGAATTATATATGGAATTAAGGGTCCTAATTAGGGTCCTATCTAGCTAAGCCGGCCCTCAAACCAGCCTGGGGTCTAACGCCAAGACAGTAAGCTTCTGTGCAATGTCTTCTAACGTCCCCAGAACAGCCCAGGGGCTAACTGCAAAAACCCCTCTCATGAGGCCATAAACCAACCCAGAGGGCCCAAGATCAGCCGAGGGGGCCCATACCAGTTGACGGACCCCGAAAACTTCGGGGGCTCCAGTGCCAACACATGAGTTTCAAGATCAGTGGGGGGCCTGGCTATCTAAAGGGGCCCAAATCAGCTGTGGGGACTCAATATCAATTCAGAGGACTCACCAGCAACTCAGGGGGCCAGGCTCCTTCAGGGGGCCCAGAGCAGGTCAGGAGGTTCAGAAAAAGTCAGGGGGCTTAACCGGCTGGGGAACCCTTCGAGTTCATGGAACCCCATAGTGGCACAAAGGAGCTTAGACAAGCTAAAGGAACACATCATAGTTAAGGGGCCCAAGAGCACTACTGGGAACCCTTACCAGTTTAGGGGCCCTAAGACAGCTTCGGGCCCCAAGCCCAAGTATTGAACCTCCTGTTCAAGATTCTCTCAAGAGCCCCGGGAACAACTCAGAGGCTCCTAAAGCCCCTCCCAGTAGTTCCAAAACTACCTCAGGGGTCTTGAATATCTCAGGGGTCCCAAAGCCATCTGAGGGAGGCCCCGTACAAATTCAGGAGGTTCAGACCAGATAAGGGGCCTCCGAAGAACTCAGAGGTCCCAGTACCATCTCAGGGGCCCAGATCAACCAACGGGTCTCAAGATAAGCGGCCCTCAAAACAGACCAAGGGCCTCTTGCGAAACCCAGTTTCAGGAGGCGCATAATCAAGTCAGGGGTGCAGACCAGCTCGAAGGTCCAAAGAAAACCCAGCAGGCCCCATAACAGTTCAGGGGCCCAGAAAAAAGTAAAGGGGTGTACGATGATTCATGGGATCCCAAAACTGTTGCAGAAGCCAGCTCAGGGGACCCAACACCAGCGTGGGTATTCGTCGCCAGTGCAGTGAGCCTCCAGCCGTCATTAGCCAATGAGTCATTGAATGGGCGGGGGCGAGAAAATATTGGGCGGAGAAACCTTTCACATATCCCTTGGACCCACCCCTTGAGACGATCCCCGCCCCCTCCCCTGAAATTTTGATTCAAACCCCCACCCCCAGCCAAGTTGAGGGGCCCCGAATCAGCTCAAGGAGACCCAAATCAACCCAGGAGACCCATTCCAGCTTAGGGGTCCCAACACCGCCCGGGGGCCTTAAGATGTGAGCATGGTCCAAAACTAAATCACGTGCCCCTGCAAAAGACCGACTTAGGGTGCTGTTTAGTTCAGCTGAGGGACATTACACCGTCTCAGAGGTCCGGGCCTTTCAATCTCAGTCAACGCAGCATAGGCGGATCAAAGGGAGGACAAGGGGGCACTTGATGCCCGATCGACCCTCGGTGTCTCCTGGAAGGCCAATGGCACCCACTGAGATATCCCTTCAGACCCCCCCACCCCCAAGATGCGAGTATCGGCACCCCTGTGATAGGATTTGGTGTCCACCTGATAGGTTTCTCCACCCCAAATTTTCCCGCCCCCGCCCGTTCAATGACTCGGTGGTTGATGTAGGCTGGAGACTCTCCCCGTGACCATGAGAGGAGATATTGAAGAAACCAACACCGACATGGAAATATTTGCCGTTTAGCAATCCTAATTGTAAGGCATCATTACTCGAAACCCGGAAGATATATGACTCTCTATACGCTTCGCCGAAATATTCCGAAGAAGAAAAATAAAGTGCATTAATTATGCATCTTAACATATGCAGGCGGTTAGCTTAGTTTGAATAGTATTTCGAAGAAAAAAAGACGATTGATTACAACCATACTTAAAAATATGAAAAAGAGCTTATGAGTGGAAGCAATAGTGCAGCAATGGAGGGAGCGTGCGCTTTAGATGGATGGAGACATGTATTTGTATCCATGTATGAAATAACACTGGTAGCGGAACTGAGGGGGGGCACCGAGGCACGGTGCCCCAATTGAATCAGAAATTTTAACACTAGCCCTATGCCGTTGACTGGAAAGAAATGGGTCGAAAAGTCCCTGGTGCCCACTTAAATTCGGACGCAACGCCGTCACTGGTAAAATAACAAAAATACTGCTCGCAGGCATTGGGACTCCTTCCAAGAAGAAAACGATATTTTCATTCATTTCCGAAAGAGAAAAGAAATACACAATCAAAATTTAGAGCGGCTTTACTTGCTGTTTGATGATACAACATAAAATGATAAGTAATTTTTGTGACGCTCCAACAGCTGGGTTTCCCTATTTGGCCAGGATGCTATAGAACAATATATGGTACCTTTGGCAAATTCATCCGATGCTGATCGATATAAGGGGCATGTGTGTCTGTTGTAGAGGGGCCATTTCTTTCCAGGGCCACTTTAACAGGTCTACGTAGATGCACGCAGGTGACAGGGGAAAATGCAAAAAACCTAGGCCAAGTTCAAATTTTCTTTTGGGGGCGCCCCTCTGGTTTATGAGTGGGGGATGCCCCTGCTTCCGATGCCCATGCCCTGGAAGGCTCGCCGCTCGTCGTTTGGAAGGGGACCAGGAGTGGATTTTACCAGGGATTAAACAATTGTGCCAATGGAGGGGTCGCTTAGAACCAAATGAATAACGAGTGATTCCGGTATGGCTAGGTATGTCTCAGGTATACCCCCTGAATTACAAACTCGCGAAAGTCAAACTGATGTTGCTGGGCACCACCTCTAATATTAGACACGTTCGGTCTATCGTTTAGCAGATGCATAAAAATACACTGTAATGCTAGAAATGCCACTTCCATTTTCTTCTCTCCCACTGGGAGGCTTTTCAAAGCTGGAAAAATTGTATCATGCAGAATTACGCAGAATTATGCATAAAATGTTCCAGAAAGTGGCACTTGCATAATTCTGACTTTTGCAATTTATCTCCTCCGGCTGTTTCAGTACCTACCCATAATAGTTGTAGCAGTACATACATAACGTAACAGTACTAATAGTACTTGTAGTACTGTAGAACATCTACGGTACATGTAGAGTTGTTGGTCATCATTCACCTCTTTCTGGCTTTCAGCGAGAACTCTTACGTTTTTCAGGAATAATAAACACGGCAAAACTGTGGTTGGGTTTCCGTTCCATATCACTTCGTCACGTACTCACGTTCTCCGTCGGAGTTGCTGAAGACGACGTAGTCGAACCGCGGAATGATTCCCACCGTGAGGCCATTGGGGATCACTAGCTGCCGCTTGTAGCGTCCCTTTCGAGTCAGCGACTGGTTCGCTACAGGCTCGGGCGTGTTGAAGATGTCATCTAGGGTGTCGTTGTCGAAGAGAGGAGGTGGTCGCGATCCACTCTTCCGGTAGCCTCGGTTGCCTTTTTTACTCGAAACGATACCCACGTAGCACGCACAAAGAACCACCGCCATACAGAAGCGCGAGACGAAGAGAGCACTAAGACGTGCCATCACCGGGTGCCGGACTCGCTGATGAGCTCTGTCGCGCCAGTGCTGCTCACTCTTCCGCCACCCAGGCACGCCTCTTAGCGTCGATTGCGCATCGAGTTCAGCACCGGTCCCCACTTGACTCGTCCGGCTGAACCTCCTTTTCCGGCGCGAGATCACTGACAACAGAGCCGCACTGTTGCCGAGCGCTGGTTTCTGCGACAGTGCGCCGAGAGTGGCGTAACCGCGCCGAAAGTGAAACAGACGCGATTTTACGCCGTGCCGGTCGTCACTGCTCTGGCAACTCTGCTGGCGTCACACCAGTGCGGAACGGCAGATAGTGGTCTGGTGACCTAACGAACCAGAGCCGCGTCAGACCAGCGCATCGACCTGGTGATGAGGGTGACGGGTGCACAAGGAAGTGGTTCGATTACCCTCTGCGCCGGCACCTCTAGATACGCTCTGCGCCGGCACCTCTGGATACGCTCTGAGCTGGCACCTCTGGATACGCTCTGAGCTGGCACCTCTGGATACGCTCTGAGCTGGCACCTCTGGATACGCTCTACGCCGGCACCTCTGGATACGCTCTGCGCTGGCACCTCTGGATACGCTCTGAGCCGGCACCTCTGGATACGCTCTGCGCGGTCACGCCTGGATATGGTCTACCAATCACCGCGATCACCAGCACATTATGGCATGAATAATATTGGAACTGGGCAACGGCTGATGCAAGAGACTGAAACTGTCCCGCGGATCCGAGACGCTGCGTGAAATCACGGAATGCATCTGGGAAATGAAGTGAAATTGTAACCATGCTCAGAGGATTGCACCGTAATATTTACTGAACAAACTACCCTTTGCCGACACGAAACAAGTTTGGTGTTCCCAAGAATGGCCTGGAAGTCGCGAACACGCTTCAATGCGACAGAAAAGAAACTCAACCCAGTGGAGCAGAATGTGAGCCTGCTTCCAGCGGCTGAGGAGCGCTGCAGCCTGTCCTTACGAAAGGACTGGGTCCTGGCAACTATCGCTATCCCTGCTGCCGGCTCAAATGACAAGGGACATCCGATATGAGCCGCTCTTACCAGGGGCGTAGCCAGGATTTCGCTCAGGGAGGGGTGGCGCCTCGAAAAGGGCCCCTGAGACAGCGTCAAAAGGGCCCCGATGGGTAAAAAGGGCCCTGCTTGTTACAGAAGTGCGCTGAAGAGGACTTAAGAGGGCCCTGTCTGGTATAAAATGCCAAATTTTTCCACAGAGCATAGTGCGGGCGAGCCGCACTTCGCGCGGCTCCTGTCCTCAGGGGGCCCTTCGGGTTCTCAGGGAGGGGCGGCCGTCCCTGCCGCCCCCCTTGGCTACGCCCCTGGCTCTCACATCGCTACATTCCGCTGGTCATCCTGTAGTCCGAGTCGTCACCTTCTGTTTGCTGACTGGGCGGACAACCCCGAGAGATTAACGCAGCCGCATCACTTTCTCGCCTCGCGTGATCCCCGTGCCCGCCAGTCTGTGTGCTCGTGCGCTTGCTGCGCGCTTCGAAATGGAAGCTGAGTTCATGCCGCCTGCGACGATGGCACGCGGCAGTTTGAAACGCTCGAAGAACTTTGCAACCAAGGGCGGATTCAGGGGGAACAAAAGGGGTATTTTCCGCCAAACCCTCCAGTTTTCTGCGAACTACAAAAAATATCGTGCTTCCCACAATTTTGGCCCTATGGCCTCGCCTCAAACCACCAGTCCGGATACGCACTGTTTGCAATGGGTGTGACGGTTATGTCAAGCATTGGTAACCCCTGTCGACATCCAGGGTGGCGGAATATTCGTGGCGAGCATTGGTCACGAACACAACGGCTGGTGTTTCTTCAAAGCACGGTGTACTTTCTGTGCTGCTCCCCTCTCTGGGATTTCTGTTTATTTCTATGATTTACTTTTTGCTATATACCACCAACAGAAGAAGTTGATGTCTCTATTAGATTTGATCAATTCCAGACTACCTTTCTGATGCTGTAGCCCCCATAAACGGATCCAGGATTTCCAATTCGGGGGAGAGGGGGGAGAATTCGGCCAGGAGTGCCACCTGGGCCAGGGGCACCAATTCTTGAGATGTTATCAATTACAGTGACACCAAGTCTCATCCTGGGGGCAGGAAGCGATGTTTCAAGGTGGTGCCGAGACGCCTTGGACCGGTTAGGTCTATCAGGTTGAGGGACCATCCCCATCGTCCCCTGGATCCACCTGTGGTGGCCGCAGAGTTACGGACAGGTGCATGCACTTGAGCTCAGTGCTTGCTCTTGTATGACGGAAACTCGTTCATGACACAGGAATACATTTAGCCAATAGGGCTCCCGAATTACAGCATTTCAAGCTCAGTTATCTGTGAGGGATTGAAAAGTATAATTTTCCTTTGATATGGTTGCATTCTTACAATCTGCTTTTATCTGGTATGCTGGTCGAGCCTTAGAAGTTCTTTTAAAAACTGATACTTTGCAAAAGATGCTAACAAAAACATATGCGAATTTATGCATATATACATGCGTGATTAACTGTCACCGGAGTACAAATGGACTCAAATATGCCTGCGATAAACACTGCATGCCACAACAGCAGAAGGAATGCAACATTTCCGACAAAACACATTTGGGCAACAAGTTCTCGGATCTCAGCCGCATGCGAGGCACCAAACAATCTAACAGGCCATCACCATGTCCTCAAAAACAAACACACAACATTTGACGCCAACACCACTCGGTACCACTGAGTCCCACAACAGCGTCAGAGGAAGTTGGCAGCGTCCAGCAGATCAAACAGTGATTCAGGGCACTCGGAGTAGAACCTTCCGCAAGAGGAGGCGTCCTCGAGCCCACGATGTCGTGCTTCGGTCATCTGATGAGCTATGTAGTCATCGGGTCTCTGCTCCACAGGGTCTCTGCCAGTGAGAAAAATGGCAATGAGTGTGGCACCAGCTGGCTATGCGTGTTTCTTATTGCGTAAATTGATGAGATTTAGTAACTAGAACGTGCTGGGTATCAATAAACTTTAGTTTGAATTTAAAACATGGCTACCCGGGTATGTATTTTATCATACTTGCTTTAGATTGGGGTAATTTTCAAACTTAGACCAGGTTGAAAGATATTTGCATAAGCGAATTTGAATGAAATAAATGCGAAATTTTTAAGGAAATGTTTTTTTCTGATTCTGTATCTGTTTAAGGGTCTGCTTCTTTGCTTGCAATTGTCTTTATTGGCAAGTGTAGATCAACATTACACTTCACTCAAGAAATAGTGAAAGAAGCCTAATGGATTGAAACCATTCATTCTAGCGCGAATTCTTTTTTAGGCCTAGGAAAGAATTTGGGTTTGAATTTATTCGAGAGGCAAAAGCTAAAACAAAGAATATTTCCTAATTCAAAGCAAAAAGCGTATTACAGTATACTAGATACTAAAGTAAAAATAAGTTCTAGCTGAGCGAGAATCAGAGCAAGATTTTCTTTAGCGTAACATGTCTGATGTTACTTATACATTATCAGTATTTTTGGGGTTTATCGATGCACCAACTGCTGGGGTAATATGGCATCGCCAACTCTCTCCCTGTTGGAAGGGTTTATCGGGAGCCAGCTTGTTCCTTGTTCAGGGAAGCCGCCGGGCCGTGAACCCGGGTCGGCTGCGTGGAAACTAGCTGTGCTGACCACTCCACTACCGCGCATACTTACTTATACATTACGCTTTGTACGCTGTGAAGAGTGTATCTTTCATTCACTTAAAGTCGGTTTGGCATGTGGTCATAAAAATACCCAGTCTACCGAGGCTTACCTCTTCTCAATATCGAAGGCTTTTTGAGCATTATATTTTTGCAGGGATCGACTCTAATGGAAAGCGTGGCTTGTTCTTGTGGCTTGTTACGCTGAAGAGGCACCGAAAAGCTTATAATGGGTGTAGTTCCCCCCTTGCCCCAGAATACACAACGAAATAATTCGAGCCTAGATACATTTAACCCTCGCCCCGGTGGGGGGGTGTTCAAACGCTCCCTCCGGTTTTTCCGTTGGCACGAAAAAACGGCGGCGCAAAGTGCCACCGTACTTGGCACGCCTAATTCGTGATCAATTTCGCAATTTTTACCAAAATTTTAAGGTTGGGTCTGTTCAGGTCAGGTCACCAGTACAGGTCAAGTGACCTTACCTAAAAATGTTTAAAGTGGCAAAAGTAAGAGAAGGGTGAATCGATCGAATTCAAAATTATTCAACATAATGGGCCCACCGATTATTACAAAATATATTCCGAGATTTTTCATATCAATGACATAGGGTCAGGTACGGATCATGACCCCTTCATCGGAAACGCAAGGGAAACACGGAAATTGGTGCAAATTTTTATTTTTCTATAGATACTGCTTGCAATACCTTCGTATTCTCAAAATCATAGTATCCTAGGCCCCTTTATAAGTTTATGTTGTGAAGTTTGGAACAGTGACCTCTGAAACGTCCTCTGGGGCTACTTAAACAGGTTTCCTGACATGGGTCAATAACTTTACAGGGAATGATGATACAGCTTTTATTTTGATAACATTACGTATGGATTACTATTGCTAGTTGATTGATATACATATTAACTATGCTGGGTTGGATAATGACCTTGGTCTAACCTTATGTCAGGTCATTTTTAGGTTTTGTCCTAGTATATTCATATCATATATTCATCATTCGATTCACCGTAACGAGAGGAGGTGAATGGGGCTTAAAAATGATTCTAACTCAACTCTGTCAAACGCTAGAGCCCACAAACTCTTCTCTAACACAGTACCTTCTTTAAGCTGTCATGACCTCAATATTGGCCTGAGCCAAAAAGTGACTTATGTAGGCTCTTCATGAATTCTTATGAGCTATCCACTAGTGTTCTATTTTTTCGCCATCTTGCATAGGAGCCGGGTTCGAGAGGGTGTTTGAACACCCCCCCGTCCCTCCGCTCCTGGGCGAAGGTGGCTCGGGGACCCACCGGGGCGGGTGTTGCAGAGGGTACATCCACAAGAAAGCATGCGCCGTAGCTATGTAATATTTCGGCTATCAAGACAGAAAATAATTGATAGAATATAAGTGACATTTTTTAAGTAATGATAATGTATATCAAAGGTGGAAATTATTTTGTTTCAATTATATATATATATATATATATATATATATATATATATATATATATATATATATATATATATATGTCTATTGTATGTATATATCCATAAGATAACATGAATCACTACGTCAATTATATACTAAAACGAAATCACCATCGCCACACAGCGCTACAGTTGAAATATCAGCGCCAGTGACTGAAATATTCATTTAAATGTTGTGCTCCGGTAGTTCAGTTGGTAGAGCCTTAACCTCCAGTCCCTTGCTCAGTAACATGCAGTAGCAATGGGTGCGCAGGCTTGGGATCGGTTTTCCCCTAAAAATTTAGCCGATGCAGGTCGGCTGACAACTGACTGGGGACGATAAACTTTGGCTTCTAAATTAACTCTTACCTGGGGGAGTTGCTTGTTCGGATGGATGGTATGGGGGTCTTCGTGACAAGTCCCCTCGATGGCTTAAACGAGGCCCCAAGTCCAAAAACCGAACTTGCAATAACTTGTACAGAATTTATAAAAATGGCGTCATTGATCTGAGATGAAATAATTTATCCTTTGCAAATGCCCAGAATAGTTCAGGGACATTAACGAAATCCTCTTCTCTGCTATCTGGGAACTTTTTCTAAGACAAATAAAGTTATAACATATTCTCAACTTTAGAAGCTGAGGGTCATTCTCTAACATAAAAAGACTAAGATTGGAGATCTAGGCCAACAAGTTTTACACACTTTGGGGGGTAGCAAAACACTTTCAAGCTTGGTAGCTTTCAATGCTGAAGATAGGTAAAGGGATTTTCTTGCGCCGTTGTAACGTCACAGTATGGCGGCTCGTGACAGGGGGTGGCTTCAAGCAGTGCTTACTCCAGCATCAGGTGGAGCACGCGAGTGAGAAGAGGGCTGTCGCCGCGTCGTCCTGTCGCCTCACACAGGGTTCTCTGAAGGCACGCGGAGCCAGGGTACCCGAACCTGAAAATTAAAAAAATTAGCATGAGATATAGGCCAAGCATGCTCAAACAGAGGCTTGAGAGCATTACTACGTTTAAGATAGCTGTGACCTATGAAGCTGTCTGGAGGGCAAATAAAAGATCATCAGAGGCTCCATGTTATCAATAGAACAAATAAAGCACACAAAACTAAGAGAAGAAGAGCCAAGAGACTCGCTTGATAACGAGTCCTGGTCCTCCGCAGGATCATTCGCATACCCTTCAAGTGTTTCTTCGAGGTGACTGTAGATATCGTGGAGATCATCGAAACGAGAGCGCTGTCCTTCCATGTATCGCAGCTGCTGCTGAGGCTTGTCTATTGGGACGGCAACCGCCGGATACGTCACGTTCAGGACACCAGCTGTGAAGAGAGAGAGAGAGAGAGGGCAGAGAGAGAGAGGAGGAGAGAGAGAGAGAGAGAGAGGGGGAGAGAGAGGGGAGAGAGAGATGGAGAGATTCGGGTAAGCGAGATGAAAGTGTTTCGCACATCATCGAGGTGTTGATTTTGAGGTGAGAAGGTTTGCGTTGTCACTCGTCTGGCCAGAACCCTGGGTCAACGATGCTCAACAAACGTTGTGTCATCATCAGATTTGACAGCAAGCTGCCTCTTGAGATGAAACAGTTTGGTTGAGAACGGAGAAGAATTACTCTTAGCTGGTGGAGAAAACTGAGCTCGTGGGAGGACAAGTGCTTGTAAACTAAACCGTACTAATTAAGTGTTTGGTGAAATTGTTCACGGCATCGACATGAGGTTTCCATTTTGATCTGTCAACGAGAGAGAAAGAAAATAAGCTGGATGGGGTGACCATAAAACAAATGCGTGGGAAGACATAAAACAATATAGGTACAACTGTTTTTCAAAATTTCACCCAAAATATTGATGTCATGGGACATGAGGCAATAATATCTATGGACTTCTTCCTGTCTCCAAAGCGTAGTTTTATCAATTTTTCATAACACAGTTCTAATACGACGCGTAAAAAACCTGGGTTTGTTGACTTTGCATCATGGTCTTCATTATCACCACACATGGTATCTGCAATGTAAGTACCATATGTATACACCGGTGGATCCGGGAGTCAGGGAAGAAGGCATTCCCGCAGGCTTCCGAATTTTACTGGATTCTCTTCAAAAACACTGCTTTTATAACTTTGTGACCCGTCCACACAACAGCCAGCGTAGAGTGGGCACTGTGTACGTACGGTTTCTTTGTAATGCACCTGAATATTTTTTCCAATTACTATCTAAATGAAGAGAGGAAGAATTTCCATCCTTAAGAGTGGTAAAAAAACACAAATGGCAAGTAGGCATACAAATATACATGCAACCTACACTGCATACAAAGTATAGCCTCGTCCCGTAGGTATGGCTGAAAGCAGCTGACCGCCGTGCTGCGTGCTATCGAGAGTTTATGATCCCCCCATTTTCCTACAACGTGGCTATATCAAGGACAAAGCGTGACAGTGGAAAAAGTGGTGACTGGCAAGTAATAAATAAAAGATTGCAGCATCAAAATTAATGCCGACAAGCACCGACGATTGTCCTCTTTGTGAAATCATAGAAAAATGCAGACATAGAAGCAGCAGCGACGCCAGGTACTTTAAACTGGGGGACGGACCCCAGACTGGTCGTGACGGTGGCTGGATGGAAAGGCAAGTTTGGCATATTCTCTGTCTGAAAACGCTGCCGGTACAGTGCAACACTACAATGGGAGCATTTAGGTAGTTCCACTCAGACACACTACGGATAAAATGCAAAATAAAAACCTAGGGCCGCGTTCCCCATCCCCTACTCCTGGCGTCCGTGAGTAGAGACACGGCCGCAGAGAAAAGTGACCGAAATCAATGATACACTTTTCGTTACAGTATATCACTGAAGAGTAGGGAGCCCAAGAAACAAGCTACATCATGCCCAGAGCCCAGGCAAGGAGAGATGTTGCACCACCACTTACAGAAAGGTCCCCGCTCTATGACAGGGAGGTAAGGTGAGACTTGAACCACTACTTACAGACAGGCCCCGCTCTATGTCAGGGAGGTAAGGAGAGATGTTGCACCACTACTTACAGACAGGTCCCCGCTCTATGACAGGGAGGTAAGGTGAGACTTGAACCACTACTTACAGACAGGTCCCCGCTCTATGACAGGGAGGTAAGGTGAGATGTTGCACCACTACTTACAGACAGGTCCCCGCTCTATGTCAGGGAGGTAAGGTGAGATGTTGCACCACTACTTACAGACAGGTCCCCGCTCTATGACAGGGAGGTAAGGTGAGACTTGAACCACTACTTACAGACAGGTCCCCGCTCTATGACGGAGGTAAGGAGAGATGTTGCACCACTACTTACAGACAGGTCCCCGCTCTATGACGGAGGTAAGGAGAGATGTTGCACCACTACTTACAGACAGGTCCCCGCTCTATGACGGAGGTAAGGAGAGATGTTGCAACACTACTTACAGACAGGCCCCGCTCTATGACAGGGAGGTAAGGAGAGATGTTGCACCACTACTTACAGACAGGTCCCCGCTCTATGACGGAGGTAAGGAGAGATGTTGCAACACTACTTACAGACAGGCCCCGCTCTATGTCAGGGAGGTAAGGTGAGATGTTGCACCACTACTTACAGACAGGTCCCGCTCTATGTCAGGGAGGTAAGGTGAGACTTGAACCACTACTTACAGACAGGTCCCCGCTCTATGACGGAGGTAAGGAGAGATATTGCAACACTACTTACAGACAGGTCCCCGCTCTATGACAGGGAGGTAAGGTGAGACTTGAACCACTACTTACAGACAGGTCCCCGCTCTATGACAGGGAGGTAAGGAGAGATGTTGCACCACTACTTACAGACAGGTCCCCGCTCTATGACGGAGGTAAGGTGAGATGTTGCACCACTACTTACAGACAGGTCCCCGCTCTATGACAGGGAGGTAAGGTGAGAATTGAACCACTACTTACAGACAGGTCCCCGCTCTATGACGGAGGTAAGGAGAGATGTTGCAACACTACTTACAGACAGGTCCCCGCTCTATGACAGGGAGGTAAGGTGAGACTTGAACCACTACTTACAGACAGGTCCCCGTTCTATGACGGAGGTAAGGAGAGATGTTGCAACACTACTTACAGACAGGCCCCGCTCTATGACAGGGAGGCAAGGAGAGATTTGACCAACTACTTACAGACAGGTCCCCGCTCTATGACAGGGAGGCAAGGAGAGATTTGACCAACTACTTACAGACAGGTCCCGCTCTATGTCAGGGAGGTAAGGTGAGATGTTGCACCACTACTTACAGACAGGTCCCGCTCTATGTCAGGGAGGTAAGGTGAGATGTTGCACCACTACTTACAGACAGGTCCCCGCTCTATGACAGGGAGGTAAGGTGAGACTTGAACCACTACTTACAGACAGGTCCCCGTTCTATGACGGAGGTAAGGAGAGATGTTGCAACACTACTTACAGACAGGCCCCGCTCTATGACAGGGAGGCAAGGAGAGATTTGACCAACTACTTACAGACAGGTCCCGCTCTATGACAGGGAGGCAAGGAGAGATTTGACCAACTACTTACAGACAGGTCCCGCTCTATGTCAGGGAGGTAAGGTGAGATGTTGCACCACTACTTACAGACAGGTCCCCGCTCTATGACGGAGGTAAGGAGAGATGTTGCAACACTACTTACAGACAGGCCCCGCTCTATGACAGGGAGGTAAGGAGAGATGTTGCACCACTACTTACAGACAGGTCCCCGCTCTATGTCAGGGAGGCAAGGTGAGACTTGAACCACTACTTACAGACAGGTCCCCGCTCTATGTCAGGGAGGTAAGGTGAGACTTGAACCACTACTTACAGACAGGCCCCGCTCTATGACAGGGAGGTAAGGTGAGACTTGAACCACTACTTACAGACAGGTCCCCGCTCTATGTCAGGGAGGTAAGGAGAGATGTTGCACCACTACTTACAGACAGGTCCCCGCTCTATGACAGGGAGGTAAGGTGAGACTTGAACCACTACTTACAGACAGGTCCCCGTTCTATGACGGAGGTAAGGAGAGATGTTGCAACACTACTTACAGACAGGCCCCGCTCTATGACAGGGAGGTAAGGTGAGACTTGAACCACTACTTACAGACAGGTCCCCGTTCTATGACGGAGGTAAGGAGAGATGTTGCAATACTACTTACAGACAGGCCCCGCTCTATGACAGGGGAGGCAAGGAGAGATTTGACCAACTACTTACAGACAGGTCCCCGCTCTATGACAGGGAGGCAAGGAGAGATTTGACCAACTACTTACAGACAGGCTCCGCTCTATGTCAGGGAGGTAAGGTGAGATGTTGCACCACTACTTACAGACAGGTCCCCGCTCTATGACGGAGGTAAGGAGAGATGTTGCAACACTACTTACAGACAGGTCCCCGCTCTATGTCAGGGAGGTAAGGTGAGACTTGACCAACTACTTACAGACAGGTCCCAGCTCTATGTCAGGGAGGCAAGGTGAGACTTGAACCACTACTTACAGACAGGTCCCCGCTCTATGACAGGGAGGTAAGGAGAGATGTTGCACCACTACTTACAGACAGGTCCCCGCTCTATGACGGAGGTAAGGAGAGATGTTGCAACACTACTTACAGACAGGTCCCCACTCTATGACAGGGAGGTAAGGTGAGACTTGAACCACTACTTACAGACAGGTCCCCGTTCTATGACGGAGGTAAGGAGAGATGTTGCAACACTACTTACAGACAGGCCCGCTCTATGACAGGGGAGGCAAGGAGAGATTTGACCAACTACTTACAGACAGGTCCCCGCTCTATGACAGGGAGGCAAGGAGAGATTTGACCAACTACTTACAGACAGGTCCCCGCTCTATGTCAGGGAGGTAAGGTGAGATGTTGCACCACTACTTACAGACAGGTCCCCGCTCTATGTCAGGGAGGTAAGGTGAGATGTTGCACCACTACTTACAGACAGGTCCCCGCTCTATGACAGGGAGGTAAGGTGAGACTTGAACCACTACTTACAGACAGGTCCCCGTTCTATGACGGAGGTAAGGAGAGATGTTGCAACACTACTTACAGACAGGCCCCGCTCTATGACAGGGAGGCAAGGAGAGATTTGACCAACTACTTACAGACAGGTCCCCGCTCTATGACAGGGAGGCAAGGAGAGATTTGACCAACTACTTACAGACAGGTCCCCGCTCTATGTCAGGGAGGTAAGGTGAGATGTTGCACCACTACTTACAGACAGGTCCCCGCTCTATGACGGAGGTAAGGAGAGATGTTGCAACACTACTTACAGACAGGCCCCGCTCTATGACAGGGAGGTAAGGAGAGATGTTGCACCACTACTTACAGACAGGTCCCCGCTCTATGTCAGGGAGGCAAGGTGAGACTTGAACCACTACTTACAGACAGGTCCCCGCTCTATGTCAGGGAGGTAAGGTGAGACTTGAACCACTACTTACAGACAGGCCCCGCTCTATGACAGGGAGGTAAGGTGAGACTTGAACCACTACTTACAGACAGGTCCCCGCTCTATGTCAGGGAGGTAAGGAGAGATGTTGCACCACTACTTACAGACAGGTCCCCGCTCTATGACAGGGAGGTAAGGTGAGACTTGAACCACTACTTACAGACAGGTCCCCGTTCTATGACGGAGGTAAGGAGAGATGTTGCAACACTACTTACAGACAGGCCCCGCTCTATGACAGGGAGGTAAGGTGAGACTTGAACCACTACTTACAGATAGGTCCCCGTTCTATGACGGAGGTAAGGAGAGATGTTGCAATACTACTTACAGACAGGCCCCGCTCTATGACAGGGAGGCAAGGAGAGATTTGACCAACTACTTACAGACAGGTCCCCGCTCTATGACAGGGAGGCAAGGAGAGATTTGACCAACTACTTACAGACAGGCTCCGCTCTATGTCAGGGAGGTAAGGTGAGATGTTGCACCACTACTTACAGACAGGTCCCCGCTCTATGACGGAGGTAAGGAGAGATGTTGCAACACTACTTACAGACAGGTCCCCGCTCTATGTCAGGGAGGTAAGGTGAGACTTGACCAACTACTTACAGACAGGTCCCAGCTCTATGTCAGGGAGGCAAGGTGAGACTTGAACCACTACTTACAGACAGGTCCCCGCTCTATGACAGGGAGGTAAGGAGAGATGTTGCACCACTACTTACAGACAGGTCCCCGCTCTATGACGGAGGTAAGGTGAGATGTTGCACCACTACTTACAGACAGGTCCCCGCTCTATGACAGGGAGGTAAGGTGAGAATTGAACCACTACTTACAGACAGGTCCCCGCTCTATGACGGAGGTAAGGAGAGATGTTGCAACACTACTTACAGACAGGTCCCCACTCTATGACAGGGAGGTAAGGTGAGACTTGAACCACTACTTACAGACAGGTCCCCGTTCTATGACGGAGGTAAGGAGAGATGTTGCAACACTACTTACAGACAGGCCCCGCTCTATGACAGGGAGGCAAGGAGAGATTTGACCAACTACTTACAGACAGGTCCCCGCTCTATGACAGGGAGGCAAGGAGAGATTTGACCAACTACTTACAGACAGGTCCCCGCTCTATGTCAGGGAGGTAAGGTGAGATGTTGCACCACTACTTACAGACAGGTCCCCGCTCTATGTCAGGGAGGTAAGGTGAGATGTTGCACCACTACTTACAGACAGGGCCCCGCTCTATGACAGGGAGGTAAGGTGAGACTTGAACCACTACTTACAGACAGGTCCCCGTTCTATGACGGAGGTAAGGAGAGATGTTGCAACACTACTTACAGACAGGCCCCGCTCTATGACAGGGAGGCAAGGAGAGATTTGACCAACTACTTACAGACAGGTCCCCGCTCTATGACAGGGAGGCAAGGAGAGATTTGACCAACTACTTACAGACAGGTCCCCGCTCTATGTCAGGGAGGTAAGGTGAGATGTTGCACCACTACTTACAGACAGGTCCCCGCTCTATGACGGAGGTAAGGAGAGATGTTGCAACACTACTTACAGACAGGCCCCGCTCTATGACAGGGAGGTAAGGGAGATGTTGCACCACTACTTACAGACAGGTCCCCGCTCTATGTCAGGGAGGCAAGGTGAGACTTGAACCACTACTTACAGACAGGTCCCCGCTCTATGTCAGGGAGGTAAGGTGAGACTTGAACCACTACTTACAGACAGGCCCCGCTCTATGACAGGGAGGTAAGGTGAGACTTGAACCACTACTTACAGACAGGTCCCCGCTCTATGTCAGGGAGGTAAGGAGAGATGTTGCACCACTACTTACAGACAGGTCCCCGCTCTATGACAGGGAGGTAAGGTGAGACTTGAACCACTACTTACAGACAGGTCCCCGTTCTATGACGGAGGTAAGGAGAGATGTTGCAACACTACTTACAGACAGGCCCCGCTCTATGACAGGGAGGTAAGGTGAGACTTGAACCACTACTTACAGACAGGTCCCCGTTCTATGACGGAGGTAAGGAGAGATGTTGCAATACTACTTACAGACAGGCCCCGCTCTATGACAGGGAGGCAAGGAGAGATTTGACCAACTACTTACAGACAGGTCCCCGCTCTATGACAGGGAGGCAAGGAGAGATTTGACCAACTACTTACAGACAGGCTCCGCTCTATGTCAGGGAGGTAAGGTGAGATGTTGCACCACTACTTACAGACAGGTCCCCGCTCTATGACGGAGGTAAGGAGAGATGTTGCAATACTACTTACAGACAGGTCCCCGCTCTATGTCAGGGAGGTAAGGTGAGACTTGACCAACTACTTACAGACAGGTCCCAGCTCTATGTCAGGGAGGCAAGGTGAGACTTGAACCACTACTTACAGACAGGTCCCCGCTCTATGACAGGAGTGAGAAGCGTAACCGTCAGCGATAGAGAGCTGCCCGTCGGAAACCCGAACAGCATCCGCGAGTCGGCTCCCAGGTCGCGTGCAGCCCTCTGCAGCTCCGCGCTGACGTCACTCTTCTCCTCACTGACATCAGCTGATGTGACAGTGGCCAGCAGGCAGGCGATGATGGCCGCCGTCAGCTGCCGTGACGTCACGGATAATTTCATGGTGGCGTGTCGGGTCTGCGCAGTGGAACGTCCGACCGTGGAGACGACGGACACAGCACTGATGGCGGACTCAACATCATCACCGTGATGAAGAAGTCGCCAGCCATTCATATGCAGATGTCAGCAAGATGCCTTCTCGGGGAGGAATACCAGAGGGTGTTGACAGCTCCCTGACACTGCTGGTGTGTAACTGAATAGACCTGTGTGCTCTGAAGCGAAACAAAACGCGGCAGGCATTGCCACACCAGCGCTCTATGACGCTCATGAAACGGCGAATGCTATTTGTGACAGCAGGGCGCGTGAAATGCTGCGTTGCCGATTCATAATTGCGGCCGTTTGCGAATCGATGGTTTTAGCGTAACCCACTTCTATCCGCCATTTAAGTGTGGAGTAAGTGGACATGTTGCTACATGTATGTACGTGCTTCGACGATACATGATTAATTCTATTTGGCGTGAAATTACCGTCCCTTTTTTGGACGCACCCTGCGCAACAAGGCTCACTTCTCGCAACTCTTTTGGTTCGCCCGATGCAACAGTG
Organism: Lepas anatifera; assembly: GCA_034440635.1. Taxonomy (NCBI): domain Eukaryota; kingdom Metazoa; phylum Arthropoda; class Thecostraca; family Lepadidae; genus Lepas; species Lepas anatifera. The sequence goes on from JAOTON010000634.1 coordinate 3,327,765, forward strand.
CTCACTTCTCGTGGCTACTTTGATTGAGGCAAGGGTAAATGCTGTGCGGCCAACAAATGAGAGGAGTCGTGCGCATTGACTGCGTGACAACTGAATCTATCAAACCTTCCCTCTGGAAAGTGGTTTGCATGCCCCTCTTTTGGGTGCTCCCGACCCATTCTCTAAGAAGTAAAGAAAATTAACCATTTTCGCTGATTTTTTGCGTAACTGCACCAAATCCAGCAGTAGCCTGATTTGGGACAACAGGGCTGCTACTGGCCAAACTGACGACGGCCCGGGAGATGGCAGTGATAATTCCAGGCCTTGTAGCTTTCCATTTAAACTAAGAAAATCGGCGGTCTTGGGTACCCTGTTGTCTTTCACTTGTGCCTTCGATAAAATGTAGTCCTATTTTGGGAAGAATCTAAAAAAATGGAATGATAGGTAAGTAAGCCGAGGGAGGGCAGGCTCCTGACCCTCTGTGTGGTGACAATTTTGAACATATAGGGCTCGTCTATTATAACGTCCTGCAGGGAATCATAGTTTTAGCCAAATCAGTTTGTGGAGGATAACGTTAGCACTCACACTGGAATAGGCTCTTACGTGGCCCCCTCCTCAGCCTATGTTCCCGAGATGGTCGGAGGACCGTGCAGAGCGAAGAAAGGCTACTTATTTGAATTCAAAGAGGTTAGATGGGTGCGCTATTTGATGAAGCCGTTTGAAAGTCGGTCTGTAATTATTTGACTTATTTACGGATTTTCAAAGTCAGACCTATATTTTGAGATTTCCAAACTATAGGTCGGGATTGCGTAGCCGCACCAACACACCTGCATGATACGCCGAGTAAAGACCTAGGTAATTTGATATAAAAGGAATTATATATCAAGCCAAACACATGGTGTTCACTAGACCATTTCATATTTGGCGAAAGTTGTTATATCGCTTAGGTGACACCTAAATCCCGTTCTAAGGTTCATTTTCAGGCAAATGGTGCATTTTCAGCGAAATTGAACGAAATCTAAGGGTGGCGCAAAGGGCTTAAAGTTTTCAATTTCATAGGTTTTTGGCTTTGGTCGTCAGTTTGAAGATGAAGATGCAAATTGATATTCTTGAAAGTACCATTTTCGTGTTTCCCGCGTACGATTTTATCATGTCTGTCACTTTCAAGACGCCATCTCGGATAGTTGAACCGTTATGGCACTGTTTGTATCGCAGAAAACCGCGGCTGACTGCAGCGCCATCTCTGGATAGCGCCGGCAACTAACGATCAATCCACGAGTGCATGCATATGTTTTTCCTGAGTATCAGCTTCAAATGACTGCAGATCACTGTTTTTTTCTACTTTTGAGTAAAAACAAGTTCTAGATTGTAAATTCAAGGGGTATCCTCTCGAGGGATATATATTTTTAAGGCTTTAGACGGGTAGACGTCACTCATGACTGATCCATTCAATGATTTAGTGCCTTCATTTGAAACCAGGATGCCATGATCGAGGAAAAGAGCATGCAAGGTCGTTGGTTTACTAGCAGTCAGGGGCAGATCCAAGGGGGCGAAGGGGGCGGTCGCCTCCCCTTAGGCCCGAGAGGCGCCCCAAAATTACCGCTCCACCCCCTCCCCAGGATGCGACGATTTTCCGCCCATTGGGTGGAAAGTGGCCCTTCGGGCGGCAAATTGCCGCCCCTGAGGCTTCGCCCCCTTACAGAAATCCTAGATCCGTCACTGCTAGCAGTAGCGCACTAAAGGGGGGCAGCAGGCCCTGGCCCCAAAACGTTAAGTGCCCCCCAAAAAAACAGTTTACATTATATTTGTGAAGCAAATAATTCATTGCTCCCACAGACACAAATGACCATGATATATGTGTATTTCATTGTCATGTCCAGCGCAGCACTGAACAACCGCTTTTCCCTAAATGAGAGCACACAACCATCACATCTCGGATATCATGTGCTTATTTTCAGTCTGATATCGCCGGTACCCTGGGGCATCTCACACTCAGAGGTTGCCATGCGCCTTCTTTGTGAGCTGAGGCACCTGGGCTCTGTGACTTTCGACTGATTGCAGAAGCGACCGGAACTGAGATTTGTCGCCAACTTTTCCTGCGAATTCCTTCAGAAGGGCAACTCCGCGCTCGGCGGTGTCATTTGTGACTCTCGCCGACTGCACGAAGTCTTTCAGTGTGATCATCTTCCCAGATCTCTGGTGGCTTCGCCAGCCACCCATGACCTGCAGCAGTCACCTCGTAGAAGTACCACAACGATTCGTCCACAAGATTCACCAGCTTGGTATCTTCCTCTAGCACCAGCGTATTTTCGTCTTCAACCGCCTCAGCACGTGGAATTGTCAGCAACTTCTGACCGATCGCCTGTTTCTCCTCCTGCGTTGCATGCTGAGAGAATAGGCTGAACATCACCACCGGTGGCCTGAGATACCACGTGTGGCGGCGCATGGCTTGATGATGTATCTACAGTGTAAACTGTACATAATTGAGATGTTCATCTTCGCGGAGCAGCTGAGTTACACTGGGGAGAAAAGGCGCAGCTGCGTCGGTGACGCAGTTTGTTTTGCTTATTTACGCCAGTGCGTGGCTCCGAGCGCCTCTGGCTGCCGACGCTCCAGCGAATGACTTGGCGATGCACAAAAATATCATCAGATACAAAAACATCGACAGAGAAGTGGGCGAGGCGGCCTTGCGTGTATTGCACCGCCGCACATGGTGCCTCAGGCCACCGGTGGTGATGTTCAGCCTATTCTCTCAGCATGCAGCGCAGGAGGAGAAACAGGCGATCGGTCGAAGTTGCTGACGATTCCACGTGCTGAGGCGGTTGAAGACGAAAATACGCTGGTGCTGAGGAAGATACCAAGCTGGTGGATATTGTGGGCGAGTCGTCGTGGCAGTTCTTCGAGGTGACTGCTGCAGGTCACGGGTGGCTGGCGAAGCCACCAGAGATGTGGGAAGATGATCCTGCATACATCACACTGAAAGACTTCGTGCAGTCGGCGAGAGTCACAAATGACACGCCGAGCGCGGAGTTGCCCTTATTAAGGAATTCGCAGGAAAAGTTGGCGACGAATCTCAGTTCCAGTCGCTTCTGCAACCAGTGGAAAGTCACAGAGCCTACAGGTGACTCAGCTCACAAGAAAGCGCTTGAAACTCTGGTGTAGATCGCCCCAGGGTACCGGCGATATCAGACTGAAAATAAGCATTATATCCGAGATGTGATGGTTGTGTGCTCTCCTAGGGAAAGCGGTTGTTCAGTGCTGCGCTGGACATGCAAATGAATACACATATATCATGGTCATTTGTGTCTGTGGGGCGATGAATTATTTGCTTCACAAATCTAATGTAAACTGTTTTTTGGGGGCGGCACTTAACGTTTTGGGGCCAGGGCCGCTACCCCCACCCCTCTTTAGTGCGCTACTGCTAGCAGTGCCGGACTAGGATTTCTGTAAGGGGGGCGAAGCCTCGGGGGCGGCAATTTGCCGCCCGAAGGGCGCACTTTCCCCCAATGGGCGGAAAATCGTCGCATCCTGGGGGGGGGTGGGAGCGGTAATTTTGGGGCGCCTCGGCCTAAGGGGGAGGCGACCGCCCCTTCCCCCCTTGGATCTGCCCTGACTGCTAGTAAACCAACGACCTTGCATGCTCTTTTCGATCATGGCATCCTGGTTTCAAATGAAGGCACTAAATCATTGAATGCATCAGTCATGGTAACGTCTACCCGTCTAAAGCCTTAAAATATATATTGCTCGAGGGGATACCCGTGACATTTACAATCTAGAACTTATTTTTACTCAAAAGTAGAAAAACAGTGATTTGCGGTCATTTAAGCTGATACGCAGGAAAAAATATGCATGTACTCGTGGATTGATCGTTAGTTGCCGGCGCTATCCAAGATGGCGCTGCAGACAGCCGCGGTTTTCGCGATACAAACAGTGCCATTACGGCTCAACTATCTGAGATAGCGTCTTGAAAGTGACAGACATGATGAAATCGTGCGCGGAAAACACGAAAATGGTACTTTCAGAATATCAATTCACATTTTCATCTTCAAACTGACGACCAAAGCAAAAAACCTAAGAAATGGAAAACTTTAAGCCTTTTGCGCCACCCTTAGATTTCGTTCAATTTCGCTGAAAATGACCATTTGCCTGAAAATGAACCTTAGAACGGGATTTAGGTGTCACCTAAGCGATATAACAACTTTCGCCAAATATGAAATGGTCTAGTGTTCACAGTCAAATCAAAGATCACAGATCACAATCATATAATTATCTCCGAGGTTATTAACCCCAGCTCTTTTGGTCAGATACCGTCACACAGAATGTCTTATGCTGTGTTATGACATCCTAGTTAAAGTTTCAAAATATTTGGGTCGAGGTCGCAAGCCAAAATGATCTCTTTCACCAGATAAACCGGGCCTAACGCCAGCATTACAATGCAATAGGACAGGGAGTGTCAAAGACTCATAGAGCTTCCCTACAGTAACTATTCATTTAGAGCGATAGCTCAGAGGGTAAAGTACCTATTACTTTAGCAGCCTGATGGTTAAACGTGACTTCATCGAACTACATGACTTCATCGAATAAAAAAGTTCGTGATGTGAGCTCTTTCTTCTCATCACCATTGCTGTCATCGTTTCTTTACCAAGCTCATGGCTTCCGGAAAGAGAAAACACAATGTTCACTGGTGGACTTATCTATTCTCCAAAAGGCCTCAGTGGGTGCTGCAATTTCATTCTGAAGTTATTTAGGTTATAGATCAGACTATTGAACTATTGAACTCGGCCCTCTTGAGAACCATAAATAAAAGGTTCAATGTCTCGATTACCTGTGAAAAAATTATGCCTCAACCATTTTTGTCACTTTTAGCTTGTTAATATATACATATATATATATATATATATATATATATATATATATATATATATATATATATTCATGAAAGATAAAAAATAATTTCATTTTTCAGCATAGTTAAACACAAAATCAATCATCAATATCAAAGCACCATCAAAACCCAGTCATCGCGGCAATCTGAATGGGAAGGTCATTTAAGTTTGTCGCCACGTTGTCATGGCACACATTAAACGACTCTCAGAGACAATTAAAAATCATTGAAATACAAATAAGGGCTCTATTCAAACTAAGCCTTAAATTTAAACTAAAACTCAAATTTGATGGCTTTCGGATAGCTGGCTTGTAGACTGTACACAAACAGCTACTCTGTGAAATAAGAGGCGTCGTGAAGTAATCCATCCTAAAAATAGATACAGCCTGGAAGAACAGCAAGAAACTTAAGTCGTCATTGGTTAGGTCGGCCATTTCTAACCCAAAATGTCCGGGGGTTCAGAGACATCATTCATGCACACCTCGTTTTAACACGCGCCCCGCTGGGGTCCCTGGCATGACGCGCCCCGATGAAGGGGGTGTTTTTCGCCCCCCTCCCCTCCTTATCTCATTTCCCAGGAAAGCTAAAGTAAAATTACAGAGCGCTTTTGAAATATCTTGACAAGACAAAGAGCAATTATACGAAACATTTTTATGTCAGGTCAATAGTGAGGCCATCAAAGGTCAAAGAAGATTCCATGCATAGGCTTATAACAGGGCGGTGTACGTTTACCCCTCTAGATTTGTATTCAGCGGAGATATAGCAAATACTTATGCATAAATGGATTCCTCTCATCGTGACAAATCGAATAATGTATAATATGACCTTGCTAGGTCAAATAGTGAAAATGGCTCCATATCGAGCTAGGTCAAGGTCACATGGTGACCTGGTATGGTCATGCTGCATATCAATCGACTCTCTGTGGCAATATAAGGCAAAATGGGAGCCTTATCTCAATTCAGTGAGAAGTTATTGGCAAAAAATTGCTGTATGTTCCCGTGCTCTGACATGACCTTTGAGAGGTCAGATGGTCAAAAACTCAACTTTATGGTCAAGAATGTGGCAAGGATACACATTTGGAGGATTTCAGGTTTATCTATCCATTTTTTACCGAAAACGAGCCCTTTCTATTTTTCACCATAGACTTATAATGGGCTGACAAAAAAATTGACCCCACCTTAGGTCAACAGTATCGAAATTCCGAGATAGCAGATCACATCTGCATCACTGTCCGACACCGGCATAGTGTTTCAGACGACACTATCCGTCTTTTCCTTATAATTTTATAATTCACCACTGCACTTGTCCCTGGGTACTGATCTGTGCTCAGAGACCGCTCACTGTGGCGTCTACGCAGCGCCCCGCACCCCAGCAGTCCGCCGGCTAAGCCTCCAAGGCGGAGCGAGCCGTGACCTAGACCGGTCGCGGTGGCAGTCAGGCACCGACGGTCGGGTAGGTAAATAATTTCTGATGATGTTTTTCCTGCAGCTAGACGTATTCTCATTTGACGCGTAACGTTTGGCCAGATGTGCAGACTAGGGGAAGTGGTCTATTATTGATGGATCGGATTAACTAGTCAGAAGTGATGGACTGAGGTCGAGGGTACGTGCCCAGGGTTCGTACTATTAGGTAGGTAATTAATTACTGATGATGTTTTTCTGAAGCTAGACGCATTCTCATTCGACGCAGAATGTTAGACCAGAGGTACAGACTGGGGAAAGGGTTGTATCAATGCTAATCAAATTAAGTATTCATAGGAGTTGGGTTGACTTTGAGAGTGTTTGGTGAGGGTTCGTAGTTTGGGACAAGTCGGTAGTTATTGATAATGTTTTTCCTGCAGCCAGACGTATACTCATTCGACGGCTAACTTTGGGTCAGAGGTACAGGCTAGGGAAAAGGGTCTATAATCATTGATCAGATTAGTTAGCTATGGATTGGTTTGATTACTACCTTCTAATTGTTGGTGTCTTGGAATATGTAAGTAATTATTGATCGTGCTTTTCTGCAGCCAGACGTATACTCATTCGACAGCTAACTTTGGGTCAGAGGTACAGGCTAGGGAAAAGGGTCTATCAATCATTGATCAGCCTAAGTAACTATGGGAGGTGGATTGATCTGAGGGGTACGTACTAAGGGTTGGTGTTTTGGAATACGTAAATAATTTTTGATATTTTTTTGCAGCCAGACTTATACTCATTCGACGGCTACCAGTGCATTAGATCCATTTTGCATGGCCAGGATTCGAGGTGGCAGACCGTCAAACATCTTGACAACTAAAACACAAATGAAGTTAAAAGTTCAGAACCATTTGTTGTGAAAGTCAATATACGAAGTGTGAAAACCTGTCTAGTCACCTCAGATGATCTCTCACAGGTCACAGGTCCAAAAGTTTGGCCCACGTCTCGGAAGTGGCATACAAACACAAGGTTCGTTTCAGAGAAATTATGAGCAGAATCTTTTGAAATATGACCGAAGCCCATTTTCTCCGTGCATTTGCAATGGAGAGAATGCAATGCTGTTCTAACTTAAGGTCATCAAAATACAAAATCCGAGATACACAAATTATCACGCGCATTGACAGGGGTCTGAACCATCTTCGCTTTGAGGGGGGGTGGGTACCCGCCCTCCTTAGATCTCGAGAACCACTCTAGATGGCGAAAAACGGTAAACGGCATTGGGTAGGCCATCCACTTCTCTATCGAAAATATTTGAGCCCTTTTTTTAGGTCACACTTTAGGTCATCAAGGTCAAAACATGCCGTCATAGGGATAACATGGAAATGAAGGCTTTCGGTCATTACATCTGAAGAAGTAAAGATAGAGCAAAACAGTTTGAACTATATGGACCCTCGCAGCTAGCCGAATCTAATGGTACATAATATGACCTTGCTAGGTCAAATCAAGGATTTGACCTGACCTGAGGTCAGGTCAAGGTCAAATTAGGAAAAATGCATATCATTAGAACTGCAATGACGAGAAAATAGAATGCAGTTAAAATAAACGTTCTATCGCTATCCATTACCAAGTTATTCACAACTATTTTTCCCATGTATTTTCAATGGAGAGGTCATGGCTCGTACCTGACCTTATTTCATCGATATAAAAAAACCGGAACACATTCTAGAGAACTCGGTGGACCCATCATGTGATATGATCTCCAATCGGATAAGTTCATCCTGTTATGACTTATGCTATCTTAAACTTTTTTGGGGTCAGGTCACTTGATCTGTACTGATGACCTGACCTGAGATTACCTAACCTTAAAATTTTGACAAAAAATGTAAGAATGATTAGGAGAAAGGAATGCCAAGTACAGTGGTTTTACGCGCCGCCATTTTTATTCTATCTCCAAAAAACCGAGGGGAGTGGGTACCCCCTGTCAATGCGCGTTTTTATCACTCTTGAAGTATTATACGACGTGACGATGTGAGCCTCAGGCGAATCACTTCACCTCTGTTTGAAGTAGGATTGTACAATTAAATACTTTTAGGGGTGCATAAACAACCCTAAAAGTCTGAAAAACACCCTAAAAATCATACAGCACATCTAAAAATGTAAACCTTATCTGAGTCCGGGTCACTAAAATGTTTTACGCGTAAAAACGTTGAATATACTGAGTCAGGTTGGACCAGTGGTCTCCAACAAATATATTCCCTTGTATGACTAGCAGTAGGGATGTCAAGTAACAGAAAAGCTTGGTAGCTAAAAGAACTCTACGAGGGCGCAGAAAATTGGCTTATTTAGTAGAACATTTAGTAGAACTTATGGGTCGTAGACCAAATACGAGGAATTGATTTCAGAGTAATAAGAAGTTCTTAGATCGCGGACTAGCCTCAAACTAAACACAAATTCCATGATCGGTTTTCCATACTCGGCGATGGCAGAATCGCGGGCTAAAATTCCGCGATGCCGATCACCGGCCATTTTACGCGGGATAAGTACCTTCACCTACCTGATGCATTGACGAAATGGCCAATCAGTGTTTCACCTGTGCCATATGTCTTAAGCTTACAGTGATTAAGAAATAATGTAGCTTGTTCTTATAAGTTTCCCCGCTTTTCATCAATTGGTATGGGGGAATGACTAATGCTGTGGGAGAGGGAGGAGTAAAGTATCTACTGCACCCGTCATGGCTGTTGCGAAATCAGTTAAAGGGGTAAGTACATAAATGTATGCGTAAGTACTGTAGCTACGTAAAATAATAGGGAGGTCTGAGGGTTGTAAGTTTCGGACTTTATCCAAATCGAATAGCCCTCTTTTCAGTTCCACCGATCCTGGCGACCCCAGCACGCCTGAGGATTTCCCACCTAGCACTGCTGGCCTCTCCGGGAGTTTTTCTTCTCCTTCCTGACCCATCCTCCAGCCAGCCACCAGACCCTAGCGGTCAGTCGAAGGCATTTGCCGCCTGCTCACCGAGTAATGGTTGCACAGTAATGGGTGCTCCAACCTAGCCGAGTACTGGTTCTTCAGCCATGATTGCTCCGGCCTCACCGAGTACTGGTTCTGCAGCCATGATTTTTTTCAGTCGCCACGGCTTCTACCGGGGGTATATTTTTCCGCACACCTGTATGGTTCAAGAACACTGAAATTGCACTTCTGTAAGCTCACATGACATGACCATTTGTACCTTACATTCATTTCAGCTCAGGGATATTGCGGATGTTTTGTATTTGAAATGCTTAGTATGTGTGTGTGTGTGTGTGTGTGTGTGTGTGTGTGTGTGTGTGTGTGTGTGTGTGTGTGTGTGTGTGTGTGTGTGTGTTGTGTGTGTGTGTGTGTGTGTGTTTGTTGTGTGTGGGTGTGGGTGTGGATGTGGATGTGGGTGTGGGTGTGGGTGTGGACGTGGATGTGGGTGTGTGCGTGGACGTGGGTGTATGTGCGTGTGGGGGTGTGCGGGTATGTGGGTTTGCATATGTTCATTTGTGTTTATCTAGCGGTGTATGTGTGCGCTCACTGACCAGTAATGTGATGTATGTACATACATACCTGATCTGAAGAGCAGCAGTACTAGAGTGTTTGTATGTTTAATTTACTTTTCAATATATGTTCCGTGTTTTTATGACTGATCTGATTGAGTTATTTCTATTGGAGCAGTCGATTCCCTAATTCCTCCCACTTTTCATTAAAGTCGTTAACCTTGTTGTTTTTTTGCGACAATACTTGCTTTTTCTACTTCTAACCGTAAAGTATTCGTAAAGTATTCTATATTTGGTTGTTGCATTCTGAGCCGTGCTTTGAATAGAACTAGTTTTACGATAGTTGCTAATATAATTTCCATTTTTGTGCAGTTCTCGAAAGAGGGGAGGAACCAGTTTTATTTGTGAAGTTCTAATGTAACATTAAATCTTAAATTGAGCTCAGATTTTACCTCTCGAATGAAAGTTTGAGTTTTGAGGCAGGTCCAAAAAAGATGATCAACTGTTTCAACTGATCTTTTACAGAAAGAGCATAGCGCTGTTTGTGATTTCCCTATTATGTTAAGACATCTGTTAGTCGCAATTATATTTGCTATTATCTTGAAGTGAAGTAATTGTAGGTATGCATTTTTCGTTGTTGAGCATATAGTATACATGCCTCCTATATAAGGTGTTTCGATTCCATTTTGGCTCCATTTGTTCACCCATGCTTGTTGTGAGTTTTTATATTTTGCTCTTAGCCGGTTTATAAATTCTTGGTAGGCAACTCTGCCGGTATTTACATTTTTACTGATCAGTGCTAGTTGGTAAAGCAATACCGGTCGATTAAACTTAAATCTAGTTGTGCAAAGTTGTATGTTTAGTAATCCTCTGGTCAGTGATTCATAGCAAAGAAAAGTAATTGGAATGTTGTAGATTCATCGTAAATCAACATGTGAATAAAAAAGTCCCGTATATCCGTCAATGAGATCACCAATAAATCTGAGGCCTTTTTTGTCCCATCTCCGTATTATTGATGTTTTAAACTTACTAAAACTGGAGCACCATAGCGTGCTTGTAAGTATGTCTTCGTCTGCAGGCTTATGTAGCTGAATAAACTCGGTCCACGCATTGAATACATCTATCCCGAAAGGGTTATGTTGGGTTTTGACAATTTCTTTTAGTTTCTTAGAACCATAGGTAAGAAATGTTTCAATTGGTGGTAAGGTTTGCTTAACTAATGTTGTCCATGACTGTTTTGAGGTGTAAAAACGTTTAACCAATCCAATCTTTAGGCTTTTCGTAAATGAAGTATTGTCTGGAACATCCAGGCCATCATGCGTTGTTTTTTGCACTAATTTGGATCGTTTCACCGGACCACATCTGTAATTCCAGAGAAAATCGTAAATAATTTTTTCAAGTTGTTTTATTGTCGATTGGGATGGCGTTGGCAATGAAATAAAGACATGAACCATTTTTGCCAATAATATTGATTTAATAACGGTGATTTTTCCTCCAAATGTCAACTTTCGTCTATTCCATTGCTTGATTTCTTGTTGGAGGGAGTCTATTTTGTCTTTCAAATTTTTTTCATTTATCAAGGTATTTGTCTTATTAAACTTGATACCTAAGATTTTTAGCTCGTCTACCGATGTTATACCTGACGCATTATTGCTTAGGGTTTCACTAATTGGCCCGATTGGTAAACATGTAGTTTTCTTTATGTTCAGCTTCAGGTTGGAAAAGCATGAAAACCTTTTCAACTCCTCAACAGCAGCACCTAATGCATTTTTGTCTGCCTTTGAGAATATTATTATATCATCAGCATATTGAGAGAGCCGCACTTCCATGTCTGTTCCAGGACGGATACCACTGCATCGAGTTGATGTTTTTAATTGGGAGGAAAGTGGTTCGACTGCTGAGTTGAATAAGTATCCACTGGCTGGGTCGCCCTGCCCGATCCCTTGGTTTGAATAAATTTTCTCTCCTAAGTAGCCAGCCAGTAAAATTCGAGAACAATTGTTCGAATTAAGGTATGATAAGTCAATAATTGATCTAAGTCGAGACCCAAAATTAAAGGACATTAACGCTTGTTTAAAAAAACTCCAGGCAACAGACTCAGATTCAAAGCTTCAAAGTCGGCTGCAAGAATAAGTCCAGTTTTCTCTTCTTTTTTAAGATAGTCGATTACATCATAGACTAATCTTGTGCTTTCTCCGATATATCTGCCCTTTATATAGGCTGATTGAGTTGGAGAGACAATTGTATCCATTACGCTTTTCAATCTGTTAGCAACAGCAGCGGAAATAATTTTAAAGTCCGCATTTAATAACGATATCGGCCTCCATCCCTTAACAGACTCTTCGTCCTGGCCTGACTTCGGAATTAATGTCATGATTCCTTCACGAAAGGAATGACATGTTTTTCCTGGCGCAATGTTATTATTTAAAACCCTCAAAAGAAACGAACCTATGTATATCCAGAATTGTCTAAAGAAAGGGCCAGTAAACCCATTAACACCCGGAGATCGTCCTTTCTTCAACCCCTGCAATGCTTGTGTTAGCTCATTAAGAGTTATGGGTTTTCTAGTTCGGTTCTCTCGTATTGGCTTAACTTATTATCGATGGTATTTTCCAGAAAACAGGAGGCATTTTCCACGGTATTGGATGCTCTATATCTTTCTGAAAGGTGATTTGAAAATTCTTCTAAAATGCTGCAGCCATGATTGCTCCGGCCTCACCGAGTTCTGGTTCTGCAGTCATGAGTGCTCCAGCCTAGCAGTGTAATGGTTTCACAGCCATGGGTGATCAGGCTTCGCCGGGTACTGTTTTCACAGTCATGTCTGCTGCAGCCTTGTCCAGTGCAGAGGAGCAAGCGTCTGCGAAGTAACGAAAGTTTAAAGGAAGGTGGCACCTTCATACCGTGATTTTAACTGAGATAGCCAAGTTGTAAAGCAAGTCGGAAAACCCAGTACTCAATATATCATTTGTCTTGGAACTTGATATTTCCGTAGAAAAAGCTAAAACCTACCTGCAATGTACCCCTCATGTACCCCTAGCAGCAGGCCACAGTTGTCATGGCTGTTGGTGTGACGACATATGCTGACGTCACGGTGAGCATCAGTCAATCGAAGCCCTTGAAGCTTTTCGAGTATGGTAGTGGTTGCCAGATCATGACATCATCCACAGGTAGATATTGATTAATTTTCCTAGAGGAGTATTTTAAAAATCAAAATATTGAGCCTATTGTACATTTTTTCAGAATATCATGAGTGGTTTCATTACTTTCGGCTAATAGTACGCCTAATTACAACAAATTACAGGATTCAACCAATGTGCCACATTCCCTTTAAGGAGGAGAGGCGCAGGTCCTACCCTTGGATCAAATACAATCAGGCAGCCGATTTTATCGCGTCAGACGTGCTAGAATGCTGATAGTATGGCTCTCATGCCATCGTAAATACGGAGTTCGAAACGCTCAACTGTTGAGCGATGATTTATTGAATACTTCAAACCCGGAAAAATAAACATGTTGACGTAAGTGAAATACAAATCAGTCAATATAATTACCAATATATCCCCCTTATGTGAACAATCTCAAAACTAAACAAGTCACAGGACCCGTCATTCAGCCAAGGAAGTACGGGGAAATATAGCGGACTGTTGTGGGTGACACGCCAGTTTAGGAGACGTTTAATCCAAAAAACCGTCGAAAAAAATTATTGGGATAAGGGCAATAATCAATTGAGACCATACATATCAATATATCTGTAAGCATACAGATCAGTATGCATTTTAACCCTGCCCCGGTGGCGGGTACGAGCCACCTTCGCCCTGGTGGGGGGATAAAAGACCCCCACGATCTCAAAACTAGAGCTGAAAAAGCGAAAACGGCAATGAAGTCTTTGAAATGATATCGAAAATACTTCGTCATTTTTCTTGTAGGTCAATATAAGGTCCGAGGTCAAATAGGTCAAAATCGCTAATATGAGGTATACTAGAAACCTCCTATATCTCAGAAACTATGATAGCTGAAACATTTTTCTAACACCATTCGAAAGCTCTTGAGATGCGCTTTCATTACAGTGGTATTCATTTTCGTGTCGTCAAGCCTGGAGTTACGGTCACTGATATTGGGCATATTCTTGAGAATGTCCATAGCCACCCATGCATAAAGGCGTTTACTTTTTCGCTAATAGCTTCCAAACCAAACAGATACAGCCATAGTTTATGCACCATTGCAATCCTCTCGTCAATACGAATCGAATGATATATGATATTTGCTATGCAGGTCAAATTTAAGATTTGACCTGACCCAGGTCAACGGTCCGACCCAACTTGACCTGGTATAGTTATGATGTATATCATTTGACTTCCAGTGACTATAAAAACCTTTTGGTGACAAAATAAAGCTCTATCTCAGTTTATTCAAAATTTATAGAGAAAAACACCAGAAATGTTATTTGACCTAAGGTGACCTTTTAAGGTCACGTCAAATTTTAGCATCAGCTTCGAAATGGGCTAAGAGGTTGCAACCGATGTTTGAGTTGATTCCATCCATACTTACTGAAAAGCTATTTCGTGATTTTCCCCATGTATTGTCATAGGTCATGCTCTGCAAATGACCTTGGTCACCAATATCAAAATTCCGAACAAATGTTGTAGTCTGGTGGGCCCAAGATGTGTTGGTTTCACTTGATCGATTAACCCTTCTTTGTTATGCGCCCTAGTTTTTTGGGTGAGGTCACTTCACCTGGCCTGGTGACCTGACCTGATATGACCTTGAGCCAAAATTTTCGAAAGATGTAAAATGATGAAGGAACGCTAAAGTTTGCTGGCGCGCCGTTTTGGTCACTTCGGAAACCCGAGGGGGCTACCCCACCGCGAAGGTTAAGTGTTTTACAGTTTCTGGAAAAGCCTTGGGACCTGACTAAAAGGAAACTACGCTGATATAGTTTTAGCGAACCCTCTCTTCATTCCCTAGTCGGAAGGCACTAGCATACCCAGTTGAGAATATCCAGTTAGGTTGCTAACGCCTATCCGGGTACTCCTTTGTAATCACTTGATGCTTCATTTAGTGTCCCATTTTCAATCGCGCCGGATTCAGGGTGTCATCCTGCATGTAACATTGTGAGAAGGAAGCTCTCTTAATATTTACCAAAGATAACTTTAGAATTTCAGAACGTTTTGATATATTACAAGTTATGAGGCTCCAGGCACCAAATTCCTCTAAAAAAGTTTCTCCGGTTCTGTTGACAACGCTGGATGATAGACTTGACCTTGTTTCTCTGCATTTTTGTTGGCTGTGCGTGCGATTAGAATTTCGACGCAGATGCGTGTTCCCCATTACAATATTATACTCTGGCAAGTCAGTGCCATCAGTGTCAGGACCATTGTCCTTTATCAGTTGTACTCACTCGGCGTCTGAATGGCGCTGCCAAGGCGCGTGGTTGGGACATCAGCGTAGCGTCACGGCCTTGTGACTCGTCACACTAATGCATTTCCATACAGGGCGTTCGCTTGTTTCTCCTGGTCTGAATGACACGTCGGGCGCCACATCAAAGCTCGCCTAATAGCTGTGCAGTATGGCGTCACTGGGAGTGTGAAGTGCAAGATGATACGAGCCATTGTCTTAGAAAGAAGGTCACAAGGCGGAGATTGCTTGTATTTGATGCGGTCAATCACTGGGATCGTCGCCAGTCGTTGCGTTGCTACTGCAGTTGCCGTCCAGCGTAGCAAGGGTTCGGTTGCAGCTCTGGGGCCTCCGGCGCTCACCATCAAAGCTGGTCTAATCTTACACAGGTGAGTGGGGCGTATGCAAAGTGTGGGGAATTTATATCCGATGTCTAACTAATGAATCACTGGTCTTCAGCCACACGAGAAAGTTGTATCGTTGTTTGATAAAAACATGGAACATATGCAACATTCTTCCTCGCATTTATTGTATTTCAGACGCCCAAACTCTACCGTAATGTCTCTTGTAATGTGCTTTGCTTGTTTACGTTAATTGGTGGATGTTTCAACGGTGCGGACTAGGCCCTCTGTTCCTGAGAAGTGTGGGAGGGTGGTGGATCTCCCATTTTGGCAATTTTTTCTTCAAAACGTTGTTTCAACTAAATTTGCAAGCAGGCTGTTTAAAGATGAAAACGTTCTGCTTGGAATTTTATGAAGCGATAGCTCGCTTCAATACGAAACAGTTTCTCAATCGTCCCGCTTGCCGACTTACCCAGTAAAAAAAATGGATGCAGATTTTCGTAGCCAAGTCAGACCTTTATTCTAAGACTTGTTCCTCACTATAAGGTGTGTGGTGACACCCCTGTCCTGAAACGATCATGAAAGCTTATGCACAGCTTCATTTTGCTCGCCAACTTCTTTCTGACATGAACTCCATCAGTTGAATGGGCCTGCAAGCTTACGAGAGAGACAACTGCCAGAAGTTGAATCGGAATTTCGATTCAGTAAATAAAAAACATTGAAACAGTTACCTGGCTGCTGTTTCGCCATTCCCAAGGAACGTATCTTTTCATTTTGAAAAAAACTCGGGATTTTATGTGTTGCAACAAGTGTGGAAGAGAAGCTCGAAAACTACCATGATCGTACTTGCAAACTAAATTGAGAAATACATCCAGCAATATATAAAATCATTTAGATCAAAATATGAGTATATGCATGAACAGCATGAAAAGGGGTGAGTAGTCCATCCACTATGCTTCTCACTATATATATTTTTTTAATTTTTAAGTTGGAAAGGATTCCAATGTGTCTTAAATGCATAAACCGGATGCAACAAGCTTCCAGCAACAGGTCAGAAAGGTATCTTAAGGGATTAGTTTTCGGTAAGCAATGATTAAGGACCAATGAAATCACCGTAAAGTTTTTTTCGGCCGGTGATGACGCCCTGTAACTTTATTTTCTTGCTCCTCGTTATTTTCCGATCACAAGAAGCTGATTTAAGACGTCTGAGTTCCTCACATTTGCTGCACCCGCAGTTTCTCTCCAGGATGTGGACCCTGCGGTTGTTGGCTGCTCTCCTGACGCTGTCCTCGGCCTTGGCTGGAGGTCCAAAGCTGGACCTGCCGGCCATAGTCGCCATGATCCAGGAATCGCTGCCGGTCGGCCCACGCTCCGGCCGTGCCCTGGGGGGCCTCGCCGGCCTGGTCGGACGCTCCAAGCTGATCGTCACGCCCAAACTGGAGATCACCTCTCCAACCTTCCCTCCAGATGGTCAGTGCTCTGCTAGCGGCCAGATTCAGCACCCGCTCTATGATTTCGGTAGGGAGGGGAAAGTAAAGTTTCATAGGGGTGGCTTATACCACCTTTGGGGAGGGAGTGCCCTTTGTGCATTTCAAATGGGCCCTCTCGACACGAATTTCTGCTGTCGTTTTAGACAGTAGGAGTTTTGAATGTCTTACCGAGATTAAGCAGGACTAATTTGGCCAAAGGTATGCTACGGTCTCTTGAGAGGGACAGACAAACAGTCGCACCGAAGAACGAGCAACCAACAATGCAAATCGCCACAAATCAGGCCACCTCTGCGAGGCTCGGCTTCGAAATTCTAATTTAAAGCACCTCTATTATACAGTTCCTGCATTTTGGGGGCATTCAGGGCGTCTGGTGACCGAAGTAGGACGGCTCCACGGATTCTGGGAGATAACCAACCCCTTTGACTTCCCTTGGCTCTGCCCACGGCTAGGTCTACTGGTTTCCGTAAAACAGTGAGAGAAATCAGCTTTGAAAAATAAATAGCGAATCTTGCTTCGGGTTCACTGATTCCTTTCCGTTGCCATGTGCGAAACATGAACAAATGAATTTTGATAACGAATCAGTTGGTTTCCCAGTGCTGCGTTACTCAGAGCCACATATATTGCCTAAACATAGACGCTTTTGGGAAAATAGTTTGACGAATAACATTTTCATCCGTCCAAAGATAAAAATTTTATCGGGGTAACAAATTTTAAGCGAACGGTGATTCATCCCGACAAAATACAGCATCAGTTATATGTGATGTACGTGATTCATACTCAATTTGCTTCTATCACGGCATACCCAGCTAGCTCATATATCTAATAAAAAAGGCGGGGCCACAACACTGCCGGCTTTATATCGGTCTGTACCATTTTGATATGCTTTAGTCGCATGTTTACACCCTTGCGCACGCTTGATTTGTCTTTGCTTTTATCTAACTCCAAAGAGATCGTGGATGCATAGTGGTAAGACATCACACACAGCCTCCCCGTCCTGTGCAATACTAGGAGGCCCCGGTAAAACGCAACTGTTTGCTCCTCCAACAGATATGATATCAGTTCTAATCAATCACGTCGTCAGTTGTACTCTTCCTCTCGGCAGGCGGCTCCTTCATCTTGTACGCGGACATTCCCATCAGTCTTGGCGGTGTGTCGGGCACGGCTGGCACGTTCGCCGCCAACCGCAACCTCACCTCCTCCCCGGACCCGGCTCCTGCCGCCGCCCCTGGCGTCGCCGCCGACGCTCTCGGTGACGACCCCGCCGGCGGCGATGGCGAAACGCTGCGGCATCCTATCTTGGTGACCTCGTACGGCCGTGGCAGCCGTGCCAAGGATGAGGGGCAGGCTGGTGAGCTGTCGGCCACTGCAGGCCTGCACGATGTCGCCACCGAGCTACTGCTGCGCCTTGGCGTGGATGGAAGAGCTTGTCTGCTGCGGGGCGTCTGCGAGCTGGCAGCCAGGCCTCTGCGCAACAACGGACTGCTTGGCGACCTCATCAACGCTGCCGTCGAGTGAGTGCGGCTCGTTTGGGCCGGGGGGAGAGGTAGGAGTGGGACCGGGGGAGTAGGAGTGCAGCGACTTCCTGTATTGCAGCTGCTGGACGATGTCTTTGCTGGTTTTTCAAAATATTTCCTGGACGGCACTGATGTTTTGATGTCCAAGATAACGTTTTGTGCAGTGAGCCGTGTCATGTTTTCTCAAAGAACTTATTGTGATGAAAATGTGTGGTCTTGTAAAAAAGTATTCGCAGGGCCTCTTCATTAATGCACTTTCTAAAACAGTACAGTAAACAAATATGCAGGTAACGGCTGCAGCTCTAAAATGGAAGAAATCCTTTCATTTAACAAATAGACTTTCATTATTAATTTTTTCAGAAGTTGTATAGTCTTATCCTAAGCAGATTAGGACAGCTGTCAATACCTGCAATGCAATACATCCCTTCCATGTAATTCCAAACAAGACACACATAGGGTAGTCTAGAATGGTACTTCAGTGTTTTTAAACCGTCTCAAAATGGTTGGAAGTTAACGGCTTCTCAGAGTGGCTCTGAGGCAGAAACAGATAAAAATTGTCAGTGTCGGCTCGTTTTAGTACCCATATTGAATAGCTGCTGACGTTAAACAAGGCTCTAGCAAAATATAGGCTGGAAAGTGACAACAGAATATCATAACTATTAAATGATAGATGCAACAAGAAATAAATATCAGTTTCTGTAAACTTAAAATTGTAAAGAGATGACTTAAATTTATCTTTTAAGTTGTTTTACGCACAAAACTATCCTACCATTAAACATTAATTTCATTGCACAATATATATTAATTGGAACATAAACCACCAACCTTTAAAAGAAATCTAGAAGCAATGGTACTACGATTGCACGTCATTTCAGGCTAGCTTAAGGGATTTCTTTGTCGACAATTGATCTAAATAAACTTAGTAGTGATTTCACCAACATATCACTTATGCTCAAACAATCAAATATATCATGTAATAAGCCACGATGGCAACAGTCTCTGATTTGCTCTCGTTTCTCCGCAGAATACCGTCCACAAACAGCCCAGCTTTGGAGAAGGAACTGTCAGTAGCCCGCGGCCTGGGGCAAAGGCAAGCTCCATGTGCAGAGGTGTTCACCAACTGTGACAGCTCCTTCTTCGCCCAAATCGCCAAGTGAAGAAGATGCACTCCGTTCAGAAATGTCAAGCTGCCTAGGGCTTTCTCTTGTTACTCTGCAGATTGTATCAGATTGAAAAACGGCTTATTTTGGTTTTCGCATCATGATTTTATGATGTACCTGATCGCTGCAAGTAGACTAATGCTTTGTGTACCTATAAGAACAATGCAGAGCAATGCGTTTTTTTAAGTTTTTATGACTTGTTGATGCTTGTATTGTTTTGTTGAATTATATTATTTGATAAAAAGATGCATTTATTTTTGAAACCATCGACATCTTACGATATGCACCCTTAGTTTGCAACTAACCAAATAATTGATGGGTTTAACACGCGCCCACTGTTAAACGGCTCATTTGCAACCAAGAAAAGTATGAGTGCGATACGTTTTCGCTAACATTGTTCTTGATTTTGCTGTCAAATATTATGTCTCAATGGTTTCTTAAAGGGAATGTGGCACCTTTATAACATTCTTTTAACTGAGATAGCCAAGTTTAAGGCATGCCAGAAAACCCGGTACTATATATATCAGTTGTCTCGAAACTAAAAAATTCCGTAGAGAAAAAGCTAAAACCTACCTGAAATTTACCACTCATGTACCCTTAGCAGCAGGCCACAGTTGTCATGGCTGTTGGTGTGACGACATATGCTGACGTCACGGTGAGTATCAGCCAATCGAAGCCCTTGAAGCCTATTGAATATGGTAGTAGTTGCCAGATCATGGCATCATCCACAGGCAGATGTTTATGTTTTTATGTCTATGTTTTTCCAGATTAATTTTTCATTGTGATACTCTTACATTAGAGACACAATTAATTGGGCTACGTCAGGGTGTATAGCTCAAAATTTTCGGGCCGCTATTGAGTTTGCTATGTTAGAAAAACACTTACGGTGTCCGTTTTGCCCCGGTCTCCCCTACACGGAGATTCATAGCTAGCATTCCGTTGTTTTCTCTCCTGTTTACCCGTGGGAAAACTATAATGAATAGC
This sequence comes from Lepas anatifera, assembly GCA_034440635.1. Lineage (NCBI taxonomy): Eukaryota > Metazoa > Arthropoda > Thecostraca > Lepadidae > Lepas > Lepas anatifera. The sequence continues at coordinate 3,348,424 of JAOTON010000634.1, forward strand.
GTTACGATTACTACACTTTGATAATCCAACGCAAACGTCGGATCACTCTCACTCTCAGTTTTTGTTTTATATCTGTGCTATGTATGTCATTCCCCAAAAATCCTTACGGTCATGATACTTTTTCTAAAACAAAGTATGTGAGAATTTCTTGTGATGTTGCGGGTCTCGGGCCTAGGCAATGCCAGGTACAGTATGAGTAACGGTTATTCGAGCTCGCACAATTAATGCCATGGGATGCTTTGGAACACGTAGTTTATTATTGCCCTTGCAGCATCAGCATCGTTTGGTCAGCGCAGCTGGCTTCCACGCAGCCGACCCGGGTTCAAGGCCCGGCGGCTTCCCTGAACAAGGAGCAAGCTGGCTCCCAAGAAACCCTTCCAACAGGGAAAGAGTTGGCGACGCCATATGACCCTGGCAGTTGGTGCGTCGATAAGCCCCAATAATTATTTTTATTATCAGCATCGTTTGCAGTTCCCACAATAACTTTTGAGCAGATAAAATGAGTTAAAAGCTTCAAACCATGCATAGTATCAAATTTTTCTTCCCACAAATCTACATCGGCTGCTACCTGTTCAAAAACTGAAACAAGAATACTATCGGTGCAGGGTTGCCAGATGAAAAATGAGATTTTTTCGCCAAATTTGATTCACCATTTCGCCCGATTTCGCCAAATCCAGATATCAATTCGCCACGATATCGCCAATGATGAAATCTTACGATCGTAAGCCGGAATATCAGAATCTGAGAAAAACACCTCGTGCGTTTAGTAGGTACAGGAATTCCGCACGAGTTATTTTAATTGAGGTAGCCAGAATATGTATAGAGCACATCATAAGCTTGGTATTCATTATTAAATTTTTCCTAGAACGCACCACTGCACTGGCACTGGCGGAAAAATAGGAATCGACAAAGCGAATCCCACCCATTTAAACCCACCCAACGCAGCCATAACCGACTATGCCACCAACTGGTTTTGAGGCCCATTGGGGGAAGGGATTCTTTCTTGCGACCACCGTGCGACATTTCTTTTTGCCCAATCGTTTTATATAAACGATATATTTAGTCGTATAAGACATTCGATGTGTGGTTGTTGTTTCGCCTAAATAATATGAAATTTACATCACCGAATCTAAAAGGATAAAATAAGTTCTCAAGTAGTTTTTAATCCGTCAGGCAGCTCTATTTGTTAAATCATCATTTTTTTCAAATAGTTCTCTTTTTTACTGAAAATAATATTTCCTTAAATTGCTTTTTTGGTAGGAAAGAATAAATTTTAAAGAAAAATTTCGAAATGTGAAATAAAAAAATCAAAGTCATTTCTTAACAGTTAAAAATAAATATCAAAGAAAATATTTAGGACTCCTCATTACAAAAAATAGATTTGTATTTCACTTTTTGGAAACTGTGTGCCAGAAATGTCTTCGTTTCTCCACGTAAGCAAATCATAGAAGTGTACACTCAAAAATAAAAAAGGATTAAATTCCAAAGCTGGTGTGCATTTACAAATGAGAGCTTAAAATCTATCGCTATTTTATGTCTCAGCTGTGTTGTCTTCATCTCTTTTTCCCTCGCTTCCGTGGTTTTTAAGCATGTAGGCATTCTGACATGCTTTAAATACTGTATAAACTGTGCCCCATTTAAACCATGCTTTTGATTCAATTTAAGTATCTAAAAAAACTAAGGTATTGTGTCTCGCAAACTATTAAAGATGAAACACTTAAACTGTGTTAAGAACTCACTGTATCTGATTGTAAAAATTTAAGCCTGGGTATGGTCCTGCTTGTTTGTTTGATATTATTGCATATTTGTCAAAGATGCGAACTGCTTTTAAGTATGTTAGGTTTTTCCTTGGTATTTTTCAAACTTTAATTTGTTCGAGGTTTCATGAATGAGCTCTTGAAGGTTCAGTCGGTTGTGGTATAACCAGGGGCGTCACCACTGGGGGCCAGGGTGGCCTGGCCCCCCACTTTTGGCCAAAAATTTCCTGATCCCAGTCAAAATGGGAGAAAACCGGACATTCTTATAACCAGCCGCTGTAGAAGGCAACGAAGAGCCCAAATTCGAACAGTATTTGGTCCTAACGTGGAAAGTTTTTTTTGTCAGCGTCAGTTTGAAGTTTGGCCGCCCCCCCCACTTTTTCCGGTGGCAACGCTTATTGGTATAACACACTGTGTTGAGTCATTGTGTTGCTACTGTTTGTCCAGTCTGCGGAACGTGGCAGGTGACTCGACGAGGCACTTGGGGCAGCCCAAAGCCTGCCCCAATTGGGGCATAAATTTGGTTGCTGGGGCAGACTTCTCCAAAGGGGGGAGTAATCTTTTACCGATGCAAGTTTATTTGCCCCATTTTAAACGAGACACCAAGAAATAAAATACAACCGTACATCTAACCTGACGACAACTACGTACTCGCGCTTTTCCACATACCAAAGCAATAGAAACTCACGTACAGTGCGTACAGCAGCTATCATGCATTCATGATGCACGGTTTCAAGGCTACCTTTATTCAAAGGTATGTACCTATATTTAAGAGCAAAGTCTTTTCACCCCAGTGACATAATTTGCCCCTGCTTTCAAGCCGTATCAATTGATGCTAGTAAGAATATTTCAATTGACAAGTATATTCAAATATAATTATGTTTTTCCACAGCTAAACCATTTTGTTCCATTTTGTTTTCCCAAATTTACATGAAAGCATCGCAGAATTTGGAATATTTTCAAAAGAACCAACCGAAAAAAGATCCTCTTACGCCCATATGACGTCAAATCACGGACCGGCATTCGTTCTTGGCAGGGGAGGGGCTGGCATGATTAGCCGGCCTTTGGCGACCAAAAAATAGCGTAAGAAATACAAAATATATATATATATATATATATATATATATATATATATATATATATATATATATATATATATATATATACAGGGAAATTTTATTTTGCGTTCTAAAATTGTTTTTTGTAACTAAAATTAAGTTTAAATTACAAATTTATAAAATAATTCTAAATTTAACTTTTGAAATGCAGCCATTGCCTGATTTTTGCATTCATGCCCAGGAACTTTACGTCAATTAAGACATTATTCTATCTGGTATCTTTTAACCATATTTCGTTTGATGACAAATGTGACGCTTTTGAGACAAATTAGCTTTTCCAGCGCAAATTAAATTAATGATTTTTGTTTCTTTTCTTTATTTATTTTATTTTTTCCTCTGTGATTACCCAGACTGACTGCTACCCCAGGTACTGCAACCTGCCCCAAGAGCCCCCCTCTGCCCCAAGCTCGACCAAAAGCTTCCCCAAATTGGTAGGTATGTATGTATGTATGTATATTTTAACAAGTATTCACATATGCATAAACAAAAACAGGCAACGGGTGAAAAAAGCACCTAAATGCTTAAACAAATTACCGCTTGCACGAAAAAAGGCGAAACATTGAAACCACCGCCGAGTCGTCAGCCACCCGCACTCGCAGCCATCATTCAAAAAAATCGTCACTCCAGCAAGACCCCCGCCCGCCGCCGCCGCCGCCACCATACTAGGCAAAACGCTTGGTTGCTCTGATCAACTTTTGAACGCTGCGTGTTGCTCGTTCTTGTTTCTTTTCCGTGAGGTTTGAACCGTGCAATATTACCATAAGTTTGATTGATTGATTTAATAAACTAAAGTTGACTTCGACAATGTTTGATAATTATTGAAATAGAACAGCTCTTTCAATGCTCTACGCCGGACAAGACAACAGGAAATGAGGAACGTTTTCATTGACATGGTTACATTTTTCGCACATAGGAGAGTCGGATAATTGAATTTTGAACTGATGTTAATTTAGTTTACTCATACTTACCCTTAAGGCCATTAAAAGTGTTATCCCTTTTTGAGCCAAATTCGTAATAAGCCGGTGGTTTGGGGGATCCAAAAATTCTGTTGATTTCTCGTTTGAAATTCTTCCTGGATTGAGCAATTCGAATATCCTGTGGGAGAGAATTCCACAATTTGGTGGCCGAAAGAAAGAATGACTTCTTAAATCCCGATGTGTGGTATTGAGGTGCTGTCCTCCTTTCAGGGTTTCTCAGGGTTCGAGTGGTAAGGTCAAGTCGGGTAGGAGGAATAAGTGCCTTGGGTAAATTGGTAAAAATAAGTTCCTTAGAATAAGTGCTATTGGGTAAATTGGGCTAAGTGTTTTGTGAATTTTGTTGACAATTTGGTCCACGTATTCTTTATACCTAAGATCTTTGGAGAAAGTCAGTCCTAAGTGTTTGTGTTTTTCAACAACTGGTATAGCACGACCACCAAAGGTGAGGCTGGGAGTCTCACATACAGTCCTTGTGGAGAATGTCTGTTGTACTGTCTTTTGTGGGTTAAATGTTATGCGCCAGTCTAGTCCATATTTTTAAATCGTATCGAGGTCCGCCTGCAGTGAATGTTGGATTGTTTTTAAGCGAGTCAGAATTATGGGAAGAGTTTAAAGATGTGTCGTCAGCAAAACAGAGAATTTCATTTGTCGTCTTGTTAGCAAGAGAATTGAGATATAGCAAGGCTAATAGAGGGCCCAGGACTGAACCCTGAGGACAGCCTGCACTTAGAAATTTGATCGAGGAAAACGTCATCAACATTTACGCGCTGTTTTCGGTCAGATAAATATGATTTCAGCCATTTCAAAAGCACTTCAAGTCCGAATTCGTGTTTACATTTCTCCAAAAGACCTTTATGCCAGATCTTATCAAAGTAACGAGATATGTCGAGGTAGATGGTAGTAAAGTCTTGTCCTTTGTCCAATGAATCATGAAGTCTGTGCGATAGGTAAAGTACCTGCAGCTGTGTCCCATGACAGGGCCGATATCCGCTTTGTTTTTCCGTAAGAAGGTCTTTAGTATTTATGTGATTGTAAATTCTGCGAAATATTATTTTTTTCGAAAACTTTGGATAAACATGATAAGAGGCTGATGGGTCTGTAACAAGATACGTTAGAAGCAGTTCCTTTCTTTTTATATATCGGTTTAACGTTTGCCAATTTCCAAGCAGATGGGAATATGCCAAGAACAAGAGATTTATTGAAAATGGTTGCAAGTGGTTCAGATATTATGAGAGCAGATAATTTAAGTAGTTTTTGTGGGATGTTATCTGGACCGGTGCATTTGATAGGCTGAAGTCTGTTTAACTCATGCAATACTTCCTGCGCAGTGATTTGGGTATGCTCTAACTCAGGCACTCGTCCAATGTTTGCTTCCAAGGCTAATTCCGCAGGTTCAGGTATATCTAATGCCGACTGGTGGACAAAAAAGTTGTTAAATATATTGTTTTTTTCTAAATTATCATTTACGATTTGGCCAGTGTCAGTTACAGGAGGTGGGATTTTTGTATCGGTTCCTCGTCCTGTCATTTCTTTAAGTACAGTATGGAATTTATAAGGGCTGTTTTTGTAAGATAGGAGTTTTTCAGCGTTTGCTTTGGTATAACAATTGTTTAGCGTCCAATACTACTGGTGATGTTATTCCGTTGTTCTTTCCACTTTTCCATGCCAAAACAGTGGCCGGGTTTTTTAGATCAGCATACTTCTTCTGAGTTCGTTTTGCTTTTTGAAATAGTCTGTCTCGTTTCTTCATCATGTTTTCTTATTTCTAATGCTATCCATGGCCTATCTTTAGGCCTGATATATATATATATATATATATATATATATATATATATATATATATATATATATTTGGTTGGTATTGCAGCCACCGCGGCATCTAGAAGGACTTTTGTGAATTCTTCTACAGCTGTGTCTATGTATTTGTCTGTAATATCCTCCCAATTTGTTGTCATCCAAATTTCAGTCAGTCGAGCTGCGTCAATTTCTGTAGTCCCAAACTGTTTTGGTTGTGATGCACGGAGGCTCCAAACGTCCATCAATGGAGATAAATATCGGAAAGTGATCTAGATTTGAAACGGAAGACAGCACCCCACTTTCTGTTATGAGGTTGGGCTCAGATACAAAGCAGACATCTCTTATGTTGTAAGTATTACCTTGCACGCGCAATGGTTCGTAAATTACCTGGGTAAAGCCCAAAGGGTCGGCGATTTGCTCTAATCTTATTTCAAAGTTTGTTATGGGAGAATGATTATATGAACTGTCTTTCAAAAATGTATTTCCATTGTTTAAATCTCCCATGATAATTATACCATTAGATTCATATGATTGAGCCAAGGACGCACTTTCCGCGAAAAGCTCCAGGAAGTGATCTTTACTCTCAGCTGTTGCATTTGGCGGGAAGTATGCGCAGCATATTATCCAGCATATGTCTTTGAATTTTACTTTTGCCCATACCCATTCTATATTAACCTTTTCCAAGTTAGGAAGCCTACAAATGGCCATTGATGAATGGCAATAAAGTGCTACTCCCCCTCCCTTTCTGTTACGGTGCCTAGTCAGGGGATCATGGAAATTGATTAATTTGTAAATGCTTAAGTCTATATTCTCACCTAACTTAGTCTCGCAAAGACCTAAGATGCCAACATAATTTTGAGAAACAAATTCCTCTAGTTCATCAATCCTATTTTGAGCTGTGATGGAGTTTATATTTACGCTACTTATATTTATTTGCCTGTAAGATGGTCCGGGTTGGGCTCAATGCCTGCAATTAATAACAAAAGTTTAATATTATTACTCAGTGCCATACGTTTCCAATTTTTGTCTGCCTCGATGCTGCCCCAACGAGATCTCGTCGTAATCTGCCATGTTCTGCAGTCTGGCTGTTGGTTACGTCAAAGTATTACACGCTGTGTGCATATTGTAAGGTCTATTAACCCTCGCCTTCACCGGGGGGCCATCGATGGCCCCCTAAGGTTTTTCCGGGATAGCAGAAAAACGACGAGGCGCAGCACCGCGGTTGAGGGCTCTACCTCTCACTGCATCATTTTCCCATTATCCCTGAAATTTTTTACCCCGGGTCACCCAAGGTCAGGTCACCAGACGAGGTCAACCAAGGTCACCTCACTTCACCTTTAGAGCTCTGTAAGAGCTACATTTCAAAGTCGATCGATTTGAAACTTCCTACACTTCATGACCCCTCCAGGGTCTACAAGGTGTATATCCGGGATTTTTCGATTTCGTGCCCTGAGGTCAGGTCACGAGGCGACCTCTCCCATTGGAAAAGCATGGGGAAAAGCTATTTCATGATATAAAAGCCACAAAAATGATTGCAAATACTCAGATTGCTCAGAACAACGTTTTTGGACACCCTTTCACGGATCCCAGGGGTTATATTTGCCCTTTGACTTTTCCAAGGTCATCCAAGGTCACCAGAGGTTAAAAACAGTATTTTGACAATAACTTTTGACCTAATTGAGCTAGAGCGGTGAAACAAACACCATCGCGTTTGTCTTGTCACTGGCTTTCATTTGATATACGGCAAGGTCACTTTTTGACCTTTCGTGACCTCATGTCATCTTAGGTCACGAGGTGACCTCTGGCGGTCAAACCACTGGCGGGAGGTCTTTACGTTCCACATAGCGGAAAAAGTACTGGCAATTTACTATCAAATGTACTTTACCAGACCTCAATAGCTCTAATGACATAAGAGTTATGCCCAGTTTGCTTAATCATTGCATATTTGAGTGAAAGTAGCCGATCTTGACCTAATTTGACCTCTGGAGGTCAAACCATTGACCTGAGCACTAAAACATGCGAAGTAATTTCTTACTGAATTCACGCGAGCTTTCTATTGCACTTTGCAGATTTGCGCTAACTCCCATATTTTCGGAGTTAGAGGGGGGCCATCGATGGCCCTTCTCGGTGGGGCGAAGGTGGCGCCGGACCCCCGGTGGGGCGCGGGTTAAAGCTATCGCTAATTAAACCAGTAGTTAATCAGCCCTTATTTCTCTTCAGAGCAGGTTCATTTAATATGTACCATTTACACTCTCAATGTGCCTACACAGATGAGCAGCATTTTCTTTACTCTGATTGGGTGTTCGTACTTTGCGTTTGGTTTTGAAATTTTCTTATATATCATGAGGCTGTTGAAATCCCGCAAAATGCACCCCAAGCTGCTCGCAGTCCCGTTGTAGGTGCCGCGGGAATGTGCGGGATTTTTCTTGCGGGACTGCGGTGCTTAAATATTTTGACTCTACCTCCCTCTCCTCCCAAGATAACATCCACTCCTAAATGTATATAAAAAAACTCCCCGGGGCATGACCTACTCTAGGTTTATTATTATTCTATTTAATCCTCACGCGTAATATGGAGATAAAAACCAAACAAATATCGCAACCCACCCCCGCGTCTAATTTCCTGGATGACCCTCTTGTTATGGTGTACAACGAGAAAGTAAAATGACAGTACCTTAAACTTATTTTTTTAAGAAAAAAATAGTTGTTCTGTTTCACATACACAATAAGTTTGCGGGCGTTAATCACCAAATTTGACTAATTTTATCACCAATCATTCACAAAAGTACACCGATCGCTAAGTTAGGTCCGAAATCACCAACTTTGACTGCTTTTATCACCAATCGCCAAATTGAATAAACCGATCGCCAACAGAGGTCCGAAATCGCCAAATTTGGCTGTTTTTATCGCCAATCGCCAAACAAGAAAAATCGATCGCCAAATTGGCGAAATTTCGCCACATCTGGCAACCCTGTATCGGTGGTCCGACGATTTGGCAATACTGAACAAGCGCCAGAACAGCTCAAGCTGATACACTCCCGTCCGCAGCACCAAAAGCAGTCGCTCAGTGGCCTCTGGAGTGGGCTCAGAAGCACGAAACCTAATTAGCCAAAAAGGTTTAACTCGCGCATTGACGGAGGTCTAAGCCACCTTCGGATTGACGAGGGGGCGGGTACCCGCCCCCTAAGATCTCGAGAACCACGGTAGGTAGCAAAAAACGGTGAACGGCGTTGGGTAGCCCATCCGCTTCTCCATCGAAAATATTTGAACCATTTTTTTCAGGTCACATTTAAGGTCACCAGAGGTAAAAAACATGCCGTCACATGCCGTCATAGGGATAACATGTAAATTAAGTTTTTCGGCCATTACATCTGAACAAGTAAAGATAGAGCAAAACGACTTGAACTCTATGAATCCTCGCAGCAAGCCAAATCGAATGATATATGATTTGACCTTGCTAGGTCAAATCAAAGATTTGACCTGACCTGAGGTCAGGTCAGGGTCGAATTATGTAGAATGCATATCATTAGAACCGCACAGCCAAGGCGAGTCTAATGAAGCTAAAATAAACGCTCTATCACCATATGTTACTGAGTTATTCAGTAAAAACCATATTTCCCATGTATTACCATTGGAGAGGTCATGCTTGGTACCTGACCTTAGGTCATCGATATCAAAAATACCGGAACATATTTTAGAGAACTCGGCGAGCCCATTATGTGATATGAGTTTCAATTGGATAAGTTCATCCTGCTCCGACTTATGCTATATTAAACTTTTTTGAGGTCGGGTCACTTGACGTGTACTGGTGACCTGACCTGAGATGACCTATCCTTAAAATTTTCACAGAAGTTGCAAAAATGATGAGGGAAAAGGTATAGCAAGTACGGCGGCGCTGCGCGCCGCCGTTTTTCTGCTGTCTCCAAAAAACCCGAGGGGGGGCGGGTACCCGCCCCCCCGTCAATGCGCGTGTTAACATGGTCTTGACAAGGAGAGACACAAGGTCTTGACAAGGATGAGTTACTATGAGGTGTATATTAATAATCTTAAGTCGTGGTGACTGGAAATAATCTTTCGAACACAACAAATCTTAGTGCTAAAAACCAATCCCAGGAATGTCATATGATCACGTAGAACTTACATTTAGGAATATGTCACAAGGCATCAACCATGTTTACCTATTTTCATCCTTTGAGGAAGAACATTCTGATCAAAGCCATTGCAGCAATGTTCATGGTTAACACGCGCATTGACGGGGGGCGGGTACCCACCCCCCTCGGGTTTTTCGGAGAGAGCAGAAAAACGGCGGCGCGTAGCGCCGCCGTACTTGGTATACCTTTTCCCTCATTATTTTTACAACTTCTATGAAAATTTTAAGGTTAGGTCATCTCAGGTCAGGTCACCAGTACAGGTCAAGTGACCCGACCTCAAAAAAGTTTAAGATAGCATAAGTCAGAGCAGGGTGAACTTATCCGATTGAAACTCATATCACATAATGGCCCCACCGAGTTCTCTAAAATATGTTCCGGTATTTTTGATATCGATGACCTAAGGTCAGGTACGAGGCATGACCTCTCCATTGGAAATACATGGGAAAATGGTTTTTACGGAATAACTCAGTAACGGATGGTGATAGAGCATTTATTTTAGCTGCATTAGACTCGCCTGGGTTTTGCGGTTCTAATGATATGCATTTTATATAATTTGACCCTGACCTGACCTCAGGTCAGGTCAAATCCTTGATTTGACCTAGCAAGGTCAAATTATATATCATTCGATTCGGAAGCTAAGAGGATTCATATAGTTCAAGTCGTTTTGCTCTATCTTTACTTGTTCAGATGTAGTGGCCGAAAAAACTGAATTTACATGTTATCCCTATGACGGGCATGTTTGACCTCTCGTGACCTTAAATGTGACCTGACAAAAAAATGGTCCAAATGTTTTCGATGGAGAAGTTGATGGGCAGCCCAACGCCGTTTACCGTTTTTCGCTACCTACCGTGGTTCTCGAGATCTTAGGGGGCAGGTACCCGCCCCCGTCAATGCGAAGGTGGCTCAGACCCCCGTCAATGCGCGTGTTAATCGTGACTGACCTTATGGTGTTTTAATTCCTCTCTGCCTACCAAATATGAACTAGATTATTCCGATATACAAGCACAGATGGAACGTACGTATCTAACGAACGTACCTAATTGACTCATCGGCGCCCCTGCGATAGAATTTGGCGTCCACCTGCTAGGTTTTGTCACCAAAACGTAACGCCCCCTGGTGCGGGTGCTGCAACTCCTGCACGCCGATCTTGTGCCTTCCCCCATGCCTATCGGAGTTCCTGGATCCGCCTATGTGCGGCAGTATGGTAGCTAGCAGAGAGACATACTGGGACTAGCTATAACACAACTTCGATACAAACAGCCCATACTCACACCAGTTCAATAGAATGCGCCACTTTTTGTTTTATTTTGTGCTGATACATGATTTCTGCAGAGAAAGTTCCAAGCATTTCACTTCAGATTAGTGACGCAGCCAAAATTTCACTCAGGAGGGGGAGCGTCAAAAAGGCCCCAAAAAATCATCATGAGCAAAAAAACGAGGGCAGTTTCTGCGTTAACAGAGCACCCCTGAGATATCTACACTACGCGACGACAAGCCATTTGTGTACATGTTGCTTCAGAACTAATCGGTCTCGAAAAACAAAAAAGGCCGTAACTATTTCTCCCTCTTCGGGAGAAACTTCTTTCAAAATTAGATAGATTTAGGAGTGCATACCGAGAAGCATGATTGTGCGTAGCAAAGTTGTTGATTAGCCTATCTCCTCAAATCTAGGATGCAAAGTGATTTTTCTGAAATAAGTGAACTTTGAAATCCTGCTCTCAGCTTACACCATGATCAAAGACTTCACCAATCAATACATTTCGTGAAAATCCTAAGGAAGGGCTGTGTTCGAATATAGAATCACTAAGTATGTTTTTACTATATAATGCATCCAGGATTCAAGGAGATAGGCTAATTAACAACTTATGTTTGATTTCTGGCGCCGGCCATCTCTGGTGATTATGCAACTTGTGCGTTTTACATACAGCTGCAGCCCATCGCACGAAGCGCATGCGCGCGCCACTTCTCCCCGTAGCGACCTCGACCTCACTTGGATGGCCCTCGGACATCCGCAGGCCTCTGGCAACCTTTTGTTTCACCTGTACGCAGTGGTAGTACACCATGGCAGCCACTAGGATACATGGATAGTACACCATGGGCCTCCAGGACCCTCCGAATCTGCTTACGAGGTGTCCTGCTGTCAAAGGGCCCCTCCATTGATAGCGGGGTCTACGGTCAATTATGGGTTCAACTAATTTCAAAGATTCCTATAGTTGCATATATACTTCTGATAGCACAGTAGTCCCTGCAAACTACAAAGAGTCATGCTAACCACGGTGGCTTCTCCCTTAAAAGGAGGGCACAGCTGGTTCTCCTGGTTGTCAAGGGCCCTGTTGGTTACAATGGACCCTGATGGCTATAGGTTAAATTGGTTATGGGGGCACTATAACCACAAAAGGTCTTGCGGGTCAAAATTGTCTGCTGTTTCAAACAATCAAACAAGCTACAGAGGTCTGTTGTGGACTTAGAGGGCCAACAGGGCCCTCAGCATTACCTAAAGAGGGCCCTGCTGACAATATAGAGCCCTATGGAGAACAGTCGGTTTTTTCTGGTCCAAAGGCTCCACTGTTAACGAGGGCCTTGACTGAGTGGGTCCTGCAGCCTGAAAACGTCCCTGTTTGCCACAATCACCTTCTCACTTTAACACGCGCATTGACGGGGGGCGGGTACCCGCCCTCCTCGGGTTTTTTCGGAAACATAAAAACGGCGGCGCGTAGCGCCGCTGTACTTGGCATACCGTTTCCCTCATCATTTTTACAACTTATTTCAAAATTTTAAGGTTAGGTCATCTCAGGTCAGGTCACCAGTACAGGTCAAGTGGACTAACTCCAAAAAAATGTTTAAGATAGCATAAGTCGGAACAGGGTGAACTTATCAGATTGAAACTCATATCACACAATGGCCCCACCGAGTCTCTAAAACATGTTCCGGTATTTTTTAATATCGATGACCTAAGGTCAGGTACGAGCCATGACCTCTCCATTGGAAATACATGGGAAAATGGTTCTAACTGAATAACTCAGTAACGAATAGAGATAGAGGATTTGTCTTGTCTTTGCAGTTCTAATGATATGCATTTTACCAAATTTTACCTTGACCTGACCTCAGGTCAGGTCAAATCCTTTATTTGACCTAGCAAGCTCATATTATATATCATTCGATTCGGCTTGCTGCGAGGATTCATATGGCTAAAATCGTTTTGCTCTATCTTTAGTTGTTCAGATGTAATGGCCGAAAAACTTCATTTACATGATATCCCTATTACGGCATGTTTTGACCTCTAGTAACCTTAAATGTGACCTGACAAAAATGGTTCAATTATTTTCGATTGAGAAGTGGATGGGCTATCCAACACCGTTTACTGTTTTTCGCTATCTAGCGCGGTTCTCGAGATCTTAGGGGGAGGCGGGTACCCGCCCCCCGTCAAGACGAAGGTGGCTCAGACCCCCGTCAATGTGCGTGTTGAGAGGGCTCAGCTGTTCAGACACCGCCCTGCCGGCTATGGCTGGTGTGCGAGCCGTAGTGGGCCCTGCTGCCCAAAGAGCCCTGCTGGCCATATTGACTTTATCGGTTGCAGATGACCCAGCTGACCAGAGTGGGTCCTTCTGTCGACAGAGGACCCTGGGGGCCACAGTGGTTCAGAGGGTCGTCTTTCAAAGGGTTCCGATGGTCAACAGATCCCTGATTGTCAATGAATGGTGTGCTGGAGAGTGCTTGGGAGTGCCCTATCTGACATGGAGTTCCATGATGGGCCATTGAGAATAGTGCGGCTGGGCAGTGCGTCCTCGAGGGGGTCTTCTGGGGTACGCCACCCCCACAGCCTCTCTTTGGCTATACCTCTGTAGGGGGCCCAGCTGACCAGAGAGGGTCCTGATGACGATAGAGATTCCTGCGGAGAATACTTGGTCCTACTAGCTTAAAGGCTATTGTAGCTAAAGATGATTCTGATAGCGCGGCTGCTTTTGGAAAAAGGTCCCTGCTAGCCGCAATGGCCTTCTCACTTAGAGAGGACCCAGCTGGTCATACAGGGACCTGACGGTCATAGCTGTGAGCCGCAGCGGGCCCTGCTAGCCATAATGGCTTTATCGGTTAAAGAGGATCCACCTTACCAGAAAACGCCCTTCTGTGAGAGAGGGCACTGGGGACCACCATAGCGGTTCAGAGGACCCTTTTTTAGATGGTTCCGATGGTCAAAAGGGCTTTGCTTGTCACACAATGGGATTCTGTAGAGAGCTTGAGAGGATCCTATCTGATATGAAGTTCCACGACGGGTACGGTAGGGGCAGCACGCCCTCGAGGGGTCCCTCCGGGCTCTTATGTGGGCCACTGCACCAGCCGCCTCTCCTTGGTTACACCTCTGGAGAAGGCCCAGCTGACCAGACCGAGTCCTGCTGGTGATAGAGAGCCCTGCAGAAAAGTCAGTCATACTAGTTCAGAGACTTCCCTAGTTAAAGAGGACCCTGACGGTCAGAGTGAGCTCTGTGGGCTAAACCCGTCCCTACTAGCCACGATTGCCTCGTCACTTAAAGTGGACCCAGCTGGTCAGAGATCCTCCCTGATGGCTATGTCTGGTCCTGCGACTCGCAATGAGCCCAGCGGCCCAAAGATTCCTGCAGGCCATGTAGTTTTATCGGTCAAAGAGGGCCCAGCTGACCAGAGAGGGCCCTACTGTGGACAGGGGCCCGAGCCCCCAGTGGTTCAAGGACATATTTTTACAGACAGTACTGATGGGTAAGAAAGCTCTTTTGTCATAAAATAAAGTGCTAGACAGGGCTTAAGAGGGCCCTATCTGGTATGAAGTTCCAAACTTGGCCACAGATCGTAGGGGGGCGGGCCAGCTTCCAGCCCGTGTCCTCAGGCCTTCAGGGGGGCTCTCAGGGGGTGGGGAGCTGGCCGCCCTTGCCACCTCCTCCTCCTTGGATACACCCCTGCTTCAGATTGAATAATTTGTATTAAATCTAATAGTTGTAGATGAACCAACGTGCTTTTAGAGTAAAATCAAGCTCCGCTCTAGGTGCAGCCGACTAAAGAAACTCGTGGGAAACAGGGATCTCTGGACAAGAAAAACGTCTATTTCCTTCAATCAATAAGTTCTGAGAAACCAAAATACGCCAACCGCAGCTTTTTGGTATGCTCTTCAATATCAACCACTTAGCTTCAGCCCCGCACGGGCCATTCATTGTTATAGTGCACATTATAGACCCAATACTTGGAAAGATGCCTACCCAACAGTTCAGCACACAAACAGCGCTGCCAGACAGTACGAATGTGGCTTAATAGTCTATAGGAGGAGATTACACCACTTAGTGTTTTCAAAATAGCAGTGCAGTGTGTTCATTGAAAAAATGTGTCTTCAACGAAAATTCACTGACTGACCAAATGCTGAGCTCTTGCCACAATACTTAAGTTCTAAAGCGGGTGGCGGTGGGATGAGACATTTCAGGAGAGCACTGTGACTATGACAGGCGGCGGCAGAGGGACGATCGGGTGAGGGACAAGTGCCTTATTTTCCCCCTCCCCTGGATCCGCCTATGCCACTTATTTATGTGTTTATGATTTTTAAGACCGAGAGACACTGTTGCTGTCCTTTCCACTTCACTCCGTTTGATGGAACTTTTCTACTGAACATATTAATGTGGCGAGATCGCATCAGCATGCTTTTTATTCAGGTAGCATATTGCATGAGTAGTTATAGTCATAATGCTAGTTATGTAGCACACATACCTGTGAAACTTTGTAGGGACAATAATGCTCAATTATTGGCAATATGTTTTACACCATCAAGTCTAAATAATTCGTTGGACGTGGAAGATGATACTTCCATAAATTAACTATAATTGCCACTGCGAAATCCAATCATGCACAACAGCAAACAGCACAGGCTCAGCATCGTACCCCGGAAAACTGCAAAACAAAACAAATCCTTCACACGAGTGACACAACATTTCCCTCCGCTGCAAAAATCCCTCTTCATCGGTGCCGCGTCATGCACAGGCGACACCTAAGATATTGCAGCCCTGTCATCAGCAGAATCGCGCACTTAACGGTCTGTACTATTCATGGTGCCAAAATCACATCATCTTGTAGACACTGACAGGACAGGCGGCGTAGTATTCGTCGCAGTGTCCCACCGCCCTGCCGCGCATCTCGGCCTTGCGGTACTCCCGCATCCTCGCGCCGTCGGTGGAGGGCTCCACTGTTGTCCTGCAGGGGGACACAACTCGTCAGAGGCGGGCTACTGTTGTCCTGCAGGGGGACACACCTGGTCAGAGGCGGGCTACTGTTGTCCTGCAGGGGGACACACCTGGTCAGAGGCGGGCTACTGTTGTCCTGCAGGGGGACACACCTGGTCAGAGGCGGGCTACTGTTGTCCTGCAGGGGGACACACCTGGTCAGAGGCGGGCTACTGTTGTCCTGCAGGGGGCACAACTGGTCAGAGGCGGGCTACTGTTGTCCTGCAGGGGGACACACCTGGTCAGAGGCGGGCTACTGTTGTCCTGCAGGGGGACACACCTGGTCAGAGGCGGGCTACTGTTGTCCTGCAGGGGACACACCTGGTCAGAGGCGGGCTACTGTTGTCCTGCAGGGGACACACCTGGTCAGAGGCGGGCTACTGTTGTCCTGCAGGGGGACACAACTCGTCAGAGGCGGGCTACTGTTGTCCTGCAGGGGGACACACCTGGTCAGAGGCGGGCTACTGTTGTCCTGCAGGGGGACACAACTCGTCAGAGGCGGGCTACTGTTGTCCTGCAGGGGGACACACCTGGCCAGAGGCGGGCTACTGTTGTCCTGCAGGGGGACACAACTCGTCAGAGGCGGGCTACTGTTGTCCTGCAGGGGGATACACCTGGCCAGAGGCGGGCTACTGTTGTCCTGCAGGGGGACACACCTGGTCAGAGGCAGGCTACTGTTGTCCTGCAGGGGGACACACCTGGTCAGAGGCGGGCTACTGTTGTCCTGCAGGGGAACACACCTGGTCAGAGTCGGGCCACTGTTGTCCTGCAGGGGGACACACCTGGTCAGAGGCGGGCTACTGTTGTCCTGCAGGGGGACACACCTGGTCAGAGGCGGGCTACTGTTGTCCTGCAGGGGGACACATCTGGTCAGAGGCGGGCTACTGTTGTCCTGCAGGGGGACACACCTGGTCAGAGTCGGGCTACTGTTGTCCTGCAGGGGACACACCTGGTCAGAGGCGGGCTACTGTTGTCCTGCAGGGGGACACACCTGGTCAGAGGCGGGCTACTGTTGTCCTGCAGGGGGACACATCTGGTCAGAGGCGGGCTACTGTTGTCCTGCAGGGGACACACCTGGTCAGAGTCGGGCTACTGTTGTCCGCAGGGGACACACCTGGTCAGAGGCGGGCTACTGTTGTCCTGCAGGGGGACACACCTGGTCAGAGTCGGGCTACTGTTGTCCTGCAGGGGACACACCTGGTCAGAGGCGGGCTACTGTTGTCCTGCAGGGGGACACACCTGGTCAGAGGCGGGCTACTGTTGTCCTGCAGGGGGACACATCTGGTCAGAGGCGGGCTACTGTTGTCCTGCAGGGGGACACACCTGGTCAGAGGCGGGCTACTGTTGTCCTGCAGGGGACACACCTGGTCAGAGGCGGGCTACTGTTGTCCTGCAGGGGGACACACCTGGTCAGAGGCAGGCTACTGTTGTCCTGCAGGGGGACACACCTGGCCAGAGGCGGGCTACTGTTGTCCTGCAGGGGAACACACCTGGTCAGAGGCGGGCTACTGTTGTCCTGCAGGGGACACACCTGGTCAGAGGCGGGCTACTGTTGTCCTGCAGGGGGACACACCTGGTCAGAGGCGGGCTACTGTTGTCCTGCAGGGGACACACCTGGTCAGAGGCGGGCTACTGTTGTCCTGCAGGGGGACACACCTGGTCAGAGGCGGGCTACTGTTGTCCTGCAGGGGAACACACCTGGTCAGAGGCAGGCTACTGTTGTCCTGCAGGGGGGACACACCTGGTCAGAGGCGGGCTACTGTTGTCCTGCAGGGGGACACACCTGGTCAGAGGCGGGCTACTGTTGTCCTGCAGGGGGACACACCTGGTCAGAGGCGGGCTACTGTTGTCCTGCAGGGGGACACACCTGGTCAGAGGCGGGCTACTGTTGTCCTGCAGGGGGACACACCTGGTCAGAGGCGGGCTACTGTTGTCCTGCAGGGGGACACACCTGGTCAGAGGCGGGCTACTGTTGTCCTGCAGGGGGACACATCTGGTCAGAGGCGGGCTACTGTTGTCCTGCAGGGGGACACACCTGGTCAGAGGTGGGCTACTGTTGTCCTGCAGGGGGACACACCTGGTCAGAGGCGGGCTACTGTTGTCCTGCAGGGGGCACACCTGGTCAGAGGCGGGCTACTGTTGTCCTGCAGGGGGACACACCTGGTCAGAGGCGGGCTACTGTTGTCCTGCAGGGGGACACACCTGGTCAGAGGCGGGCTACTGTTGTCCTGCAGGGGACACACCTGGTCAGAGGCGGGCTACTGTTGTCCTGCAGGGGGACACACCTGGTCAGAGGCGGGCTACTGTTGTCCTGCAGGGGGACACACCTGGTCAGAGGCGGGCTACTGTTGTCCTGCAGGGGGACACACCTGGTCAGAGGCGGGCTACTGTTGTCCTGCAGGGGGACACACCTGGTCAGAGGCGGGCTACTGTTGTCCTGCAGGGGGACACACCTGGTCAGAGGCGGGCTACTGTTGTCCTGCAGGGGGACACACCTGGTCAGAGGCGGGCTACTGTTGTCCTGCAGGGGGACACACCTGGTCAGAGGCGGGCTACTGTTGTCCTGCAGGGGGACACACCTGGTCAGAGGCGGGCTACTGTTGTCCTGCAGGGGGACACACCTGGTCAGAGTCGGGCTACTGTTGTCCTGCAGGGGAACACAACTCGTCAGAGGCGGGCTACTGTTGTCCTGCAGGGGACACACCTGGTCAGAGTCGGGCTACTGTTGTCCTGCAGGGGGACACACCTGGTCAGAGGCGGGCTACTGTTGTCCTGCAGGGGGACACACCTGGTCAGAGGCGGGCTACTGTTGTCCTGCAGGGGGACACACCTGGTCAGAGGCGGGCTACTGTTGTCCTGCAGGGGGGACACAACTCGTCAGAGGCGGGCTACTGTTGTCCTGCAGGGGGACACACCTGGCCAGAGGCGGGCTACTGTTGTCCTGCAGGGGGACACAACTGGTCAGAGTCGGGCCACTGTTGTCCTGCAGGGGGACACAACTCGTCAGAGGCGGGCTACTGTTGTCCTGCAGGGGGACACACCTGGTCAGAGGCGGGCTACTGTTGTCCTGCAGGGGGGACACACCTGGTCAGAGGCGGGCTACTGTTGCCCTGCAGGGGGACACACCTGGTCAGAGGCAGGCTACTGTTGTCCTGCAGGGGGACACACCTGGTCAGAGTCGGGCTACTGTTGTCCTGCAGGGGACACACCTGGTCAGAGGCGGGCTACTGTTGTCCTGCAGGGGGACACACCTGGTCAGAGTCGGGCTATTGTTGTACTGCAAGGGGACACAACTCGTGAGAGTCGGGCTATTGTTATCCTGCAGGGGGACACACCTGGTCAGAGGCGGGCTACTGTTATCCTGCAGGGGGACACACCTGGTCAGAGTCGGGCACATCTCCAAACATATAGCCCAAAGCTTAGTGTCGGATTTATGTGATGGAAAAAGTTCGAGCCAAGGGTAGATAAAGTAAAAAAAAACAGAATGATTACTACTTGAACAATTGTGTTTGCTTTCCCTTCCGAAGTGCGTCCAATGTATTCCAAGCGATAATGTATTTATATTCACTCTGATAGAAGTTTTTGAGAGCTAAAACTGAACACTAGCCGCTGTGTAGTGGGCCCGGGGAGGTTCAGCAGCCGCAGCAGGCAGCGATGCGTGAACGTTCACGACTTCACGTCATTTAGGTATGGTGCGGCGGCTGAAAGGTGCCTGTTCCGCTCACGAATGAGGTTCACGCCGACAGAGCGCAGTGTGCTGGGGCATGGAGGCCCCTCTCTCACTTTCTAAGCCAAGCTCCGTATGTCAAACTGTCGTCTCCCTTCAGTTGCAGAAAACCAATCGAAATGTTACTAAATTTTGTTTCCAAATGTTACCAAGCAAGAACTCAGCGCCATGTATTTCAATAAAAATCATATCCACAAGGCAATTGTGATATTACTATGAAAGGTATCATTTAACTTTAGGAAAATTTCTAGTCGTTTTGGTTGAAGCCCTTTACACTTCTTTTATGCTAAAACGTTCTGTAACCGCGTGTTGGGATGCGTTCAGCCTCCAGCAGAGCTTCGCAGTTTGAATTAAGTTTGAATAACACGGAAATGGTCTGATACTGACTGTTCAGAGAAGGTTTCCGAAGCGCCTTGAAGCTGTACGTGTATTTATGCGAGATTTCAGTTGGTCGCTCCTACCTGAGAACGGCGTTGAAGATTTCACCCATCACACCGGCGTCCTGGACGGGGGTTTCAGCCACCTCACAGATCGTCCTCAGAACGCAGGTCTTCCCGTCAAGCCCGAACCTGAGCAACAGGGTCAGATCAGGGCACTGTGTCCTACCTCGGAGGTATATTTGTCATGCATTTCTCATGATAGAGAATAGTACGCAAACGTTATAATTTCAAAATCTTAAGTAGGTACCCAATTGCTGACAAGCGAATATGCGAATGTGTAGTCAAAATGTGTGCCATCGAAATTTTAATCGTTTCAGGAATGAGTGCTCATGGATATGGACGCAGTTTCTGGTAAATTAAATCAAGAGCAGCGAAACAACTCTTCATTCACCGCACTAATGCAATATGAATTCATTGTACAGTTTGCACTTCAACAGAAACAATCATTCTTTAAGGCAAAACATATGTGACCTACAGCCTTCCTGGCTGCATCGGTGTACCTAGCCAAACTGACTGTGAGATGAAGTTCTCGGCGAAGGTGTACATGTCGGCCTTCTCGGTCTCCAGGCTGCGTCTGTAGTAGGTGTAGCTGTCGGCCTGGTCAGTGTATTTGTACTGACCCCCCGCCTCAGCCTCGGTGGACGCGGCCGCGGTTGGCACCGCGAAACTCAGCGGAAGTTCAATGTTCAGCATAGAGCCTGAGGGAGCTCAGTGGTGTCACACCCAGGTAAGAACGCGAATGGCAGCGACGAGTCAGCTCCAGAGAATATTCGCTGCGAGGTCTGAAAGGAATGGCGGGCGTGCAGTGTCTCTGCACCCGTGTTTCTGTCCTTGGAATAACGTTGACGTAACATAGTTTCGTTTCAGTGCTCCTCAGCATGTTCACTGATAATAAAGTCATTCAACAGTTTTTTGTCATCACCTGTGGGCACGGTGCATGAATGATATAGGAAATATACGGTGTTTCCTAGACGTTTGAATAGGACAGTAAAACGGAAGGTAAACTATTTACTTCATACGGTCAGTTCCAGACATACCAAGGTAGGGCAGATCAAATCATTGATCCGTATCGTGAAGCGACTACGACAAAGCCTACGGGCTATTACGGCTTGGCGTCAAACACCCGCACAATCGAATTATTTCCTGGTAAGAATAGGCGGATCCAGAATCTCTGACGGGGGGCACATGGTCGGCGGGAGTGCTATCCGGACCAGGGGAATGTCACTTTCGAGCAGCGAAGCCTTTCAGATGGGCGCCAGATCTTATCACGGGGGCGCCGATACTTACAAACTGAGGGGAGGGGGCTGGTAGTCCAAATTTTGGAAGGGGTGCCAACGACCTTCCAGAGAGGCGCGGTGACTATTTCAGCGGGCGTAGAGTGTCAATGGGGGGACAAGTACCCCACGCTTACCCCCTCCCTTCTCACCCCCACCTGGATCCGCCAATGATATATCACGGTTGTCGGTCAAAGCTCACCGCCTGGCGCGAGGCCCGGGATGGGCATGGTGAACTTGGGCGTCAGGATGAAGGCAGCGCCTGCTGGGAGCGGAGCGAAGAACCGACGCTGCCGCGACAGCGCACGAGATGTCCTCACGGTCGCGTTGGAGCTGCTGTTGGCGCCCTCTACCCGTCCGAACAGCAGCCGGTCGGCGTTCGGCACACCTTCGGCGAAACAGTGCGTTACAAGGAGAAATTGTTCACGTGACGACGGCTTTTAATCCCTGAAAACGACTGACCTTTCAAGACGTTCAAATTCATGATTCAACCTTTAGATGGGCGTCAAATAGGTTCTCAAATGTTAAATTTGGTTTTGGATACTAAACAGGCGACAGTCACTACGTCTGGGTAGAAATGATGGAAATGATTATCCTAATGTCGGAAAGTTAGAGGAAAGTGGCCACATTGATGCACAAATGATTTGCACGCCTTGCATTTTAACGTTTCAGGCATTTCAACTTTGAGGACCAACAAAGGCGGATGTTAACAAAAGAGAACAACTACAAACAGATATAGTCTGAGTTTCTGATCCCCTCTCTCTCTCCCTCTCCCTTTCTTTCTCTCTCTCTCTCTCTCTCTCACTACACTGCGTGACATTGCAGTCTGTTTTCTTGTCGTTTCTAATCTGTACCTACTCTCGAAGTAAAATATACCTGTACGTCTTCTGGTTGAGTTTATGGTGTCTGTGCGAAGTCCAACCAGCTGTCTTATCGGCACACAACCTGCTGTCTTATCGGTTTTAACGGTACTCTAGCAGCTTCACTTACAGTCAGCCGTTGCAACTTGAACTGTGTTAAATGTGATTATTCAGAAATTCCGAACATAACAGAAGTGATTAAGAACTTAGAATCACATACTACAATGGTATCTAATATAAAAGCTTATGTTTGGGAGGGTTAGCCAAGTAAAAGCGGGCAACCTCCTGCAATGCTGTCTGAATGGATCACCATTCGATCCTTGGTCGGTTCATGCATGAGTTTCTACTGCACTGGTACTGATTGTCACCTTTCAGAACGGACTTGAAAGGGAGAAGACCTACAAAACCTGAGATATGTATGTTACTTACTTTACGCTACGTTCTTGCACATCTGTGTGGTAACCAGCACGCATGCATTTGCATGAGCTTAATCAAGAGTGATTTGATAAACTTCGGAAGGCCAGTCAGGTTTTGCCAGCTCTCACAGCTCATAGCTTTAACAGGTATCAAAGCATAACTTTGAACTTCCACATGAGAAGCATGCGCGTTATATCAAAGTGCGCAATGGAAAAGAACAGGGGCATCTTTACCGGGAAGGGAGAGTGCCAATCAGTCACCTATGTGAAACTGTTACTTTTCAGCTAGATCATTTCAGTTAGATTTCAAAATTGTTAAAAAGTTGTTTCAAAAAGCTGCCGAAGACCCCAAAAAATGTCAAAGTTTGTCCGAATCCGAATATGATTTGGCTTTAGAAAGGAGAATTTCCAATCAGTGAAGAGAGGAGATTCAGGAGCAGCCTTTGCCCTTTCTCCCACGGACAGAACCAGCAGCAAAGTTAGTGAAATTAAGATTTTGTTTATTCCTATCTATTTAGAGCTTTTCCCGGGCCTGGTTTCCAAAACGTCCAAATAATCTAATCTCCATCAATTTTAGCGTCTGAATAATCAGGGTCATAAAAAAGAAACCATGGGCAAAGGCTGAGCAGTAAAGTACATACAATTCATCCACCAGCAAAATTGTACACCCCGTCTATGAGTCGTTGACGATGGTCGAAGCCGTTCATCTGGCGTATTGCCGTTGGTGTCGTATGTCGTCCGTCGTGGGCATCGCCGTCGTTCCAGACGTGTAAACGGTCGCAGAGGTCAGCGTGCTCCCGGTTGTGTCTGAGTAACAAGGTTGGTGTCGTCGCGTCATCTTGGCTGTCGCGCCGTGCAGTCGTGGCGCGCCTAGTCTCGTCCTACCTGGCTCGGTGTAAAGGGCCGTCGTGCACACAAAGCAGAGCAGCACGGCTGCCACCGTCAGCGTGGTACTCGACATCTGAGGACGACACGGGCACTGTCTCAATCTCACGTCACCGTCGGTATCAACGGCGCAAATAGAGCGGGAGGGTACGGAGAGGTACAACGTGGGGAGAACGGCGTAACAGTCACCCAGCGCTGCTGAACGATGCAGAGGCTAGGATTACAGCTCATTACAAGTGACTGGGGCCGGGGAATGTCTGGACTGCTGAATGGAGGGTGGATGGAAAGCAGAACAATCGTTCCTCATAGTACCTGGTAGGCACGGATCCATGCTTTCGCTGATGGTGGGGGGAGGGGGACTGGGGGCGAAGTCTCGGGAGAGGCCAATATACCATCTGGGGGAGGTGGTGGCCCTCAGTATCATAAAGGGTGGTTTTGTGACACTAATATTTACCTGTTGTCGATGTCGTTTCAAACAGTGCTAACAAAAAAGAGGAAAAAAGGAAACAGCAGAGTTTCTCAAAGTATATTTCCTAAAAAAACAGGGTGAAGCTATCTGGATTACTTTTGAAAGTTGAATTCGCGCAGGAACAACCTTTGGAGATTTCGAGGACCAGTTTCGCCCTGTCTGCGCCGAGTGGATAATGATAAATTGATAATATTTTACGCAAGAGCGATTTTTTTAAGTTATGCCTTTGTGCGGGACGCAGGAAAAGCTCTTTTAGAGCTTCCTGCCGAGCTTTCAACCTTTTTCACATAGATGACATGTGAGTTTTTCTTTTAAGCCTGGACACAACCTTTCTTAAGAGGTAATGCAAGAAAATACATCGGCAGGATTAGACAATGGTGGAAGCCTTAAAAAAGCATAGAGTTATCAGTAGATTCAGAACATTCCTGATACAAATATAAAGGATATTTGTCAACGTGCTCAAACTCTGCTTCACAGAAAACGAGATTTTACCAGCCTATTATACTACACAGAAGCATGTTCTCGTTGCAGCAGACAACAAAACCATGAGCGGGCACACAACCATATATCGGGCGGCAGGGGCGTAGCCAAGAGGGGCGGCAGGGACAGCCGCCCCCCCCCTGAGGGCGCGAAGGTCCCCCTGAGGACACGGGCCGCGCGAAGCGCGGCTCGCCCGCATTATGCTCTGTGGTCAAGTTTGAAATTTCATACCAGACAGAGCCCTCTTAAGCTCTCTTCCTCTTCAGTACTCTATTCTGGAACATGCAGGGCCCTTTTTACCCATCTGGACCGTTTTGGCGCTGACGCAGGGGCCCTTTTGGGGTGCCGTCCCTCCCCCCCTGAGCGGAATTCTGGCTATGCCCCTGTCGGGCGAACACAAGTCTTTCCTGGGGGATCTTGAGTGATAACTGAGCAAAATATGCCTCCGATCGATATCTAAAGTATACATTAAATTAGCGCAGAGCAACTTTTACAACTGAAAGCTGGGGGCGGCCCATGTTGCAGTGGGGTATCTAAGGCTAAAAGGGCGGCCAATCGTGGAATAACCACAAAGTAGAGGACACCCAGAAGTGAATAAAGGCGGTACACATAAAAGGTTGCAATAATAAAAATTATTCAGGTTTAAGGACGCAACATGTACCAGAGTTATACAGCGTCACCAACAGTTACACTGTTGAGAGATATTTTGGCCTCAGATTAAACTATTCAGTGGCTCTGCCGGGACTTGAACCCGGGATCAGTGGCTCAGAATACAACTGCGCTGTGCCACGCATCCCCTGACCAGGGGCGTAGCCAGGGCTTCGCTCAGGGGAGGCGCCCCGAAAAGGGCCCCTCCAGCAGCCCCAAAAGGGCCTTGATGGGTGAAAAGGGCCCTGCTTGTTACAGAATAAAGTGCTGTAGAGGGCTTAAGAGGGCCCTGTCTGGTATGAAAGTTCAAATTTGGCCACAGAGCACAGTGCGGGCGAGCCGCACTTCGCGCGGCCCGTGTCCTCAGGGGGACCTTCGGGCCCTCAGGGGGGGTGGCTGTCCCTGCCGCCCTCCCCCTTGGCTACGCCCTTGCCCCTGACAATGGTGGAAAAGGGGCGCGCAAGCATACACTGGAGGGTGGTCTAAAGTGGATGAGAGCAATACATTTTGCAGTGGGCCGGTCTATGGCTCAAAATGAGCGGCCAATAATGAAATAGATGATTGACCACCCTCAGCCCAAACACAAAGCTAAGGGGGAGGGCTGGAGGTGAATGAGGGCAGTCCATGTTGAAGTTGGGTGCCCCAAGGCTGCACAAGAGCGGCCGCCTGATGAGAACGCACTCTTTGCCTTCCTAACGTATTGTTTTGAGATGGAGATGAATAAGTCGAATGTTGTCATAGTCAATAATTCGAAAAATAGCCGACTTACATTCAGTATAGATTTAAGAAAACGGGCCAAAAAGATTTAAGATAAACAATATTTTGCAATGGATCTTTTGGCAAGTTAAGTTAAGTCTGTCGTGGCATTATTTTGATCAGATGAATGAACCAATTTACCAGTTTTAAGCTATTGGTAAATTTTACACACATAGCTGAATAAGCCTGATGCGAACGAAACCAAAACTCGGGAGCACATCTGGGAATTACTCTCAGAGCCCTAAGAATAGCTCTCGGGTGCTCCTGAGGCTGATTCCCGGGGTGCCCTCTGAGACTAGCTTTAACTTGACAAAGACTCGATTTCAAAATACTGTTAATCTTTTTGGCCCATTTTCCTCAATATATAATGAATGTAAGTCGGGTTTTTTTACAATTATTTATGAAAATTCAGCGTGCTTTCTTATCAAACTCTCTACTAAAGGTCACTCGTGGAGGTCTCAAGTTCTAATTCATGGCAGTGGTACAAGTAAAATTCATACAAAATATTAGTAGACAATCCTACTGAAAAGGCCATAAAGCCATACCTGTAGAAGTCACAAACTCGTGGTGCTTACTTCGATTGTTTTGGAGTGACAGATGAACCTCAACGCCGGCTAACGCTTCCAAGTGCTATCTATCACTCAACTCCGTGCTGAAAAGAGTCAGAGTAGCTTCTACAAGCGGAGCAACGCAGCAGACACTGATATCTCCCGTGCATCACACTCCCTATTTATCGTCCACTGTTGCTACACTGGTTCTCCGATGTCGCCTCTTTCTCAACACAACACGCTAGCAGCCTCCAGCGTCGCCCCTTACGCAAAGCAGGCATTGAGGCAGCGTCGCCGACATTGTCGCGGGGGCAGCGATTTCGCCAGGCTCGGGGGCGGCACGCGACTTTCCGGATGATCCCTCCTGTAAGGAGGGACGCTCAGCTGAATATCGGGGTTACCAGACACGTGCATGGTCGGCCTTGAGCCGGATTCTTGGCAACTGCGGCATTATTTACATGTGCCTTGAGATGCACGGGATCACTGCAAGCTTTCGGAAATTAATATTGATCATTTCAAAAGTTTTTGATTGCTATTTTGATTATCTTTTCATATCAAATGTGGATTTTGACGTGCTTGTCTTTGCATTTAGCCTTTTCTGTCGGCCTCAGCTGGCGTGAGGCCGAACGGGTTAAACCACCACGCAAACTTCTGTCCTCAGATAGTAGTCTTCATATATCCGGTGCACTTTGTGGCATATCTAGTGCAAAGTGTCGAGCACGTTGTGGGACAACAATGATATACGCATGACACACGGTGCGGAACAATTCGAACAGAACTACTGCTGGCCTTATCGCCCTGAGCCGGTGCTTGTTTTGCGGTGCAGTATACCCAGCAGGACATGGCTAGCGGTACAGCATAACTGCCTGCATAGTTCTGTGGCGAATCATAATGGTTCCGGATTGGGACATTCTTTGTCACTTACAATCAATGCCTTGGATTCCTTCTTGAGATAAGAGAAGGATGTATAAAATTGGCCACATTATGACTGAAAATTTGAGACATAACCAACATGATCCTGATGAAGGGCTGTGCCCGAAAATACAATCTAAGTGTTTTTTTTAATCAGGATTCTAGGCGACAGGCCAGTATACACCTTAAAAACTAATATTCAGTAGATTGATCCTAATAAATAGTGCTTGCTAAATGCTAATACCCAACACGGCGCCAGTTTAAACATGATATGTTCATTGTCCCTAGTTGCAGGGGTTATGATAACACATGGACGCATTGGGTATGGTGCAAAGATTGTAACGTCTATGTATATTCATTTTTTCCTATCAAATGATGTCCTTTGCATTTAACTGCAACAAAAGCATGGTTGTGTTTGTTTTGAATGGTTTCACTTGCGTATAGCAGGTATACCCATGGTCTTATAAACGGTATACCCTCGGTGTTATCAGTAAACATAGACCCCAGAACCTGGCAAAAATAACAAATTACTTTTGCTTGATAGTTGTTTCCACTTTCTAATAAGGTTCAAACAAGGAATAACACGCGCAGTGGAGGCATTGGTGGACGCAGGGGGTGGGCCAGTCTGGTCATGCCCCCCCCAAAGCTCTGGAAGGGGTTAAAATTATCTTTTGCCCCCAAAGGCCGGAGAGATTTCTTAGAAAATGTGTCTACACAAGGTCTGTCGAGCAATTAACTATTTGCTCTTTGGAGATATTGACTGAGGTTAATGAAACTTTGCCATAATGTAGATCACTATCGTCTTCACACACTCCTCAACGAGCGTTTTTTCTAACCCTCTTGGTTTACGATGTCTCAGGGGGGGGCACTTTAAGGCTCCCTCCACTGCGCGTTGTTGACACCAGACCCCTCTCCACTGCGGGTGTTAAAGTCAGTTTTCAAACCTGGATGATACTTTATTGCCTCTTGGTACCCTGAGAGAAGCATATTGGAACTGACTATTTGACGGGTCACACCCTCCAACGCTCATGAAAATCTGGTGTTTTATTCGAAAATATATATATTTCAAAGGATAGTGAGATCGGGGCCTCTGAGACAGGTCCATTGATGGCTTTACTAAGACTTTGATCCTAAAAGCCGACCATGTAATAGTCTGGCCAAACTCATTTTTTAATCGGCTAAAAGTGAGGTAAAGTTCGGCTGCTTCCGGGACCATGGCCGGATTAAATCCCCTGGATCTGCCACTGTTCCTGGGTACCACCACATGTAGGGGTAGGGGTAACATTTACCATATATATATATATATATATATATATATATATATATATTATATATATGATATATATATATATATTGTGACACTCTTGTAACAAATCCACCGATAAGCCCAGGCTCCAGCTGCGTTGATGTCTATTTCATGTGTAAATTTAGGCTATGTTCTACCAGCATAAGCATTGGGGATATCCAATTTTGTTTTCTTTCACAAATTTTATGTGTTTGGTGCTCACAGGTATAAACTGTGTTTTTATATGCCTAATATATCTGCAAGAATGATGAGTCATAAGCCGGCTTTTGACATTTATCATGCCAAAGTAGTATTTTCACTGGAAGTAAAGCTTGAGTAAACGTCGCCTGAGATCATGTCAAGATCATATGACCTAACGTAGACAAATAATTTAATACAGCTTCAAACATCTATTAAAACGATCACTGTTTTCGTTGGCTTAAATTGTTGTATGGGTTGGAATAATTGTTCTCGGGAGCTCCGCAGTTCAGTTTGTGGCAATAGTTTCGAGAAAAGCTAGGACGCCTCTTCCAAGCACCTAAAAATGGCGTCTGAAATATTTCTTGGACCTTGGAGCCTGTTCATGAATTACATAAGAATAATTCTGTGATCTTAACCCCTCCCCTCCCCATGTAACGCTTTTTTGATGCCCATGTGTTTCGATGCCCTTGATAACGTTGTAGCTTACGACCCCATGCCCCATTGTGTTACGTTATTTATGGACGGTCCTTTGTCGGGGTGCGAAATTAGATCAGAAGCATTGATGCTTCAGCGAAAGTGGTTGAGTCTAGCCAAGAGCTTATATAAGGCATGGATTAAACAACCCGCCTCAATACTAGGCCTCCGTTGGTTAGGCGCTTAAGCTAGCCATTTCATTTCATCGAAGATTGAAGAAGTTTATGTCTCATTGGAACGCTCGGGGAAATCTTCGCGAATGTGTCATTTGAGTCCAGATTTGATCCAGTTGCGGATTCAGGACTCCATTTTGGGGAGGGCTAGAGGGATCAAGCCTTCTCCGCCAATATCTCGAATTACCTATAACAAGACGGTTACCATGTGTACACACTGAACTTTTGGAGTAAGGAGGCTTGAGCCCCGTAATCTTCTCGCTTTTATCCGTTAATGCAATGAGTCTGACTGTTTTACTAATTCTTGCAATCAATGAAAAAACTAAGAGGAAAAAATTTGTGTTCGAATGATAGCTTGTGTGATTGGGTTTAGCGTCAGTTAGGTTGGGCTTAATGTTAGGTAACTCCGGATGTTAAGTAACTCCGGATTCGTTCCCATGACAATTTCATTAGCTTTGTTTTCAGTATCAGTAGGCGGGCCCGATGGATGCTAAATATTAGCATCGAAAAATAGTTTTGACGGCATCTAAATTTAACAGCACCGTCACCGTCCAAAAAGTGCAGGGAAGACTAGAATTGTCACGGAAACCTTAGCTACTAACTGAAAAATCCTTGGTTACTTCCGCTCATACTGCTGATATGACCTTCAGGTTTGATCATAATTCATATCATACTCAGAATTTTCGGATGAGAAGTGGATAATCTAGCCCCTAACTAGTTCCAAAACTGAAAGGTGCCTCCTCTCCCCCTTCCCGCACCGCCAACTGACTAAGGTGCATCTACACCGGCTTTTAGGGAGGGACAGTGGGAACAAGAACAATGAAACACGTTATTTCTGCGAGTAAACCAGGCATAATCGTGGTTTTGGAGAATTGGTCGTATTACCCCCGCCCTGGATTTACCAGTTGATCGACCCATCGGCGCCTCCACTTGGCGCCCCGGCGCCTTCTGAAACCGCTCCGGCACTCCCTTGAAACGCCTTAACCCTCCCCATCCCCAAGATGCAAGTGATGCACCCCACGACGCAATCTGACACCCCCTGGTAGGTAGCACCTTAAAAGCTGGCACCCTGGCCAACACTTCCTCCGGGCCGAAATGGCACTTACTGAACACAGAAAAAACTTTCTTGTCGGAAATGACATATTCGTCTATGGGCCGGTCCCTTGCCAAGCCCCCTGGGGCCGGCGTCCCTGTCTAAAGGCGTGCGTACTGTATTGCGGTCAATACACCAGTGGCGGCGCTTCCATAGAGACACATTAGGCACTGCCTAGTAGGGTGGAGTGAAAAAATAAAAATTATTTGGATCGTTCCTTAACATTGTTTTTCTATTGCGCTAGGCCTTATGAAACTCAGAAGTGAAAGAATTTTGGAAATCAGACCACGGGAACATGAGCAATATCGAGCATTTATACATGGATGTGTGAGGAACTTTTGCGTTGCAGTCTCCATTGAAAATCTTTGGTGCTAGTGTACGGTGATTTACGGGCTGGTTGTTAGAGCAGATTACGTGCGTTTTGAAGCGCGGGAATCATCCTAAACACATGCAAGAGGTGAAAATAGATCCCAGCTAGTGGATAGGTATATTTCAGCTGCAGTGGCGGATGCAAGAGGGGGGCAAGGGGCTCAAACCCTCTCCCCGAAATATCTGAGTGCCTATAGTAGATGCATACCTGAGGCTGTCCGAGGTTGTGACGGGGGTGGCCCGAGCCCCTAGCCCCCCCCAAATATGGTCCTGGATCTGCCACTTTTCTGTTGTGTATTAGACATGTGCAAGACTCATCGACGAATATCTTTTAAGGCGAGCGCCAATGGCAACTGTAGTTGCCTGAGGCTAAGTTACCGGAAGCTGGCATGAGTTGCCACGGCATACCACCGGAGCAACGACCATTATCCCAGAAGATTGCAGCTTAGTGCCACCAGGTGCTTACAGCTTTCATGTTCAGTGCACACATTAGCGATATATCCGCAAATTGGAAGGATGAGAAAGGTAAAGTTTGGTGCCGAGACAAGTTACCGCTCGCAACACATTAGTCACTACAAAATTTTCGCTGGTTTGGATTGTGACACACCCAAACACTGGGAAAAGTCGGGGGAGGCAATATGAAGTGATCTTGCGTCGAGTCAGTTTGTAAAACGTACCAGGTCGTCGGAAATTCAAATCCACATCTGTGTGTTTCTTTTCTGTATCTACACGGAAGGCGCTACTTGTCTGCCGTCGCTCTAAAAAAAGCGAGAACAGAAGTATTTCTTCGACTTCCTAAGCATCTGTATTTAAAAATGCTGAGGAATAAGAGTAGACGACTCAGGCAAGAACTATGGGACAGAGATGTGATGGGCCCGTCGGCCGAGCTTCCCGTTTCAGAGCTTCCAACATTGAGGGATGTCTTGCGGGAAGGTCGACTAATGAAAGAGAGATCAGCCGATTGGAGCGAGAAAAAATAACATGTGAGATTTGCGAGAAAAATGATTCCTGATATGTATCGGCACTGCAATTAAAGGGAATGTGGTACCTTTATGACGTGATTTTAAATGATATATCTAATTTGTAAGGCATGCTGGAAAACCCGGTGTTCGATATATAATTTGTCTTGAAACTCAAAGTTTCCGTGGATAAAAGCTAAAAACCTACCTGAAATGTACCTCAAATCTACCCCAGTCAGGCGGACACAGTTGTCAGCTGTTGGCGTGAGGATAGCACTGACGTCAAGGAAAGTAATCAGTCAATTGAAGCCCTTGAAGCCTATTGGATATGGTAGTAGTTACCTTATCATGACGTCATCCGCAGGCAGAGATTTATTTTTCACCCTAAAGGAGCATTTTAAAATAAAGATACTGAGCTCATTGTGCATTTTTTTCAGAGAGATCAAGGACGTTTTATGATTTTTGGCTAGCAATGCCCCTATATATATGACTAAATTCGTGGTACCAAGGTGCCACATTATCTTTAAACCAGTCACCGAGGCGTCACGTTCCGTGCTAGAGGCGCGACGGGTACATTAAGGCGGGGATCAAGTTTCACGAACCTATGCCAACATCTTATACGAAGCATGACATGAACCTATCCATGAAACAAAAATCGGTCGAGTGATTGCTGTGTCTTGTAATCGTACTGGATTCCCTGTCAATCCGTCACTACCTCGGAAAGTCTCCGGCCATGCATTTACTATAGGCAGTCAGACATTTCCGGAAGCCCCTGCCCCCTCCCTCTTATATCCTCCACTGCAACCAAAATGTACCAATCCACTAGTTGGGATCTATATTCCACCTCAAACATGTGTTTGGGGTGATCCCCACGCTTCAAAACGCACGTGATCTGCTCTAACAGCTAGTGCTTAAACCACCGTACGCTAGCAGCAAAGGTTTCCAATGAAGACTGCAACACCAAAAGTTTCTGAAACATCCATGCATAAATGCTCGATATTGCTTATGTTCCCGTGGTCCGATTTCCAAAAATCTTTCAGTTCTGAGTTTCATAAAGCTTCGCGCAATATAAAAACAATGTTAAGGAACGATCCATATAGCTTGAATTTTTTCATTACACCATACTGCCTAGCCACTTTTATATGTCTAATTGGGTATGTATTTTATGTGGAATAAATCTTATTTGACCCGATGTTAACTTTTTTTGTTGGTTAGAGAAAATATTCCTTTTTCGGGTTACTGGGTCAAAGAGACGATGATTTGCACCACTGAAAATCCACGTTCGCATCTCCTACCAACAAAATATGAGAGGTGAGGCACTCCGCGATTCCGCTGAATCTGCCCAACCCCGTGGCGAATCTAACGTGTGCTTTTTGGTTGATATATCTAATACTTCATTTACTCTCTCAAAGTCAACAACTCTATACGACTTATCGTGAATTCTCACTATCGGTTAAATGACGTAGCCTCGGCTATTTGTCTAAGAATTATGTCATATCTGTCCTAAACAGTGATGTACAGCCTCGAACTACCACAGAAAAATTACTTAAGATGAATAAAATTCCAAAACTCATCTGAAAGAGAAATATAGGACTTAAAAGAAATCACAATTGACCAATCAGAAGCCATGGAATTCTCATACCGGGGTCACGTGACCGATGTGACGCAAAAGTTTTGTCATCCTGGGAATTTTGTAGAAAACGACTGAAGACCCGAGGTACGAAACGACTGAAGACTTGAGTAATCACTTTATGTTCCATTTCTAGAGCAAACTGATTCATTTTGTAGTTGTTAGAGGCTGTGGAAAATTAATTCAAATACAAATACAGGAGAACAGACACTTTTATAACAAAAAATGACTACTTTTAAATTTCAAATAGCTTTTGAAAATTAAGTGATGAAGAGCAGATTCCAGCCTTTTACCGGTATCGTTAACATACTTCAATAATAGTTGAATGGCCTCCAAAAAATTTGCCGAAGATACAAAAATAATTGACAGTTTCGTAATCAAGATTTTTCAAATAGCAAGAAACCACAATACAATTTTTTCGCGGATCTTCCTTTAATCCGGCACAGGCACTGCCGCATCTTATGACCTTGACAACAGATGGTTCGTTTGTTGACATTCTTGTATTCTCGAATTTCCAGCCTTCTCGAGTGCGGACAGTTTTTTCGCAATCATTAGCAAGATATTTACTTTGTGAAACCCTAATGCAGTGGAGGATTTTTTGTCCTTAAAACGGTTTTAAGTGCTTTTGTGCCTTCGATAAGTGCATCCTCGAAGGTGAAAACCACCCCTGCACCAGTGAAATCCTGTCGCCCTACACTGCAATCGCACAGCGTTTGTCTTTTTTTGCTTATTGATTTGAGTTTGCCCCTTCTCCAGCCAACCTGCTGGTTCCGCCCCTGTCCTCTTTCAGGTAAAATGCCTGGGCGATGTCCTACCTCTAAGCCAATCGTGCCTAGGCTGTCATAATGTTCAAGCGCTGCCACTGCAATACACGCATTTCCCCATGCATCTCGGCAACAGATAACTCTTCGTCAATGACGCAGATTTTATTTGCCATACCATGCTTTCATTTGAGAATGCATTCTATTATTTTCAGAGTAATTATTTTATGCCGAAATCACAACATGCTGCAATGAAGCTGATCCTTTACAGCTGACACTCTGTGATGGTTGGCGCAAACACGTCTGTTAAGTTCCTATTTGTTAAGGTAATATCTCCCCACGTGACCCTGGCAGCTGGTGCGTCGATAATGCCTCCAAGCCAATGTCTCTGAACCTTTATTGGTGACCAGTAAACAGATGATTAACAAAGCGGCCAATAACCCAGCCGTGTCAGAACTTGATCAGCCTGCCTGTGAAGACTAAACAAAACCAGAAAATTTTATGGCCACAAGCAAAAGGTATGGAACCCAGGTAGAAGCACCCATCGTAAGCCTCGCTGGTGAGCAGCATCAATCCAAGGCTGCAGAATCCCACGTGGATTGAAATTTTATAAAGCTTTTACTTCTCTTGAAGATTAAATCCTTACCATTTTTTAAAAATAAAATTAGAGCCTCAGTTATTTCAAACTAGTGAAATCATTGGGTTATTCGTGGACAACATTTTAGGTTGTTCTTAAATTTCATGAAGGGACATTAGAGTGAACATCCTATTTTTTAAGCTTCTTTTTACTCACTAGTAAAAATAGATTTTACTCATTAGTAAAAATAGTTCTGAAATTTGTAACACAAAGAAACTTTGTTGCCACAGTGGCCAACTAATGCTTTCTGGAAGGTACAGACATCCCAGCCATATGTTTCGGGAAGCATATCTTTAAAACGGCACGAAAGCCACTTAAAGACCTACAATAAATGTTTGGCCACCAGAAAGACGTTGAAGTGTTTCTTCTTGTGCGGAAGACAGTTCGATACTTGTATGACCTCGGGTATTCTTGTCCAGCACTGGAGAGTGTATGACAGTGTTATATATTAACCAACTTCGATAGATTTTGCAGTGCTGAGGCGAGGAACATGATTATGAATTGTCAAGATGTTTAATGGCCCGTGTTTTGGATTCCTGGATGCAAAATGGAGTTAATTCACTAGAATTTTATATTCAGAGACAGTCCTTCATCAGAATTAGCATAATACAATCGGTAAAATCACAAAGTCTTTGTCATAGTGTAGCAAGACCTTGAATCTTGTGTGATCCTGCTCATTCGAATTATTGCTTACTTGTGTGGTCTTGCTTACTTTACTTGAATAATCGTGGTCTAGCTACACTATGAACAAAAATTTGGGATTTTAGGTATTGTTTTATCCTGATTCTGATGAAGGGCTGTGTCCGAATGTATAATCGCAGCGTACTAACTCCATTTTTCATACAAGATCAGTGACGGCGGAATGTTCGAATTTAATGGGGGAGGGTACCATGTACTCTTCGACCCATTTCTTTCTAGTCAACACCATAAGTTTAGTATTAAAACTTCTTATTTAAGGGGGAACCGTGGCCTGGTGCCTTCCCCCGCCCCGCAGTTCCAACGCCAGTGTAGAGGATTCGAGGAGGCATGTCATTAGATATATTGTCCACTTATGAACATGCGTCGTGATAAAACCTTTTTCAAAAGCATAATTCAGTGGTAATAGGAGGATCATGAAGCTGGAAGTGTTGCTGAAGTATTTGGATTCTGCAATAGAATTACGACAAGGTATCCTCTTGGTCACCCCTTACGAATACACTATTTTAAGAAGCTTCACACGATTTACACACATCTCCTTCATGGGAGAAGTTAATTATCAGGAATCAGTGCCGCACAGGGCACAACTTATGCAACAGTCTGAGGGAGCATACCACGAAACAAGGAAAATCAACGGCACTTCCCTGATCAACAGCCGCTTATCCATTCTATCAACCGTTCCTCGAGCAACTAAATTAACCAACAAAAAAATAAAACAGTAGCGCACACAACAGGAACTGCTTAATGCTGTCAGTCCAAGAAATTTCATCTTAAGTCCCATAACAAGATAAGATCACTCGATACCAACTTTCCTCTTTCCTAGTCCCCGGGATGACTTCAGAGCACGGTTAGTATACAAAGTTGGCTGGGTCGAAAACATTGAGCGTGCAGGACGGGTACCGGCGATGACACTCTCCCCTCAGCTCCCCCTGGATATGCGCTTCCAAGTACGGCTGGTACCGTGGATCCAGCGTCTTCTTGTGCAGCAGGTCTTCCACTCCGTTGGTCGCGCTGCCAAATTAGAGGAATTGAGTATAAAAGAAAGAAAACCAGAGCCAGTGGGAAATGATTGCAAAACTTCAATAAAGAAGTAAATAGTCAGAATTTGAACCCTGAACTCCGGGGAGAGGTTGGGAGAGGGTGAATGATGGTTCTTGCTCAATGCTCAGCAAGTTTTTGGTTCACCAGATCATTTGAGGAGGAAAAATGCCAATTTTGGCCCCTTCGGGGGACGCAAGCAGTTCAAACTGACCTCAACAGTGAGCAATCAAACATTGGAACAAGAATTTTCAAGTATAAATATAAATACTTTAGGAATGTCACGAAATGTTTACACACTTCTCTACCTTTTAATAGAACTATTACTTAAATGACAGATGAGTTGTTGAATTATTATTATAGTTTTATCAAATCATCCATCTAATTGCTAAATTCCACCCCGGTAGCTCAGTTGGTAGAACGTTGGGCTCTGGTCCGCTACTCAGTAACATGCAGACTGTGTAGGCTTGGGATTGATTCCTCTGAGATGCTCCAGCGCTCAATATTTAACCGACGTAGGCCGGCTGGCAACTGACTGGTGAGAGGGTGACCTGAGCGGGGCGACCGTCTCTGTGCTATAAGGGACGTTAAACTTTGGCTTCTAAATTAACCCTTCGTTGTGGGAGCTGTTTGTTCGGATGAGGGGAAGGGGGTCGGGATCTCCGTGACTAGCCCCTGGATGAGTTTAGTGAGGCTCGGACTCCGAAACCCAAACTTGCAGCAACTTAAATTTTATTTAAAAGCCTTCCAAAAACTTTAACGTCGGCATGGTTCAATTTTCAAGCGGGAAAATGCATAAATCTCATACATTTCCCATTTAAAACAGCTTGTCAAAGTGTAAACAAATCTGGTCACCTCAGAATGGCCATAGCAAGGAATAGAGAAAATGAGTTGCAACACATACATCAACTTTCCAGGTTCAATTTCTCTCAGTGTGTTCAGTTCCTACATAGCTGTGAAGCACGCTTCCAAATAAGACTGTTGCGAGTTCTGGTTGCCTCCCACAGAAAGTGTTTCCGGAGACGTCTGAGGTCTGACCTGAGCAGCATATTGACGACATCTCCAAGCACCCCGTCTTCAATCGGCGCCTCGGAGACCTCGCAGATGGCCAGAAGCACACACTGCCTCCCGTCCTGCCCCTGCCTGAAACATCACAGCTCGAAGGTTATGTTTGTTGGCGACAGAGACCAGTCACTTCCCGAACAAAGATGTGGAACCGCATCTAAATACCCTACCCATGTAGTCTGGAACAATGCCTTTAACAATAATGTTGCAAAGATACCTAAAATGTATTCACATGGTTCGTCTTTTGCTGTGGGGGATGCTGCAATTGAGAGTGCCATCAGAACAAACATATAATTGGGGAGGAAATACCGGTGCAATAATTAAACTCACCTGTCATAAATACCCTCCATTTTCTGGTAGATGCCCATCTTCTGTTGGAACCGGAACGCCTGACTCTGATCCAGCTCTGAGTGTTCCGCAGTGGCGCTGCTCTCGGGGGAACAGTGGCAGCAGGGTCGTCCACCGAGCCGCGCCGGGAGGAGTAGCCGTTGTAGGCGGACGCGTCCTGCCAGGTCGGTCTCTCCGCCTGGTGGTAGTGCGCCGGCTGTCCGTACACAATGTGGCCACTGTGGCCAGACTTCTGTTTAAAGCTGGTGTGCTCTCCATATCCTGGGTTTGCACTAGAAGATTGGTCATTGTCGTACAGCATGTTTTGGGAGTAGTCGTTCTCGTTGTTATGGTAGGTATTTTGATTCCGATGCCAAAACTGGTCTGTCTTTTGATAATGATGAGTGGCGGGATAGCTATTGTAGCTACTCTGGTGGGCATCGTAGTGCGAATAGCCATGGCCATCAGGACGATGAAGACGTTGAGGTGAGTAGGGCTTCCCGCTCTGTGCTGCCGGTGTTTCAGTCGATGTTGCCGAGAAAGTGGTCTCGTCAGCAGACATCCCTGTCATAAAATCCATAGCACTGGTGTCAGCCGCAGCGCTTGTTGCGTTCCACAGCGCGTGTGCCGTGGTATTGAGCATGCTGTAGGCAGAAGTCATGTTCATTTTTCCAGGGCCTTGGAACTTCCTAAACACGGTAGTCTTGAGGTCAAACACTTTGTAGCGAATGGAGCCGTACCATTCGGTTTTGAACTGGTCCGCTCTCAGAAACTGGGTGAGGTCGTCGGAGAATGGTCGCACAACTTGCAGCTGGAACTGAAACAAATCAAATAAGCATGGCTGACTCCCGTTGTA
This sequence comes from Lepas anatifera, assembly GCA_034440635.1. Classification (NCBI taxonomy): domain Eukaryota; kingdom Metazoa; phylum Arthropoda; class Thecostraca; family Lepadidae; genus Lepas; species Lepas anatifera. The sequence continues at coordinate 3,387,435 of JAOTON010000634.1, forward strand.
AAATATTTGTTCACATTTCCATTTGCAGTATCGTGAGGGTGAGCTAAGCAAAAGGGCTATTCATGATTATCTTTCCTTAAAGTCACTTATGTTAAAAAACATGTGAGATTTCTAATAAAATGTCCTTTGAAGTAATTTTTTTCAGATTAGATCAGCCTAACACTTCCCTGGGCACGTAATCATATATACTCACTACAGTCTGATGTGCTGTTGATCTACAGAAAGGCTTGGATTTCTCCACCGGGACGTTCTTATCTCTTTCGAAAAGAATCAGCAATGTAATACAAGTGTGCTATAAATATGTTTCCACACTTTGACTGTTCTATGTCAAACCAATACCGTATAATACTCACATTCCTCCTTTTGAACACGAATACGCTGATTGTCTTTACACTTTTACCTTGAGCCATTGGCGGCATCAATAGGTCATACAGGTCAAGACCCTGTCCAAAACATCCGATACTGTTCAAATTGGACTCAAAACATGTCTTTCTTTCACGATTTTGACCGCTTAGCTCATATGGATCAAACTGGGAAAAAATCACCTGGTGCAATAGGATCTACACAAGAGTATTGATGAAATAGGTTCATGAACAGAAGATAAACTCAATTTTCGGATAAATGCATCTTAGTCTTGCCAGGCTTACCCGTAGCGTGGTATCATCCGGCACGCTGAACAAGCCCAGGGAAAAGGCTCGCCTCCGCGGCTTACTGAAGAAGCTTCTTCCCTCTCCATTGCTGCTCAACTTCCCCGTAGAGAAGAGGTAGTGCGAGATGTTGAAGCCTTCGTTCAGTCCCTCAAATACCCGGGCCACGGCTCCAGCGGTGTCAAATACGTGGGCCTCAGATCCAGCGGTGTCAAATACGCGGGCCACAGATCCATCGGTGTCAGATGCAAAAGTCCGACAGGTGGAGGAGAGAGCCACCAAGAAAAGGCACCAGGAGCCTGAAGAGCACAGAAAGGAACGAACTAAATCAGGTTTCCAGGGCATAAAGTGGTTATTACCTCAAACACCAAGGCCCCAGAATTTCAGGTTGGCTCACGTTTTGTAAATATTTCAAGTCACCACACGCCAAAAAAGTGAGCTGGTTCTAAACATACCAGGACCAGAGTTTTTGGGCTTATAGAATTTTAGAGCTTATAGAGTTTTGAGCTTAAAGAGATCAGAGTTTTTGCAAATAAGAACCTTGCACCTACTCATTCAAACATGCAGCAATGGTACCACCTGAGTAATTGCGTGCCAAGTTTGGTGTCGAGTCGATCGAGTTTTCCTTATCTTAAAAAACAATACGAGTAAGTGCAAGTATCACTTTTAAGTTTGCTCCATATTTTCTCACGTGTTTGTTGTCTAAGATTTGAGAATAACTTTTCCATCGCACAGAAAAATTTATTACAAGGTACAAGGTTAAAATTGTGTTTCTACAAGTTTTACCATTGCAGAACAATAGTTGCACCGTAGTTCGATTACCGAAGTAAAACAACCCTGGTTACGTCACTAGCATAAGGCAATGCAATTAGTACAGAATGACAACTTTGCCTTGTGCCACAATAGTGCGCGCCTCGTTCATACCTGGTTCATACCTTGCTTGCGCACCAGCGCTGCACTAACTGAATACTAGGCGTTGTAGTGACATTGTAAATAGCTGGTAGGTAAAGCTAGGGCGTTGTTGCACCCTTGCTCGGCCATTGTCGTTTGACTTTGGTTTCAAATACCTGCTCGGGTTACGGTCGCCATCTTGCTTTCTGTTTACCCGTGGCAATACACAGTGTCCTGGCACGCATGCCGTGTAGGTTAGAATAAATGTGACTTATTTTAATCAATCGTGGAACTTTGGAAGCTGTCTGGAATATTTTTCAGTGATCTGCGAGTGGAAAGTATTGTTTTCTGTTCCAATAGTTGAAAAGTGAGGCATTTTTCAATGGTCAATCCAGGTCCAGGTAAGTAGGTATGTGGTTACTTCAGGCATGTATCCCATATTGGTATTAAGCCTCATATTTTCGTGTCAAACGAGCACAGACTATTTGATCTATGGCTTAGGTACCTGCAGTGGGTAGAACCTAATTGTGTTTGCCTTATGGGCCCGTTTGAAAAATAGGGTGAGTTGAGTTCCTAAACTATCTTCTGAGTTCCAATATGATCTTGTTGGTGTCTTCAGATGGATCGGTGCCTGATGGGTGATGCTGTGTTTTACCGATATGGGTAAGGCAACGTGCGGGTTATTTTCTTGCTTGAGAAGTGGCTCAATGCTTATCCTTTTTACTACCGATGGTCTTCCGGTTGCATTTGGGGCCAGAAAACGCTTCAGCTTTCGCACAGAGACTGAAAAGTTCCTTTTGAAGTAGAGGTAGGTACAAGGGGAGGGGCTAAGAGGGCTCAAGCCCCCTTCCACACCATGAATTGTCAGAGTGCCTAAAGTAAATGCATAGTCGGATGCTGTCCAGACACTATGGCAGGGGAGGCGCGAGCGCCCAAGCTTACCCTCCCCCTGAAATGAAGTCCTGGATCTGCCGCTGTTGTAAAGACGTAATCCGAATCTCGTTTTATCCTTGTAAGAAGCCTTGCAACACCCTTGTTCCCTCCCCATTACGCACTGGTAAAGCGGTTGTGTAAGCAAGGTTCTAATCTCGTCACGCTCTTTTAGGAAGGCTGCGGTTGCGTACAAGGCGGACACAAGGCTTTGTTCTACCCTTGTTATGGGGTAATCATGACCTAGTAGAGGGCTTGTGGGGACGTTGTCATGTAGGTTAACCATAGTTAAGTTACAAGGTTTGTACAACGTCTTCTAGCAACCCCTGTCGTACTATGGTTCTACCTTTGTTCTACATGGTTTTTCCTTGTATTTCTCTTGTTTTCGTGGCACGTATTTTGAACGTACAAGCTTTGCGTTTTACCCTAGTAATTTTCCATGTAAACACGGGTCTGACAAGGTTTGCCCTTGTAAAAATTTCTTTCTGTGCGAGGTGAAGTGCTACAGCAGTGAGCCTACCTTTTTAGCCCTTCTGCCAGTGTGCGCTAAAAAATCTGAAAACTAAATTCGTTTGCATGAAATCACTATTGATGAAGAGGCACAAAACTCTTGAAGTTTTTCCATTGCCTGAAACTTACCGACTCCCAGAGCCATGCTGGTAAGTCGCGATCACAACGCAGCTGCTGCAATATGATGGCACGTCCACAGACACCCGGAGATCCACAGTCGCTCCACTAGGCTCGCATCAGGCACTGCAGTACGACAGGCAGCACACTGCCATTTTGTGCAATGACAGCGACAGCCCCAGGCGCAGTCGCACGCTCAATGTCTCCTCTTACTCGGGCAGCACTAGTTCAAAATTGGTAAAAGCCGGTGCGCTCGGTTTTCTACTGTTATGCTCTCTGTCGGTCCCTGGTGACCAGCAGGGAAACGATATGCCAAACATAATTATCTGTTGCAACTCGAATGTACCGTGTACACAGTTTCTTTTTGTCTTGAAATACAGACTGATTATTTCAAGTGTGTATGAGCATTTATCAACAGATGTCAAATCCGAGATTTGATTTGTCCAGTTTCCAATCTTTTCAATGGGACCATTATACCCGGGATTGAACAAATGGACACGCTCTGCATTATTCAACCAAGCGCGCAGTGCTGGACAGGCGGGACAGTGCTATGGATTTCTGAGGCCAAAGCGTTGCGGCGTTACTTCGCACACTATGAGATTGAAAAATAATATGAGCAAGTGAGGCGCGGCTGCAGAGGTGAGCAGAAAGTGTCCTTTGATTAATAAGTGGCGACAGACCACAAAGGATCAAATGGCACGCTGGATTTTAGTTTAACGCAGCTGAGCAATGGTCGGAGTCATTGCCTCATGAGAGGTCTCTGACATGTGATACAGTGCGTCTGGTAGGGTTTTGGGGAAACTTCTGTTCCTTTGTTGTTTGGTGAATTTTTTTAGGACATAAGTCAAAGACGAAAAAATTGTTCCCAACATTTGCGGATTGTTGTGTGACGTCTGAAATTGGTTGGCGCTATCGGAACAAAAAGCCACGATGCATCTGTGCATTGGGGCTGGGGAGGAGTAAATGGGGGAGGTAGGCGGCGATGCCCTTCAAATATGTTTCACAAAGTTAAGGTAGCATACCGCGTGCAGGATGTAAAGAAGAAGAGCACATTTCGTCAGTTTTGCCGCAGAAGTGGGTAGGGACTGGAAAATAGAGCCACGGGATTTAGCGTTCAGATCCGATTTTAGTCGCTCCGACAGAAGTAAAACTGCATGAGACTATAAGGATGACTGTTCTTTTGATCGCGAACAAAAGACGGTGAATGTGTCAGGAGCAAGCCAGCAGGGTCAAAGTTAACATTCATCCCCAGTGGGACCTCTCTGGGCAGTTGCCTGTCCTGCTCCAGCATCAGCGGTGGGAGCACCCCAGGACTGGATCAACCGTCACCGGTGCTCATCAAAATGTCCCACCGTCTCCAACGCGTCTCATCAGTTGGTTGCAGGCTGCTGGGAGGAAAGTCTGACATGAGAAAGAGGCTTTGTTGCTGTGCGCAGCTTTGCCGCACGGCCACTGGAGCGAGGTTAGCACCAAATACTGTGGGAACCTGCCAAATGCTCATTAGTCTGTAAACGTCGGCGCTAATGAGTGGAGCAGGGGTTTAATAACGCCGCCTGGTCGGGTAGCTGGAGCATGAAAAGTAAATGACGCATTTTTGGTCGTCAGCAAGCATTATCCGCTTAATTGCAGGAAGAGACATGCGAGGGCTAAGACATAAGCCATACAGCGACGTGATAACGTTCATCGGCCCACTGACGTGGCGGTAGGGTAACTCATTTCCTAGAGTGGGAAGATGAGAAGAGATGCTGATGTGTAAACACAGATACAAGAATATGAGCAGAGATTTAGAAGGAAGCTAATTATCTAAATTGGCTCCGGCTGAAGTATGACTGCAGGGCTTATTCGCCTTGGAAGAAATTGTGATGAAAACTCTGGTAGATGCGTGCGAAATATGTATGTGTATGTTTTATTTCCGAATTGTATTCCACCCAAAACGCAACAACAACCATAAACTTAAAAATTTTCACTGAATTTGGAGTTTTCTCGGAGAGAAAAGATGGCGATGGGTCCACTATCACTACACCGTGGCCATAGGATCTCTGAACACCGGTAACATATGTTTTCCGCCTTTTGAGGTGCAGGTCTAGTAAACGTCAGTTGGTATGGTCATTCATAACGACGAGGCACCAGCTACTACGAGAACACGGTATCGCCGATCCTCACAGTGTTTAGAAGCAGTCTCCAGCTTCTGATCACGCTCAGAAGTCAGGATTACTGCATATTCGTGCATGCAGGGGGTATAGGCGTATAATACATATACATACCGAAGGGACGCAGTGCTGCATTTTGAAATGGGCACCCCGTGTCAGCTACATGCATGCCTGTATGATGTCCAAATATAGAGCACCATGCACAATTGGCTTTTCTATTGGAAGTTACCTGCCAATTAAACATTTTTCTGGTATCAAGGGTATCAAGGGAAACTTCTGAATGAGCAAAAGGCGGAAGTCGTTACCCTCTAACCAAGTCCCTGACGATACCACTCTGCGTTTCGGCGGTACCTGGTGCAAACCTGGTCGATGTGCCTCCCCTCGACAATGAAACCTGCATACGCCCATGACCAAATTAACATGTGCCCCGCTACGGGGGTGTATTTTGCCCCCCCCAACCCCACCGCCGTATCTCATTACCTGGAAGAGCTAAAATAAAATCACGGACGGTGTTCGAAAGCTCAAGAGACGGAGAGAAATTATAAAACTATTTTTGTCAGTAAATATTGAGGTCACCAGAGATAAAAAGGTTCCATGGGCTTACAACAGGGCTTTGTAGATTCCTGCTTATATATTTTTACTGAGCGAAGCAAGATCAATTTTTAGGCATCATTTATGGTCATCTTATGACGCGTGGCAAATCTAATTATTTTAATATGATCATGCCAGGTCAAATGGGAAAATGACCTGACCTCAAGCTACGTTAGGGCGACATGGTGACCTGGTATATTCATGTTGCAAATTAATCGACGCCCCGTGACAAGATAATCACAATAAAAGCGAAATGGAAGCTCTACCTCAATGCGGTGCAAAATCACAATGTGCTCATATAACCTCACATGACATTTGAAAGGTTAATTGCTAAAAAAATTTAAGTTAATGGTCAAGATCGTAGTAAATATGTAAGGTATAATAATTTCAAGTTTATTTTTCAAATATTTACCAAAAATCAGCCTTTATATATTTCACCAAAGATTTATAATGTGCAGACCAAAAAAACTAATCCCATCTTAGGTATGCAATTAAAATTTTCGAGAAAAAAAGATTTATAGACTCTAATGATCTCATCCTATTACGATAGTTTGGAACTGATCGATTGCCAAATGTTCCTTTAGCGCCGCTTTATACTCGTGGTTTTGGGTTTTGAGGCTGGGCCGCTTGACCTTGAATAACTCCTTGACCTAAAATGACCTGAATTAAAAAATTGGGTCAGATGCATGGGATCAATTTGGAATAAGAGATTAAGAGATTAAAATTAGGATTGCTGCATATGTTTGTAATCAGGGGACATAGGTGTATAATGCATATGCATACCGAGGGGGTGCAGTGCTACATTTTGAAATGGGCACCCATGTCAACTGCATGCATGCCTGTATGATGTCCAAATATAGAGCACTATGCACGATTGGCTTTTCTATTGAAAGCTACCTGCCAGTTAAATAATTTTCTGGTATGAAGGGCATCAAGGGCAAATTCAGAGTGAGCAAAAGGAGATTGGTTACCCTCTGATCAAGTTCCCGACGACACCACTTTGCGTTTCGGCATTGCCTGGTGCAAACCTTGTCAATATACCTCCCCTCAATAATGAACCTTGTATACGTCCATGTCTAACTTAACATGTGCACCGCTACGGGGTTGTATTTCGTCCCCCCCCACCCCCGTCGCTGTATCTCATTTCCTGAAAGAGCTAAAACAAAACTAGGGACGGCGTTTGAAAGCTGTGGACGAGACGGAGAGAAATTATAAAACTATTTTTGTCAGGTAAATCTTGAGGTCACTGGAGATAAAAAGTTCCATAGGCTTACAACAGGGCATTGTAGGTTCCCCCTACATATTTTTACTAACCGGAGCGCTATAAATTTTCAGGCATTATCAATAGTCATCTTATGACGAGTGGCAAATCAAATTATGTATAATATGATCATGCCAGGTCAAATGGGGAAAATGACCTGACCTCAAGCTAGGTCAAGGTCACATGGTGGCCTGGTATAGTCATGTTGCATATCAATCGACGCCTCGTGACAAAATAAACACGATAAAAGCAAAATGGAAGCTCTACATCAATGCGGTGCAAAGTTATTGGCAAGGCAATCACAGTATGTTCATCTAACCTCACATGACCTTTGAAAGGTCTCATGGTAAAACATTCAAGTTAGTGGTCAAGATCATGGCAAAAATACAATGTATGATAATTGTGAAGCTGATCTATCAAATATTTACCAAAAGTCAGTCTTTTTATGTTTCACCAGACTTATAATGTGCTGACCAAACAAATAACCCCATCATATATCAACAATATAAGAAATTGAGAAAATATATTTGCAGACCCTAATGACCTCATCATATGAAAATAGTTTGGAACTGGTCGGTTGCCAAATTGTACCTCTGGCATCGCTATATACTGGTGAGGTTTGGGGTTTGAGGTTGGGTCACTTGACCTCGAATAACTCTTTGACCTGACATGACCTTAAATAGGGTCAGATACATGGATCAATTTGGAATAAGCTACAGCAAATAGCGCTCTTCTGTTTTTCTTCGTGTTTGCGTTATTTGGGGAAAGCCAGGAGGGGGGGAAATTTTGGGTCCTCCAGCATATTAAAACATACGAGAGTTGAAAGGTAGAGTTATATCATGAGCCATTGTATTCCTTGAAGGTTTTCTCTGGAAATTTCATTTCCATAACAGGCCCATCGAGGACTGTTTGGACGAATATGGGGGATGAGGTGGCTTAGTGGATAGCACCCTTGCCTTCTAAGCCACCGGTCCGGGTTCAAGTCCCGGCGGAGCCTCTGAATAAGTCGATATGATCCCCAAAAATCCCTTCCAACAGGGTGAGAGTTGGCGACGCCGTATGACCCTGGCAATTGGTGCGTCGTTAAACCCCAACAATTATTATTATGGACGGATATGATACAATACTTGAGCAGATTGCGCTTGCATTACTAATTAAAAAGTTCAATTGAACGATTTTGAGAAAAAATCATGTTTCCATCTTTTTCACAACGTAATGCTCACATCCCAAATTTCATTTTCCCAAGAAAAAATATACCGGTTTTTAATGTCATTATTATCAAATTACGCGACCTGACCCAAGGCCACCGGTGAAATTTCAGCATCATGTTTTCTTTGATACAATGGCGATTAAATATATCTGCAGTGTCGCATTTGGATCCTTGTCTTTGAAGTTTGTCAAGTTTCCTGATAATTCTGTCAAAATCGCCCACTTCCTGCTGACCGTGGTAGGAGACGACGCCTCAGGTAGCGCAGGTGTCTATTTGGGTCACCTGCCTGCACAGGTCTGTGTGCAGGTAGAATAATATTGTGTAAAATGGTTCCAAAGTTCATTAATCTCAACTAGTTTCTTTTGTTTAACACAATCATTGTCAAGTATAGTACATATTTTTAGCTCCTAGTTAGCTACAAATTCGCTTGCCCCCATGAGGCTTGCCGACCTCATGCTAACTACTACATTGGTGTGACAAAAAACGGCCCTGGCCTAGCGTTTAACCATGCACCTCCAACACGGCACAATCAAACAACACATGGCTGACAAACATAGCACATTACTGACACGGAAGACCTCCCAAAATGAAGTTGACACAGATACCATCCCCAAAAGCATAGCTCCAACAGCAGACTAACCCCCCTACTCTGCGGGTGTCCAACATGTATCCTGTTGACTGTATCAAAATACCAAAAACAATAAATAAAAACACATTTTATTATGATCATCAACAGTAACACAAACAAAAGAAGCAATCTCAAACGAGCATAACAAAAAACAGTATGAATATTAACAGAATTACAAAACACCATTTGTATCAAAGACAGTAATCAGTAACAAATAAAATAAACTATTTACTCTCCCTGGTCAAGCTAGTTTCCCATCCCGTAGTTGTCAAACACAGAACCCTCTGAAAAGAAACAGGAAACCCTCCCATTCTTGCTCTCATTCACCTATGATCATTGACAATGGACCCACCATAGCAGCAAACAATACAACTTTCCAGTCTTGGCTTGATATGGAACACTTAGACAATGGTTCTGAAAACATCATTAATTCTATCAATGATCTCTCAAACAAATGCAAATATTACAAACCCGAAGAAGTCCCATCACCCCAAGATTTGGGAATCTTACATGTAAACATAAGATCCTTGCCCAAAAATTATGACAAACTCGTTAATCTCATCAATCGGTCTAATTCCCAGTATGCTATCATATGTATTTCTGAATCATGGCTAAGTGGAGATCTAAATGCAGGATATAATATTCCCGGATACACATTTGTCAATGCCTGTTTGGATTCACATACACGAGGGAAATGTGCTGCACTCTATATAAGAGACAATCTCAACTACAAAGTCAGATATGACCTAACCATCAAAATTACCGAAGTCCAGTCCCCTATAGTGGAAGTAGCTCTATCAACTGGAACAAAAATTTTGGTCGGGACCATCTATAGATCGCCCTCATTTTATCCAGACATATTGTTCGGGTACTTGAACAATATTATGCCAAAACTTCTGACTAGCAAGAAAACTTGTGTGATTGCAGGAGACTTCAACATCGACTTAAAGAATAGGCAACACACAGAAACAGCAGAAACGTTTATGGCCTCCATGGCAAATGGTGGTTTTGTACCATCTATATCTGTTCCTACTAGGATCACCAGTACCTCAGCCACCTTAATTGATAAAACTTTCATTAACAACTCACAGGCTGTTGAATCCTCCGGTGCCCTAATAGAGGATGTTAGCGATCACATGCCGGTCTTTGTCAAGCTTAAGATAGTTTGCTCCAGAATCATCACAAGTAACCTCCAAACCCTACTTTGATATTTAAACAAGCAGATGCTCTTGGACAAAATGTCCGAGCAACTCTAAATCTTACTGCGAGATCAACCAATCCTCATGAGCATGCAAAAACTCTTACGGAAACAATCACAAAAGAAATGCAAAAATTGACCAAAACATACAAACATAAAAGGTATGACCCAATCCAACCATGGATCACCCATGCCATTCTTCGATGCATCAACAAGAAAAACAAACTCCATAAAAAATTCATCAAAAACAGATCGAACCAGCATAAGGAAATAGAGTTCAAACAATACAGAAATCGACTGAACACAGTAATAGAACAGGCCAAAACTCGATATTATCGCTCGAAACTCGATCTTCACAAAACTAATGCTAGGAAACTATGGTTAACCATGTCCGAAATTCTCCACAGAGGTAAATCACCAAAAAAATTTTCCAAAATTGCTTGAAATCAATGGGCAAACAGTCGAGAGTCCTAATGTTATTGCGAATGAATTTAACACATTTTTCAGTATAATTGGATTAACTCTCCAAAGCAAACTGCCTCCAATATTAACAGACCCCCTAAGCTATCTACATGATCAAAATACTAGCTTTGTAACAACACCTGTGACACATGAACATGTATTGAACATAATAAGGAGTCTCAACAATACAGGACCAAGAATAGATGGCATATCATCAAAAGTCCTGAAAGCAATATCAGCATATATTATCGATGATCTAACATATTTGATTAATATTTCACTCGATAAACACATTTTCGCTGACTGTCTAAGGCTTGCAGTAATCACGCCTATATTTAAAACTGGTTCAGGGGCCCAGCTTAACAACTATAGGCCGATTTCTGTTCTACCTGTTATTTCCAAAGTTTTAGAGCGGGTGATGCACAACCAACTGACGGATTACTTACAAAAACAAAATATCATATCCAATTTTCAATTTGGATTCAGAAAGAGACATTCAACATATATGCCAATATCACTTCTGCATGACAATATCACCTCTTGCTTAGCACAGAGACAGATACCTGTCGGCCTGTACTTGGTTTTGAAAAAGGCATTTGACACTGTAGACCACAAAATTTTACTGCGAAAAATGCATAAATACGGTATTCGAGATGGTTCTCTAGAATTATTCAAATCATACCTAGAAAATAGAGTTCAAATTAATAAGTTTAGGGATGTCTTTTCGAAACCCGAAAAAGGTAGGAATCGGAGTCCCACAGGGGTCACTGCTCGGCCCCCTCTTATTCAACATCTATGCTAATGACATTGGCAGCAGAGGTCAAGAACATGTCAGGTTGGCTACCACATATCCTTGATGCAACCAACATGGCTACCTGAAGTGAAATAAACTTTTGCGTGAACTGAGGCTTTAAATTGATCCCAGAAAATATGTCTTGTGAGTAAAAATTTACTCTCAAAAGTGGAAGTATGAAAGGAATTAAATTTACAGTGATTTGGAGACTAATGAATAACATATAGCATAATCTCAGTACCAAACAACGAAATTTTAAGTATATGTGCAGTGATTACAAGTTGTATGTGTTGTAATACAAGCATGTGTCCATTAGCTGCGCATATTAATCAGTAAAAATGTTATCAAACACCTAATACACAAAGACATGAAAAATACAGCATACTGCATGAAAATACGGCATGTAATATATGCCGTCAGAGTCTAGTACCCTTACTGTAACTGCTTGCTAAGATCAATTATTGCTTAGATCATCTTTGCTAAGATAGCAGACAACCACCATTTGACTGTAGCAGTCACTATGCTGAAACTTAAGCTACTTGAAGGATACATGTAATTAACATTTTTTAAAAGAAGAAATATAATTTGAATATCTCCAATGCCTGCAACCAAATATAGGTACTCAGCCAGAGGACAAGTACCTCCTAATACCACAACCACCATCCAGCAAATCCTAGAAAGATTGAAGCAGATCAATAAGCATCACCACATTCACCTGCTCAATGGAAACTTTTCTGGAATCATCACAAATTTGCTAAGCTTGATTTGATAAAATTGACTTAGGTAGGCACCAAAGAAACCTACCAGCAGTTTACCTGACTTCATGGGCACCAAATAGCATATAATTTTTTAGGTGCAAAGCCAGAACTTGCAACTTCTTCTCCACAGGTCTACAGTTTGGATATCTCGCATGCACATGATTAAAATGTGTGCTGTAATTGACACCCTCAAATCACACTACTCTCCTGGGCTTTTGAGATCTGGCAGACTTCCTTTTCCTACGTTTCGCTGGCTGCGGCATAATATAAAAGAATTGGTAGTGGGTTTACCACTGGCAACAAAACCTCCTATTTTGATTTAGGTCAAAATCAACAGCCTCATAGTAAGATACCCACACAGCAGCTTCTACATGTATTTCTCTGACTTTTTTCGCTACTCGCGCGCCAGAAACGCAAAACTTCGTGGCTACCCAGTGGCTACCTGGTGGTCCCTAATCGTAATTTCCATTGCCGGCCTGGCTACCAGACCATCTCTAATTCCGTAAAACGAGTCCTCAAGTACAACGTAAGCAGTGGAGTTTCTATCTTATGTAGAGTAATTTCACTATGAATCCTGATACAGACTCTAAAGTTTTCTCTTTTGTTCAAAATAAATAGTCAAATTCATATAATAGAATGAATATTACCGTTCTCATGGCATTGCAATTTAGAGTACCTTTTTCTCATGGCTTTATATGGGTCAATTTCGTTGCCGATGTGGTTACCTACCCATCTCTAACTTAGCTGTGAAATAAGGCGAGTGAGTAAGGATAAATTGTTTGTCACTAATTTGTATCGTCTGTCACTTAAGTTATAATGGTACCTAAAGTCAGTCGAGGTACCATTGCATATTATGGATCGTTCTTTTACGTGGCGGTAAGATCGTGGAAATACTTGTTTTGTGCTGTTAAGTGCAATTCTTGATCTCTGTCAATTCTCCGTGATTGGTTACCTAAGTTCTGGTCCTTGAACCTCATTTGGCTACCCACGAGCGTGGGCGAGTTGGCGAGATTCTTGACCTCTGATTGGCAGAAGCACAAACACACCAAAATTTTATATGTTTGCGGGCGACACCGCCCTCTTATTCTCCGGGACGTCGTTGAGTGAGATAAAAATGTCATCAAAGAGACGATGCCCAAAATTTGTGACTGGCGCAGTGCGAACAGATTATCCCTAAGTACTTCTAAAATCTAATACCAAATATATGCCATCACAGAAAAACTTCAAGACATCGAAATTACCGTCAACTCTAACACCATTTCAAGAGCAGAGACAGTCAGGTATCTCGGTGTGCATCTTGACGAAACCCTTAAGTTTAAAACGCATATAAAAAACATTTTCAACACCATTTGTAGAAATGTCGGAATAATTGCAAGGTCAATATATATATATATATATATATATATATATATATATATATATATATATATATATATATATATATATATATATATATTGGGGAAACAACATCTGCTCATGTTATATCACGTTCTAATTCGACCATACCTTGGATATTGTGCTTTTATATACCGTAGTAATTTTGAAGGCAATATAGAAAAGCTATTTCGGATTCAAAAAAGAGCGGTGAGACTCATTGAAGGAGCGCATCACAGGGCCCCAAGTTCCCCAATCTTCAAGAAATTAAACCTACTCAAGATACATGATATGATAAAAGAACAAAAACTACTAATTCTTCACAGCTTTCTAAACGGAACACTACCTGAAGTGTATGCAAGACACTTCCATTATCACGAGAGTCATAGAAATACCAGACAGAACCAACATTTTCAACAAAAACAAGCAGAAACGCTATATAGAACGTTCGCCTTCTCAGTCACCGTTCCTAAAACCTGGAATGAGATTGTAGTTCCCCATATACCATTGCTGCAAGAGGTCCCATTGGCTAAAGAAAGCTTCAAAAATCTTATCACACATATTTTGATCCAAGGATACTAGATCCCTGTAAAAAGCAATATAGACTGATTAATATCCATGTAGAATAGTTGTACCAAGTGAAAAGCACGACACTAATAGATATATTACCACTGAATTCTATATTTTTATATTCTGTTATTTGCTAGTTGCTTGGACCTGGACCAGAGGAGTGGTTCAGACCAAAATAAATGGGTTAGGGGGCTAGAGGCAAGGTTTTCTTTACCTTTACGCTCCTAACTTAGATCCATCATATATTTGTCCTCTAACTAGGCCCTGGTAAAAATGATGATGATGACGATGATGATGATGATGATAATGATGATGATGATGATGATGTTGTTTTAAAAAAACTTAAGTCACGCGACTTTCGAAAACAAAGAAAACCATCCTGCCCTCAGGCTACAGTCAGGCTTCAAAGTAAAAAAGCTAATATATTATGGCGCACAGTGATGTTTTGGTGACAGGCGTGGCGCGCATGCGGTGCAGCTGCAGTGGAATTATGTTGTGCAGTGGGCGGGCAGCAGTGGTAAAAGGTAAATAATCATCAGCATAATTTAAGGAGTGGCATAATTTCAATAATTTAAAGACTTCAAGGCCTGTGTGCAAAACAAGATTTTTGGTATCCTCGATCTGGCGCTTATGTTACATATTTTTTCAGTCAACCAAAGCAAGAAAATAGAAAATAAAGATGTGAAAAAACACGGGGCATGCTTGTCCACAACACAGTCATCATCGCAGCCACGCACGACACCTCCAAACTAGGAATTCTAGAATCGCTCTACATCGATCATCTTATACCCACACTCAATACCCAAGCCAATTTACAACAATCACTTACAATATGGGGAGGGAGCTACATAATCACCACACCAGCTACTTGAAGTGTATTTCTATACGAAAGATACTTTTCACGGTGTGTAAATGTAATTGCTTGCTTTTTAAAAGCTGATACATGTCAATATTCTCTTCATGTCGAAGCTTAAGTATCTTAACCCTATTTCCAACAGGGGAGGGCAGATTTTGCCCACCCCTCAGGTTTTTCCATGGTATCTCCGAAACGGTTTGAAATAACTTCTTGAAATTTTGTGACTCTTCCTAAAACTAAATAGTGCGTGTTCCAAAAGCATAACTGAAAGGCAGGGAAATTTGTTTGTTACACCACTATTCTGCCTCCCTGAATCCGCCTCTAACATATTTTTTGGCATTTGAGCACTTTGTTTGACATCAGAGCTATCACACTGTACCCTGCATTTCTGCAAAAAGACATAAAAATTCATAGAATTCCCCCAAATTTCTGGCCCTAGAACCGCCCTTGAATTTTGCATTTCGCCCAAATGAAAGATCTGACCATTTCCAAGCAATTTCCTGTCAATCCATACTAGCTTCGTGAAAATCAAGCCTAAGAGACAAGAGTTACGGAGAATCTAAAAAAGACAGAAATTTTGTATATTTCGAACCACCCTACCCTCAATTTTCAAATTTTTCAAAATTTTCTTTACTTTAAATGGAGTTTAGCGCGAAAGGAATCAATTGAACTTTGATTTTTTAATCGGCGTGGTAGATTTCGAGATCTTAGGGGAGTGGAAGAATCCGCCCTCCCCCTGTTGGAAATCGGGGTAGCCGGAAGGCCGTTGGAAATAGGGTTAATGTTTGAGCTCGTTTTAATACATTGTATTTCTCAACGATGAATATTTTAGTTAGGAGCTAAAAATATGTACTGTTCTTGAAAATGATTGTGTGAAACAGTAGAAACTAGTTGAAATTATTGAACAAGGGAACTATTTTACATAATCTTTGACCTGAAAACAGAATAACTATCAGAAAACTTGAAGAAATTCAAAGAAACCCTCTCAAATGTGAAATTTCAGTTATATTTAACCCGCGCCCCACCGGGGGTCCGGCGCCACCTTCGCCCCACCGGGGGGCCATCGATGGCCCCCCTCTAACTCCGAAAATATGGGCGTTAGCGCAAATCTGCAAAGTGCAATAGAAAGCTTGCGTGAATTCAGAAAGAAATTACTTCGCATGTTTTAGTGCTCAGGTCAATGGTTTGACCTCCAGAGGTCAAATTAGGTCAAGATCGGCTATTTTCACTCAAATATGCAATGATTGAGCAAACTGGGCATAACTCTTATGTCATTAGAGCTATTGAGGCCTGGTAAAGTACATTTGATAGCAAATTGCCAGTACTTTTTCCGCTATGTGGAACGTAAAGACCTCCCACCAGTGGTTTGACCTCCAGAGGTCACCTCGTGACCTAATATGACCTGAGGTCACGAAAGGTCAGAAAGTGACCTTGCCGTATATCAAATGAAAGCCAGTGACAAGACAAACACGATGGTGTTTGTTTCACCGCTCTAGCTTAATTAGGTCAAAAGTTATTGCCAAAATACTGTTTTTGACCTCTGGTGACCTTGGATGACCTTGGAAAAGTCAAAGGGCAAATATGACCCCTGGGATCCGTGAAAGGGTGTCCAAAAACGTTGTTCTGAGCAGTCTGAGTATTTGCAATCATTTTTGTGGCTTTTATATCATGAAACAACTTTTCCCTATGCTTTTCCAATGGGAGAGGTCGCCTCGTGACCTGACCTCAGGGCACGAAATCGAAAAATCCCGGATATACACCTTGTAGACCCTGGAGGGGTTATGAAGTGTAGGAAGTTTCAAATCGATCGACTTTGAATTGTAGCTCTTACAGAGCTCTAAAGTGAAGTGAGGTGACCTTGGTTGACCTCGTCTGGTGACCTGACCTTGGGTGACCCGGGGTAAAAAATTTCAGGGATGATGGGAAAATGATGCAGTGAGAGGTAGAGCCCTGAACCGCGGTGCTGCGTCTCGTCGTTTTTCTGCTATCCCGGAAAAACCTTAGGGGGCCATCGATGGCCCCCCCGGTGGGTCGAGGGTTAATCTCCAGTGTATCACAGGAAAAACATATTGCATTGACCGAGCCGTGAGATTAAGGCGGAGCAGGACCTACTGTCCGAGTTCAATTTCCTGTTGCTTTCACTGTTTCTGCCATTGCCTGTGGCCCGGTGCTGCTAACAGGATGTGGACGCTCCAGTGGAAAACACCCCAACACATCCACGCCAGACTGCGCTCTGCGCTAATTACTCACTGAAAACCAGGTCATTTCACATTGTTCCATCAGTGCACTGGCGCTCACCGCAGCGGCGACTGCAATCAGAAGGTATTGCTAATGGAGCCTGTAGTAAAACAGCGATCAGTTCCTGTTGGTACGTCGTGGCAAGCTTTTACCTAGGTATTATCCCATGCATGTAGGGGAAAGTGTTCATATTGCGCACAGTGCCTAATTACGCACGATCGTAAGAAAAATGCCCCCTGATGGTAGCGCAATCGAAATCCAGTCAGCTCCAGTCAGTATATATCTTATATGGTAATCGTGAAAAAATGGTGTCTCCTTAATAACAAGGTCTCAAATTACATGGTTTATTAGGCATTCACATTGTTCAGTCATTTTCACTTGAAGCGACAAAACGTACAGAAAGCAACGGTATCTGGATTTCTCACGATTGCTTCGAAGATGATCGGCTGGATTGACCACAAATACTTAAGCAAGATTATGCGTCTCATGGGCCCTAATAATGGACAAATTGAGTGTTCCTAATGCAGTGGCGGATCTAGCCGGTTGGTTTGGGAGGGGCAAACCAAAGTCAAAAAGCAAAAAAAAACGTCGCGCAGTGAAAAATTGCGCTACAATATGCTTTTTCGGTAGGATTTTGGGAACTGGAGACGAAAAGCAAAAAAAGAAAAAAACGTCACGGGGTGAAAAATATGGGCTCAAGATACATTTTTTCCTATCCAAGCCCCAATATTTACACTGAACTTCTCTAATTCTGTTTGAAGTTGAGAGTTGAAGCCCCAAAATTTTGCTTACAAGCTAGAAAGGAGTCGGGGGAAAAAGAAGGTCGATCGCTTTGGGGGGGGCAAAAACATAGTTTTGCCCCGAGCTTTTCCGTTTGGGGGGCAATTGCCTTTTTGCCCCCCCTGGATCCGCCACTGTCCTAATGCGTACATGTCAAATGTGGCATACATTCTGGATGAAAATGAATAATTCTAGAAAGAAATTCCCATCTGATCAAACAAACTATTTTATATGCTCTCCTCTACCATATTTTGAATCATAGGCGTGACCCAGAAATGGTACCGGGGGCGAAAAATATATCATAATGTCCAAAATACAGAAGCATTTGAGTTTAAGCTTCTCAGCAGAACTGAGGTTTCACGAACACATTAACGAAGTAGTTAAAAAAGCTAATCGCGCATTGAGTTCTCTCTATCCCTTAGCATCAGCTTTGCCGAGACAGATCATTACCCAAATGTATACAACTTATGTCCAACCCTACTTTGATAACTGTGATTCAATTTACGACGGATTAATAACTTTGGCCGACTGCATGCGGCTAGAGAAAATCCAAAAGCGGGCGGCTAGGTGTGCCTCAGAGTTTGTTTCCGAACATCGACCGCATTGTTAATGAACGAACTAGGCTGGGTGACATTACAAAGAAGACGAAAAATTCACAGGCTTCAAATGTATTACAAGCTTAGAAACTCAGACGGACTAGCACCTTCATAAATCGTAAATTTACTACCTGACATGAGAAGAAGACAGACTGGCTTAGAGCTGAGAAATGCTTTTCAGTATTCAATTCCTCAAATACGAACAACTCTCTACAAAAATTCATTCATCACCACGACCACACAAAATTGGAATTCGTTGCCAGCACACATAACACAAGCTCCCTCTGTTCATAAATTTAAAAAGCAGCTTAACTTGTTGATTGGGCCAGACAAACCTCCTAAATATTACTTACTCGGCTCTGAGCGAGGCAATATACTCAATACACGACTGAGAGTTGGTTTAATAAATTTAAAAGATCACCAATTCAGAAAAGGAAATTCTATAACCCCAAATTGCGATTGCCGATTCTAAAAAGAGACGACGCAACACTATATGCTAAGGTGCCCCATATTTAGGGATCAGAGAGAAGTGTTTTTAACGCATTGTCGCTCATAAACAATTTAGAATTTGCAACGATGACCGAAACAGAAAAAATAGAAGCTCTCCTTTATGGTTCCAGCCTTGATGAGAGCGGCAGCCGGCGGGTGGCAACGGAGTTCCAAAAACATATGTCAGCGACCGGACATCTCTAAACCAAATTCAGGCGTGCGGTGGGCGGGGCGTGCTGCGCTGGTCGGTCCGGAGCGGGTGCGGCTCGCTGGGCGGCGGTCGGAGGTACCGAGTTTGATACAATATCATTCCAAGTGTTCAGAGTGATAGTTGAAAGTGTACAAAGTGTTCTGTAATTAGTGGGCGGCGCCGCGATATAAGCCTTGGGCTTTTGCGCCGTACCACACCTGTATACTGTGCATTTCAAATTATGTCGGAAAATAAAGTTGATGTTATGTAATGTTAATACCTACCAGGGACCCATACATCTGTGCACGGTAAATGTCCACCACCAAGACGGTGAAATGTACCAACATAGGGGTAGGAACAGGGGACATTGTCTTCCCCCTCTGACCGCACTTCTCTGTGGTGGGCCCCTGGGTAACTATAGCTTTAACTGTAATATGAAACATCAAATAAACGGACCACGATAGTTTGTCTGAGGAGCCTCTTGAGTCGGTATGACGGTACCCTGAGCTTGTGTGGGACTCCCTGAGCTGACCTGGAGCCCCTGAGTTTGCCTGAGACTCCCTGGGCCGATCGGGGCACACTGAGCACCAAGCCATCCATAGTATGTGTATATATGTAGCTGTGGACTTTGGAACATCGGCGACATTCTGGTCAGAAAAATACGGTTCTAGCTGGTTCAAAATGCACAGTGAGGTAACTTCAATAATCATATATTCTGAAAATACAAGTCACATTTCCTTAAGCCGACAAAAAAGCACCATCAGGATCAGCTACCAAAGTACACTGAACCATTAGGAAAGTGTCCTCTTTATGCCAGAGAAATAGATAGATTGGCATCCGACGACCGAAAATAGTTAAAGATGCCTAGAAAAAAGGTTCTGGTGAATGAAAGGTGAGTGGATTAGGTTTTGGTGAGTGACGGCAGGAGGTTTTGGCAGCCTCCTGCCGAAAATTGGTCGTTATGGTGCCGCACCGGCCGCCGGCGGCGCGCATCGAGATAGCATAAAACACAAACTGGACTGGGCACGCATGAAATAAAATAAACAGGAGCTTCGCTACTAGGACGAGGCCGAGAGCCTCAGCTACCCTGATTTTCATAAGAAATTCAATTTCGAAAGAGGACATTTGAATTTGATTCCGTGGAATAAGCAAATATACTGGAAGGTCCTCATCCGAATTGTTTTTATGGGTGGTTCATTTCCTGCCAGCGAGGATCTAAAGATACACTGCCTCCTCTTCACGGGGATCACTGCCTCCTGTTGGGAGCTGAGGTGATCGCTAGCTTGAAACTGTCGGCTGGCAGTAGCACCTATAGCGAATCAGCGAGCGGGGCTCGCAACAAGCACTGCCGTCAGAACAGACAGCACCGTGCAAGTAAGACGTCCTGCGGGGAAACGATGCTTGATCATTATCATCTGCCGGTGACAAGTGATCCAGTTATCCGCAGCCTCGTGAAAGACCTTAGCAAGGCTCTGGTGCTAGCCCTGGAACAAGGAGAAACCGGAGATTCGTGACGTCTGCATAAGTCCAGGCGCTAGTGGATGTTATAGATGCTAAGCTCTGATATGGTACCAAGAACCCGGACCCTCTGGGGAAAAACTGGAGTCTCCAGATCATGCATAATCACCGTAATTGCCGGGACTTGAACCCAGGACACTTACCACTGGGGCTCAGCGTCTGCTTACTGGGCCCAGCCCCAGCAGGGGCTCAAGGCCAGTGAACACGCCGTCCCGCGTGGCCTAGCATCGAGGTCAGTGGCGGAAAAATGATGCGGATGAGATTTTTATTTCTCTCGGAAATCATGCTCTACCATGACTATGCTTCCAGCAACGCCAAACTCAGGAAATATTCATATATTTTGCTTTTTGCTTAATCACATATTTTGCAAACCGTTTGTCGAATCTTCTCGGAATATTTTTGGATCATTTTTTCAGCTCTGCTTTGTCTTGGCCATGTAGAATATTCATGAATGAAACGTGTGATACAAAAACTACATCATTTATCCAGGCCAGACAAACAATCTAAGCACAAGCCGCTCTGTTCCTGTTTTTGCATTGAGAAATTAAAATTGTCATTCATTCAAAAGGACCAGTACCGGATCCAGGGGGGGCGAAAAGGCATTTCCCCCAATTGAAAAGCTTGAGGAAAAGGTATGTTTTTGCCCCCCCCCAGCGATCGACCTCCTTTTTCCCCGACCTCTTTTTAGTTTATTAGCAAGATTTTGGTGCTTCAACTCTCAACTTCAAACAGAACCAGTGAAGTTCTGTGTACATATTGTATCTCAAGCCCATATTTTTCACCACGTTTTTTTTGCTTTTCGCCTAAATTACCCAAAATTCTACCCCGGGAAGTGAAGTTGTAGCGCAGCTTTTCATTGCGTGACGTTTTTTTTTTGCTTTTCGACTTTGGTTAGCCCCTCCCAAACCGGCCGGCTAGATCCGCCACTGAAAAAGACCATGTGCTCTGTCCTGTCAATTAGACTATGCGCTTCGAATTGACAGCTTACCCGTTATCGAGCGACATAATCTAAACAACGCAGTCTAGAACTACTGCTCCCTGCTACTTAAAAGTTTGGCTCCAGTCAATCTTCAATCTGTTGCTGGCAAGAAACTTTACTTTCACCTGTAAAATAAACCAAAAACTGTTCAGGGTTGGGCTCATTCCTGCCTTCCGTACTGGCTGGTCACAGAGTGTTCAAATTTCTTTTAAATTTGGACGATATTCGGCTGCAGTCGATATTTTACTTACTCCCCCTCTAAATGGTTCGCCTGCCAATGTAATTTGAATTAAAAACTGCAAAATATGTCAAAGACTACACAAAAGTTTGCCCAAAGCCCAGTAAAACTGAAATTTAGTCGAATGGCAGAGAATATAACATTTTATTCTCCACTGCCCGATTTTGCATGTGCCACACTCCCACACTCTCTTGGTCAACAGCACAGCTATGACTCCATCCAGGAGCGTCCAGTCGCTCCCCCCTTACTCACTTAAATATCGGCCCAGTTGGCCCTTCCTATCCCCAAGTCCTCAATCTTTCCGTTGATACAGCATTCTAAAAACGAAATTGTTTCAAAACTTCTATCAGCACCCACAGTTTTCTTTCTAACCAATCGGACATAATCTGAGAGAAACGGGCGTTTCATAACACGACCCAACCCCGCTCTGTGTCAGAAACACGCAGTGGCGTGCTGGCAATTATGTCACTGGTGTTTCACAGTGTGCCACAGTTGCGGAGAGATCGCGAGGTGTCCAAGAGGCAGCGTCTGCTATTCAGAAGGAACTGGTGCATGACCGGCGTGATGTCAGCCCGCCTGGGAGAGGTCGGGCGTCACGAACTCAACCAGCCGTCACTTGGCCTGTTCAAATATGCAGACATGAGGCTCCTGCCAGCTAACAGGGGGGGGTTATGGCGCAACGAATCGATATAAATTCTGAAATAACTGCCTACATCTCAGTTTTGGATGATGCTTTCTCTAATGGGCTGTCTGGGAAGTAGAATCACACCGTAACAGTAAAATGTTATATGACTACTAGTAATGCCGAAGCAATTTTAGGGAGTTCCGAAAAACTAGCACACTGAAGTGGAAATATCGTCCTAGGTACAGTGCAGGCAACGCCAAACTTTGCATTGCTGGAATCGTCGTGTGCTTTAATATAGAAGTCAGTGTGGGACTACACTTTAACATCCACCCCATTCCATCTCATTAAAGCCCACCCCACTCCGACTCATTGAAACCCACCCCATTCCATCTCATTAAAGCCCACCCCACTCCATCTCATTAAAGTCCACCCCACTCCATCTCATTAAAGCCCACCCATTCCGTCCCATTGAAGCCCACTCCACTCCGTCCCATTGAAGCCCACTCCACTCCGTCCCCTTGAAGCCCACTCCACTCCGTCACCTTGAAGCCCACCCCTCTCCTTCTCAGAGAATGGATAAAAAAGATCGTGTCCAGCCCCATTCCGGTTTTTTTCGATGATATTTTCAGAAGAAACCCGTCCCATGCAGCCCCCTCCCGAGTGAAACCAGAGGTATTTTCACTCAATGCCATCCTGGCCCATCCCGTCTAACGTTTCCATTTTGTTTCCCAGCCCATGCAGACCTCCACTGGAAAATGAGGCTGTGCACGAAAGAAAAGTCAGAACTTCTAAAATTAAACAAATCGTTTTTTTTCCACGATATAGTAAGACAAATGTTGCAATCTACCCGGTTCGTGATAATGTCCAAACACGTTCAGAGGTTAACTTCATTACAAAACTATAAAAATCTATTTTATTCTTTAAATTTTTCATCAGCTATAGCTGACCACTTTTCTCGTTTGACGGTATATTTAAACGTTGCATCCTATCACATGACGCTTGATGATGATAAAGAGCTTGAACCAATTACCACTGCTTATTTTCCCCATATGGTTGGAAAGATGCACTTCATGACTTCTTGAGGTTATTGGTAACCTCAGGTCCACCTATTCATTTCATAATGTTGATGTTTAATCGTAGAATATATCGCAATGACGTATTTTAAATATGCGTTGATTAAATCAAAACCGTCAAAACAGTAGCCATGATTCAATGAAAATACTTAAAAACATCCCTAACTTGTTCCTCCATCAAAGCTGCTTCAGTCATTGTTTTCGTCTGGTCAATATTGAGGTCACTAGGGGTCAACATAGGGCAACGTTACTTAGATGAGGCCTACTTATAAAAAACTCGTTTATCTCAGAAAGGGTACATCTGTACAAATAATACATCTAAAAACTTTTTTCCCACGCCATTTAAAAACGCTTGAATGGTTCTTTCATTACAGTCACATCCATGTTTGGATCAGGCCAAAGGATAGGGCGCTGCAGGTCACTGATAATTCACAACTTTAGAATGCACCCTCAAGCTAAAATATCAAGCGGGGCAGATTTAGACGCGATTTGTGCCCTCCCCAAGAGGCAATATAGAAGAGTCTTCCTCGAACATGTGTAAGCCGTCATAAATACGCATCAATAGAGACAAGTCAAGGTTAAGTCTTGGTCAAGGTCAATCGAGGTCGAGACCATTATGGAATAATGGCCCGCACTCCGAGGTGTATGGTGTGGTACGGGTTAAGTCGTGCAAGGATGATTTAAAATATTAGCTGTCAAAACAAGACCCACAATTATATTCTTTTGAGGACTGTGCTGTACCTACCAAGACTCATTATGGAATAAATGCTTATTTGCAAATAGCTTCCAAACCAAACATTATACGACCGTTATAAGAGCATCATTGTAATTCTCACGTCAGCGCAAATCGAATGATACACGATTTTCCCATGCTAGATCAAGTTCAGAGATCGAGCTGGCCTCAGGTCACCACATTGCCCCCACATGACCTAGTATGGTCATAACCTACATCATTGGACTCGCAGTGATAACGCAAACATATCGATGAAACAATGAAAGCTTTATCTTTATTCACTCAAAAGCTATTGGTAAAATATTGAAAATTGATAGCTTGACCCCAGATCGCCTGCCAAAGGTGACAGGGAAAAATTTACATTTCAACTTTATGAATGGGCTACGAAAACATTCTGTTAAGATTTTTAAGTTGACCTGACGCGCACGTATTGAGAAAAGCGCATGTCAAAAATTTTCCGTAGGTTTTCAATGGGGAAGGCCATGGCCTGTGCATAACCCTAAGACATCGACATACAAAGTCCACAACCACATATTGTGGTCTTCGGTGGCCTTATCATGTGCTATGATTCTCATATTAATACACACAGAAATACAATAAATAATCATAATGTGATCTAGTCTTTTAAAACCTTAAAATCAATACATACATTAATACACACACTCACCGCTTCCACCTTGATTATTTTTGTAGGTGAGGTCGCTGAACCAGGTCTGATAGCCTAGATTGATATGACCTGGACTTGAAATGTTCTGGAAAGATGCAGAAAATATTAGGAAACAGCTATATTAAGTAGGGCGGCGCCGCGCGCTGACGTTCTCCGGTCACATCTGAAGTCTTAGGGTGGAAAATGACTCACACCAGGACGACAGCATGGGGCAATTGCTTATGACTTGAATGGTTTCTTGAACTATCGAAGTCTTTAGACTGTTCGCTCAAATAATGATTTCCCAAATGAGCGAGTTTTTTTGGTTGCGTGCAGAAGCAAAAAATCTGAAAGATTATAACAAAAAGCAATTGCCCCATAAAAGGCGGGTTCTAATCTTAGCTAGATTTGAGAAAAAGTTTTTTTTTGGTATCTACTATGCAACTGATAGCTCATCCCAATACATGGCATGCCCCCTTTAATCTAGTCCGTGACATAGTGTGAAATGACCTTGAACTGAAACTTAGAGATAAGATGTAAAAAAAAGAGGAAAAAATGAACCAAAGTACGGCAATCTTGAACATCAACGCTTTTAGAAAATTTTAGAGAAATAAGTTGACAAGGTTCATACTGCCCTGTCTTTTCGAATCCTGGATATAAAATACACTTAGGTTATATATTCAGGCAAAGCCCTTTACCAGAATCAGGTATGTCAAATTACAAATTCTCAGCCATAGTATAGACAAGCCTGGAAAACTGATTCTGATGAAGGGCTGTGTCCAAATATATAATCTAAGTGTATTTCACATCCAAGATTCGAGGAGACAGGCCAGTATACACCTTGCCAACTTATAATCATGCTCCTCGTCTCAACACTCTAAAACCTATAAACATTTCGGATAAATCTTAAGGGGTCAAAAATGACCTCAATCGTTTAAATATGAAAGGAACATTCTGACTTTAATCTCATTTTTGGTGATCTGTCCCGCAGAATGTGACAGGGACATACCTGAAGAGAAATATGTACCTCATCCACTGATCATTATTTATATTGACCTGTGACAACTTCACCTAGTTGACCGAATTTGAGAGGCATCCATTACTTGCATTACCAGCATGCAAAGCTAGCGATCATGGAGTAACGGACAGGTGGCAGCACCGAAGTAGGTAAGCCTTTCCCGTATCTAGACGCTTATGTCAATAGATTTGCACCGTCGTAAAAGGACTTACAGGCACAGATATATATATATATATATATATATATATATATATATATATATATATATATATTCAGTGTATATTTCATGTGTCGAGAACACAAAGTCTACACATTAAGATAGGCTTGGACCTGCGGAATCCATGGCTTTCTTAGAATATTATGATTTTGTTTAACTGTTTGACGTTTACTACGTATTAGTTACTCGATTGATACAATCTTTACAGAGGTCTAAATCTTATTATTTTGCATATCCTTTCCAGAAGTTATATCGCAGGTCAACGTCCCCCAACATATGCTTACTTTTAGCGGGATGGTTAGGAAGACAGTATCATCTTGGCCCTTCGATACCAGTAATAAAATTAGCAAAGCAGTATTTTAGCCTCTGATAGCCAATGAACTAAATCTAATGTCAAGGTTGGCAGACTGTTAACACGCGCATTGACGGGGATCTGAGCCACCTTTGCTTTGACGGGGGCTGGCGGGTACCCCCCCTCCCTAAGATCTCGAGAACCATGCTAGGTAGCGGACAACGGTAAACGGCGTTAGGTAGCCCATCCACGTCTTCATCGAAAATATCTGAACAATTTTTTCAGGTCACATGAAAGGTCACTAGAGGTCAAAACATGCCGTCATAGGGATAACATGTAAATGAAGGTCTTCGTCATTACATCTAAACAAGTAAAGATAGAGCAAAATGATTTAAACTATATGAATCCTCGTAGCAAGCCGAATCGAATGATATATGATATGACCTTGCTAGGTCAAATCAAGGATTTGACCTGACCTGAAGTCAGGTCAAGGTCAAATTAGGTAAAATGCATATCATTAGAACTGCAAAGACGCGGCAAATCTAATGCAATTAAAATGAACGCTCTACCACCATCCGTTACTAAGTTATTCAGTTAGAACCATGTTTCCCATTTATTTCCAATGGAGAGTTCATGGTTCGTACATGACCTTAGGTCATCGATATAAAAAATACCGGAACATATTTTAGAGAACTCGGTGGGCCCATTATTAGATATGAGTTTCAATCGGATAAGTTCACCCTGTTCCGACTTATGCTATTTTAATTTTTGGGGGGGGGGGGGTTATTTAACCTTTTTTGAGGTCAGGTCACTTGACCTGTACTGGTGACCTGACCAGGGATGACCTAGCCTTAAAATGATGTGACAAAAGGAACACCAAGTACGGCGGCGCTACGCGCCGCCGTTTTTATACTGTTTCCGAAAAACCCGAGGGGCGGGTACCCGACCCCGTCAATGCGCGTGTTAATGTTACTGCTGGAACGTCCTTACGCTCTTTCGAAAGAAACTTCACAGTAAACTCCAAACGCTTAGCCAGCTTAACAGTTCGATGATTTTTAAAGCTAAAACGATTGTGTAAGACGTATGCGTCAGTTCTTTTCTCTTTTGAAATTTTGAACGTTGTCTGGTTATGGAAGTTAAGACTTAACTGATAGCCGTGTCTAAGTCCTTTTCACGAGGCCGGAGAGAGGTCTTACGGTTGCAAGCGACCAAGACAAAACAAATAAAGAAGGGGAAAACATAAAATTCATTTCCCACTCTTAGTACGGCGAATAAGAAAATCTGCCAGAAAGGCAGATGAAACGCAGAAATTGATCAGGCATATTTTGTAGGGTCTTGCAATTCCAGACAGTATGACAGCCGATCGTTGCGCATCTGTGTCGGTTGATGGAACTACTGATGTTGCCTTTCACCGCTAGAGAAAGGACGCCAGAGAGGACAGCGGGCGGGTGTACTGGCTCTTCATAAAATCGTCTTCGGTGTCTGGCACACTCCTTCATTCTCTCACAATTATTCTTAGATAGAATGACCGTAAATGATGGCACAGATTAGGTGTAGCATTGAGACTCCAGAGAAGTTAGATAAGGGTTTTTATAAGGCGTTCTGTGCATGCCACCTTTGCCCGCCTCTAAAGAAAGAATCCAACCACTTTTAGGAAAGCTAATATATATATATATATATATATATATATATATATATATATATATATATATAGAAGAATCCAAAGAAAGGAAGAATCCAACCACTATTGGAAGCTATATATATATATATATATATATATATTAGCTTTCCTAAAAGTGGTTGGATTCTTTCTTTAGAGGCAGGCAAAGGTGGCATGCACAGAACGCCTTATAAAAACCCTTGTCTATATATATACAACATATATATCTATATATATATTTTTTTTTTTTTTATATATATATATATATATATATATATATATATATATCTGCCACGAAACGATGTTCTCTCTATATTATCGGTATATTGATGATATCTTTGTCGATGTAACGAACGATGAATGCCTGGATAGACTTCTGAAAGCGCTACAGGATAGCTCAGGACTCAACTTCACAGTTGAAAAGAGTGTCAACAACAAACTGCCATTCCTTGATGTTATGATCGATGTGCAGGAAGGCCAGTTTGTAACTGATGTCTATCGTAAGCCGACAAATTTAGGCAGGTGTATGAATGGAGAAGGGGACTGCTCAGATGCATATAAGCTAGGGGTCATCCGCTCCTACGTGCGTAGGTCGCTGAGAAACTGCAGCTCCTGGCAGTTCGTTAACCTAGAACTAAAGAGAGTGCGGAAAATTCTAGTTGATAACGGCTACAGCAACTCTGATTTTGACCGCGTCACACACAAAATGTTAAATGACTACATGGAAAACGATCCACAGACACCGCAGACACCGCACGAAGACACCGCAGGCACCACGGAGACACGTAGGCATGAAGGCACACAGACACCGCAGGAAAGTATTACCGTCCACTACAAGAACACTCTCACTTCATCATGGAAGGCGGATGAGAAGGCATCGTGAAACGCAACACAGTACCTACTGACCCAAACAAGAAAATACGCCTCAACATCTACTACACTAACCCCAAGACATCAACACTTGTCATGAAGAACAACACCCACAAGCAGGTACCACTGAAGCAGACCAACGTAATATACCGCTACCGATGTACAGCCGGGGACTGCGAAACCCGCGAGGTATATTACGTTGGCTACACAACAACAACACTCAGCCGCAGACTCACAATGCATATACAACAAGGTTCACCGAAGAAACACATGCACGAACACCATGGCATCAGCATCACCAGAGACATGCTTACCACCAACACAGAAATCATCGCACACTGCAACGATCGGCGGCGACTCACCACACTAGAAACAGTTATCATCAGAAACACATCACCCATCATCAACATCCAGACAAAACAATCCACAACACTGGCACTTTATGACAAAACACTTTAGATTGGGAAGGGTTCAGCTAAGCTTTATATTAACATTCATGTTTAGCTGAGTTATGTTATGTTTCATATTGTTGTGTGTTTCACTTGATGGGTTTTTTCCGGAGTAGGTGCACTAATATCTAGTCAACGTGTTATGCGATGAATCATTCGATTGTTTTCCGACCAGTGTTCAATTTAAAAAAATGTCAGCAAAGAGATTAAAATGTGCTTTGTACCGTATCGAAACTAAAAATATGTTATCTATTCTATACTTGTAAAATGTAACTGCATATCATTTGTATTCATGAAGATGCCTTATGGAAGGTGAAACGTCAATAGATGTCATTTTGTACAATTCTTTATAAATATAACGACAACGAACGAAGCCTTATCCGCCAACTCGAAGCGACGCACAAGAAACTAATTAATGCCAAGGAAGCTGTGATTTTTAATAATACCTGCATTAAAGAAAAACTACTTCCCAAATACACTATATATATATATATATATTTTTTTCCATTTTTGCTTGTGTTGTTAAACGCCAGAGCATATTTGCATTTCAAGTACTTCTTCTCAGCTTGTTCTAAATGTCTGATTACAGTTTTCGTGTTGTTAGGCAAATTATATATTAATTCACCAAGGCATGACATAATTCACACTTCTGCAGCTAACTAGTTTCAACGAGTCTATCGTCATCTTCAGAGCTATGTACAATGTGAACAAATGATGAGAACACTGTCTAAGATAAAATAAAATTATCGTATCTATATAAGACGTTCGATGATTCGATCGCAGGCACTATTTCTAAAGACAAAACCTATCCAGTGTTTGATGGTTGAATATTATTTTCTCCGCTTCGCGAGCTGAACACTTAGAAGCACTTCACTTCCTACAAATTCTTTCGCACGAATTAAACAATCAAATTATGTAATAATTCATATAGCTTAACTAACCTAACACATTACACAACAATATTCAGACACAATACAGCCCCAGCCATCTTTGCTTTCCAATCATATTTACACTACGTTGCCAAAGAGTTCAGATCTGCGCCAGGACTTGACTTGTTTGTTGATGTAGGGTCGCTCTCTGATGGTGAGGAGAGCTTCAAGGATCCAGAGTTTGCGGTGGTTGGAACACGATTTGATGATGGTGGTGTTCTCCCGTAGATCTTGTCTCGTGATTTCCAGTCCGTGCTGCTGGGCCATATGTTCATGGGGTCCTCCGGCGTTCTTGTGCATGGTGCATCGTCGTGCCAGGGTAGTGGTCGTGGCTCCTATGTAGGTACTGGGATGACGCAGACAGTCGTCATGTGGGCAAGTATACTGGTACACTACAGAGGTTCGCTGGAATGGGTCGGTGCTGGCCTTGAGGTTATTTTTCATGAAGAGGCTTGCTGTTGTTTTGCTCTTGTAGTAGATGACGAGATTGATCTTTGAGTCCTTGTCCTTGGGCATCAAGTTGTTGGTGATGATGTTCTTAAGGACACGCTCATCTACCTTGTATGAAGGTGACATCTGGTTCTGGTAGTATAGATGTATGGTATTGTCCTTGGTTTTCTGTTCCTGTTTGGCGTACTTGGCAAGTTGGGATGATATTTCGCTGTCTATTTCACTGTTGGAGAAGTTGTTATTAACAAGAATCTGTTTAGAATGTTGCAGCTCTTCGTGAACTGCCTCCCAGGTGTTGCAGTATTTCATAGCTCTTCTGATGTACGCCCTTATCACGCTGGTTCGGTATCTGTCAGGGCATTCGCTTAGTGCATTCATGCAACGTCCTGTGTTGGTAGCTTTGCGGTGTACACTCGTCTTAAACGTTCCATCGCTGGCGTCAATATCGAGGTCTAAGAAGGCAATGCGCTGTTCCGTGCTGATGTCAGTGGTAAACTTCAATACCGATTGCTCCTCCATTTTTGCCTTCAACGCGTCCATATGTGCGACGTCCTTGACCTGGAGGTAGACGTCGTCAACAAAACGGCAATACTGTAGAGGCTTGGGTTGGATGGCTTCCAGCACTTCGTTCTCCACCTTGCACATGTACATGTTGGCAAAGAGTGGTCCGAGTGGGGACCCCATGGCCACACCATCTGTTTGACGATAGAGGTGTCCAGAAGGGCAGCGGAAGAGTGCCTCGCTGGTGCAGGCCAGGAGCATTTTCTTCAGGAGTTCAGTTGTCAGGCATGGTGGTGGGCGTGTCGGGTGGTTATACACGCAGCTCAGGATTACTTCAATCGTCTCTGACACAGGGACATTGGTAAATAGGCTTTCGACGTCGAGGGAAGCCATCAGTCCGTCAGGTTTGCTTGCATGTATGATGTCCACAAATTCGTCAGCGGATTTTAGGCAATATTTGCTCGGCAGGTATGGTGTTATTAACCGGTTTAATCGTTTTGCCAGTTGGTATGTGGGCGTCGTCACTTGTGATATGATGGGGCGAAGAGGGTTCCCCGCCTTGTGCGTTTTGACATTGCCGTATGCATATCCTGGTGCATAATCTCCTACGATGGCTTCAATGTCACCTTCATACAAGGTAGATGAGCGTGTCCTTAAGAACATCATCACCAACAACTTGATGCCCAAGGACAAGGACTCAAAGATCAATCTCGTCATCTACTACAAGAGCAAAACAACAGCAAGCCTCTTCATGAAAAATAACCTCAAGGCCAGCACCGACCCATTCCAGCGAACCTCTGTAGTGTACCAGTATACTTGCCCACATGACGACTGTCTGCGTCATCCCAGTACCTACATAGGAGCCACGACCACTACCCTTGGCACGACGATGCACCATGCACAAGAACGCCGGAGGACCCCATGAACATATGGCCCAGCAGCACGGACTGGAAATCACGAGACAAGATCTACGGGAGAACACCACCATCATCAAATCGTGTTCCAACCACCGCAAACTCTGGATCCTTGAAGCTCTCCTCACCATCAGAGAGCGACCCTACATCAACAAACAAGTCAAGTCCTGGCGCAGATCTGAACTCTTTGGCAACGTAGTGTAAATATGATTGGAAAGCAAAGATGGCTGGGGCTGTATTGTGTCTGAATATTGTTGTGTAATGTGTTAGGTTAGTTAAGCTATATGAATTATTACATAATTTGATTGTTTAATTCGTGCGAAAGAATTTGTAGGAAGTGAAGTGCTTCTAAGTATTCAGCTCGCGAAGCGGAGAAAATAATATTCAACCATCAAACACTGGATAGGTTTTGTCTTTAGAAATAGTGCCTGCGATCGAATCATCGAACGTCTTATATAGATACGATAATTTTATTTTATCTTAGACAGTGTTCTCATCATTTGTTCACATTGTACATAGCTCTGAAGATGACGATAGACTCGTTGAAACTAGTTAGCTGCAGAAGTGTGAATTATGTCATGCCTTGGTGAATTAATATATAATTTGCCTAACAACACGAAAACTGTAATCAGACATTTAGAACAGGCAGAGAAGAAGTACTTGAAATGCAAATATGCTCTGGCGTTTAACAACACAAGCAAAAATGAAAATATTTGGCCGAAGTACACAAACATATATATATATATATATATAAGTTACAATGATGTTTAGGCGAATTTCAAAAACTAAATTTATAAAAACATTATATTGCATCATGTATCATGTATCATGTATTTCTCACACTTCCACACAAATGAGGTGGCTTTTAAAGTGTCGTCGCAATGAGTATGAAGTGATTATAAACTATGGAAGGAGATGGTAAGGATGAGGAAAGGTGAGGATCAAAAGGATGGGATTCTACCTAGAGGGGTCGCTGCAGCCACAGGTGCATGCGCTCACAGCCTCCAGGTAGAGTAAGGATAAGGATAAGGATTAGGTACCGGTAAAAAAACACACACACAATCGCACACACACTTCGAACATTTAAACTAAAATAATATGAGGATGAAAATGTTCGATTCTTCGGCTTCGTTTTCATTTCGTCTTCGATCTGATAAATTTCGTTGTTTGTGCTCCATCTTGTCTGTGACATCGTTGATCTGGCTTCACTGATGTTCAATTGTTGCATATTTTCTATTTTCTTTAATCTTTGGTGCTGATGTTTTCTTTCACAAAACTTGTTTTTTATTGTTCTCTAAAATTAGCCATCCTGAAATATTTCAATATTCCCGCCGCAGAAGCTTTTCTTCTTGAAGGAGCTCTTAAAAACACGTGAAACGCAAGAAAAAATCAAGGAGAAAGATTGGCGACGAAACGAGGATAGTAGGCCAAAAATGATGACTTACTTCAAGGCCTTATAACTTATATAAATATATAGGACTTCTCCACTAGTGAAAATGAAAAACGTTCGGAGCTTTCGGCTATATTTTATCAGCCTTCGTCAGCGAGTGGTCGGATCGATCGGTGAACATCGGAAGACAAGACACGTTACAAAAATTATATAACAAGTCCAAAAAGGATTCCAGGAAACGTGCACGAGTAAGAGAGTTACCTACCTGAAGCACATTTTAATAACAACGCAAATTATCATATTTTGATATTCAACGATTAAGGGTAGCTTATACAGTACAGCATAATAATGGTAGGTAATTGACGCACATCATATGCTAGTATAAAAATGCTAATGGTTAGTAAAGGGCTAAAAATGAGAATATAAGATTCATTGCAACATCATAGTTAATAAAACTAAGAACAAGTGTCTAATAATAACGGTAGGTACTTCACACATTAAATACTAGTACAAATGTCAATGTTATGTAAAAAGCTACAAAAATATATAAAAGTTAAGAAACATATCCTGCCATCTTATATATCAATATAAATATAAATATAAAATATATAATATAAATACAATATATGACAATCCTATAACAATAATATAAAACTAGCTGATCACAAACATATGTTAAAGTTATCAAAACTATTTAGAGCTACAGCTATGTATAATGGGAAGCCACCTGTCGTGAAACCTGCTCCCAGAGTTCCGGTTGATGTTGGCGTCGTTCGGTGATGTCAGTACCGTCTCACGACGGCCAGCAGTGCGGATGTAAGCGGACTCTAGGAGCAGGCGTTGATGATAGTTGGTGGCGTGGTCCAGGATTTGGGCTTGGTCAAAGTGAGGGGTGCAGGTCCGGTGGGTGCTGAAAGCTGAGGTGTTGGCTTTCGACCGATTGCTTCCTCTCCAGCTTTCCCTGTGTTCTTTTACTCTTGTTTGCAGTTCTCAGTCGGTTTCTCCGATGTAGGTGACGGGCTTGCCATTCACTGAACATGAACATTGTATGCTGTAAATGATGTTTGAGTTCTGTTCTTTGGGTAGGTGATGTTTCGCTTTGCTGCAGAGGATGCTGGATATGGTTCGTTGTGGTTTTGACACCAGCTGTACGCCGATTGCCCGACTTGCACGTTTTAACTGGTAAAACGACGGCCCTGTAAATGGTACCGAAAACCGAACTGGAAGAGACTGGTTGTTCGACCCCGCTGGGGCGGGAGGGCACGGGCCTTGAGCTTGATGTCCTCAGCGGTTTTGGTGATGGTGGACTTGATCGTAGTTAGTGGGTATCCGTTCTGCTGGAACTTTTCTTTGACGAATAACAGCTCCTTCTCTCGATCCTTGACAGTGCTGCAGTATCTGTAGGCTCTGATGGTGTCTGCTCTTTGGTCTGTAGGCTCTGAGGTACCGAGGTTCTTTCACAGAACCTCGGTACCTCAGAGCCTCAGACCAAAGCGACCATCAGAGCCTACAGATACTGCAGCACTGTCAAGGACCGAGAGAAGGAGCTGTTATTCGTCAAAGAAAAGTTCCAGCAGAACGGATACCCACTAACTACGATCAAGTCCACCATCACCAAAACCGCTGAGGACATCAAGCTCAAGGCCCGTGCCCTCCGCCCCAGCGGGGTCGAACAACCAGTCTCTTCCAGTTCGGTTTTCGGTACCATTTACAGGGCCGTCGTTTTACCAGTTAAAACGTGCAAGTCGGGCAATCGGCGTACAGCTGGTGTCAAAACCACAACGAACCATATCCAGCATCCTCTGCAGCAAAGCGAAACATCACCTACCCAAAGAACAGAACTCAAACATCATTTACAGCATACAATGTTCATGTTCAGTGAATGGCAAGCCCGTCACCTACATCGGAGAAACCGACCGAGAACTGCAAACAAGAGTAAAAGAACACAGGGAAAGCTGGAGAGGAAGCAATCGGTCGAAAGCCAACACCTCAGCTTTCAGCACCCACCGGACCTGCACCCCTCACTTTGACCAAGCCCAAATCCTGGACCACGCCACCAACTATCATCAACGCCTGCTCCTAGAGTCTGCTTACATCCGCACTGCTGGCCGTCGTGAGACGGTACTGACATTACCGAACGACGCCAACATCAACCGGAACTCTGGGAGCAGGTTTCACGACAGGTGGCTTCCCATTATACATAGCTGTAGCTCTAAATAGTTTTGATAACTTTAACATATGTTTGTGATCAGCTAGTTTTATATTATTGTTATAGGATTGTCATATATTGTATTTGTATTATATGTTTTATATTTATATTTATATTGATATATAGGATGGCAGGATATGTTTCTTAACTTTTATATATTTTTGTAGCTTTTTACATAACATTGACATTTGTACTAGTATTTAATGTGTGAAGTACCTACCGTTATTATTAGACACTTGTTCTTAGTTTTATTAACTATGATGTTGCAATGAATCTTATATTCTCTTTTTTAGCTCTTTACTAACCGTTAGCATTTTTATACTAGCATATGATGTGCATCAATTACCTACCATTATTATGCTGTACTGTATAAGCTACCCTTAATCGTTGAATATCAAAATATGATAATTTGCGTTGTTATTAAAATGTGCTTCAGGTAGGTAACTCTCTTACTAGGGCTGATAATCCCGGGATCGGGATCCCGGGATCCCGGGATTGTGTTAATCCCGAATCCCGGGATTATATATTTCTGAATCCCGGGATCCCGATATTTTCCAACACTCAAAATAGCGTGGAAAGCGTCGTTGATAGTAATAAAAATCATCATAGAATCCAACAACATGCTACAGCGTTGTTTTATGCTTAATATTTTACCTATCTGAAATGTTCAAACACAAGCAAAAACCAGGCTCTTCCTTCTGCATGTACGTAGATTATACCTGGAATCGCTTCACAGTTCACACTGCCGCCCCGGTAGCTCAGTTGGTAGAGCGTTGGGCTCCGGCCCGCTGCTCAGAAGCATGCAGTGGCAGTGCATGTCCAGGCTTGGAATCGGTTCCCCTGAGACGCTCCGGCGCTCAATAGTATACCCGACGTACAGGTCGGCTGGCAACTGACTGGTGAGAGGGTGACCTGAGCGGGGCGGCCGTCCCTGTGCTTTGTGGGACGTTAAACTTTGGCTTCTAAATTAACCCTCCATTGAGGGAGTTGCTCGTTCGGGTGGTGGGGTCGGGGTCTCCGTGACAAGTCCCTTGATGACTTTAGTGAGACTCCGACTCCAGCAGCCTTACCAGGAACAACTTGAACAAAATTTATAAAAAAAAAGAAAAAGAGTTCCAGAGCCATATCACAGTTCAAGTGCATCCAGGCTAAGCCTCTCCAATCCTTCGCTTATGACCAAGGCCATTAGGAAAGAGTTGGAAAACCTGCCTGCCTCTGGAAGAACGGGTATGATAGCTCTGTCCTACAGCTGGCTCAAGGACATAGTCCCTACGAGTGTTGGCTCGGAACGTGTGTTTTCAACTGTCGGGAATATCGTCACTAAAGAACGGTCGAGTCTCGGCGACGAAGCCGTTGATGCCCTTTGCTTCCTCAATTGCTACTATCGTGGCAGGTGACTTGTGTGACCAGGACACAATAGGCCGGGTCACAATAGGTAAATACCTCTATTGTAATATGACTAGAAATATAACCAAGAAATATATATTGTCAATATCATTCATATGTCTTTATTTGTTTGGGGACAGAACATTTTATTCTGTTTAGTGTCCATATGAGTTTTTATGTGCTTTCCGTATGGTGTAAATAGTATGCTATGAGTTATCCTTAACGGGAAATATTTACTATGCTGTGAAGAATACGCCACATACGTTATCTAAAGCAGACACTTGTTTTCGACATGTTTATTGAAAAAATTGCCCAATCCCGGGATCCCGGGGATATCCCGGGATTGAGGGTCGATGAATCCCGGGATCCCGGGATTGCAAAAATATCCCGGGATTATCAGCCCTATCTCTTACTCGTGCACGTTTCCTGGAATCCTTTTTGGACTTGTTATATAATTTTTGTAACGTGTCTTGTCTTCCGATGTCCACCGATCGATCCGACCACTCGCTGACGAAGGCTGATAAAATATAGCCGAAAGCTCCGAACGTTTTTCATTTTCACTAGTGGAGAAGTCCTATATATTTATATAATTCATTCACATCCACTTATCATGTCATTTCGAGCCTTATAACTTTACAGGTAAAATCGTCCGGACGTGGTTTTTGGTTCATTTGGTCAACGCACGTGTGACGTCACTGGTTGATTTTTCGGCCGTAGCAGTTCCTGACTTTTGGAATTGCAGTCATTTGATAACATAAGAGTAAGTTATTTTAAAATAACTGATTGAAAATAATTTTATTAAGAGTTATTACCAGGTGTCATACACAATTCTTATGACACAAGCCACAATGGGTACAAAATAAATGGCCCGACAAACCCCGAAATCAACGAATGAAAACATTGGCGCAGTGGTGGATACAAGGAGAGGGGTCAAGGGGGTTCAAGCCCGCACCCTCTATTAGGGCCCCGCAATTTTTTAGTAGAAGCTATTCGTGGGTTAAGTGCGGTGGTGTTGAAGCCCCCTAGCCCCCTCCTCCCCATGGAAGTATGGATCCAACTCTGTCCTGGCAATTTTTCAGTCACTGTTAAGAGTGACATACACGAAAAACCCGTTTAGAATATCGGAATTTTAGTACAAGCTACGGATCATATATGATATTGCAAGAGCATCAAAGCAATGCAGGATTGGCACGAGGGCACCTACTAGGTGGTTAACTGGACAATTGCTTTAAGTAAATCGGCACAGATTTTACTTTAGTTTAACTTTTACTTTTGTTTTTAATTTAACTGTCTTTAATCCACGTCCGTGCAGACAAAGATACTGCTCTGGCGCTATGCATTCCTTAGTTGCCCGGGCCAACGCCCCGCCCCCTGAGCCCGGCCGCATCAACCGGGTCAGCCGCGGATCCAAGACTGCATTTTAGGGGGAGGGGTGTGGGATCCGCTTATAGACCATGAGCATGGTGAGAACCATCATGATGATGAAATAAATCCCCCAAGCGCTTGGAAATGGGCCATTAAGTTTTGTTGCACTTTCCCGTCTCAATATAATACCACATTTGAGCAGGAAATAACCGTTCGACATATCTTTTAAATATGGCGGTGTCCACCGTGACCTCGTTCCGTATTCCAGGTGAAACATGGTGGATGTACGATTTTGGTAATGTTGTTGAAAACTCAACACTTACTTCATAAACACTGGAACACGATGCACAACATGTACCTCTGTCACGTTAGTATCAGATAAAACGACCTTCGATCGGTCAGACACAGTTTAAATTGTGCACAAGCGGACATAAAAAAACCTATTCACACTCAGGCGCCTCCCCATCACCCAAGATTCCAATGTCGTATACCTCCTCCGGTACGCTCTTACCCCATCCCAACTAGAGCAAGAGCAGGTAATAATGTAAACATTAGTGTGCATGTTGCGTGCAAGTAGTAACGTTGTGATCCAAAAAACCGAATCTGCAATAACTTGGACAGTATGCTCAAAAACACTATTGGCACTGAACATTTTCTAGTCATGTAGAAAGCATGAGCATACTGCACGAGGAAATCGGCCGCGCAATCATTTGCCTCCCGTGCTCTCTGTTTCAATGGTGAATCAACCAAGTCCGTTTTCATATTTCTCTGGTTCGCTCCGTTCGAGTTGTCCCAGCCGGGAATCACTTTCTGTTCAGTCGGCCTAGGATGCAGGAGTCAGGACATCATCTACCATTTGGAGCCGCTGAAAATATTCTCTGACACTTCTGGGTACCATAACTATGCAATTGCTGTATACACCTGGGCACCTACATCCCCAATATCACTCAACGCTTCATGGATTCCGAGGTATAATCAATGAATGCTCTGAATACACCTCATCCACAGTCTAGTCAGCCAGCGTCGTAACTCCAACCCAGAAAGTGCACACATTTTTATCGACTATTCAGATATCCCAAACAACAAAATGCGTAACGGAGGTCATTCAAGAATACCGCCTTTCAGTCATCCAGCTATCTAAACTGCACTCAATTATGAATCGTCGGAGAAGCGAAGTAACTATGGACCAGAAGCTTACTTAGGGACCGCATATCCTGTAAAATAAGATATTTCCTTTATCCTTACTTCCCTTTTGGTACCAAATGAAACGATGTACACAGACAGATCAGCCACAAAGGGAACAGAAAATGGAGGGATCGACGAAGTCATCCGGGCGGATGACCGAGAATCGACGGGAACAAATGCTCCAGCTGGAAGCTCTACATCAAGCTACATTGCTGAGATGAATTCACTGAATGAAGCAGCGAAGTACATTGCGTGGTATTGTCCAGGTGTGAACAATATAATATCTGGATTAGGCGAAATAGCTCAAGAAACTGGTATTCTGAGAAGGTATGTTTCGCCAAAGAATACACATTTTCAACTGCGCACTAGCGGACATGATGCCCTGTTTGGGCCGCTGCTCTGCGGTTGGCTGAGCGGTGGACTCAGTGGACCAGTTTTCTGGCGATTCGGATGTCGAGACTAGGATGGTTTTCGCGCAGGGCCTCTATCAGGCGTCTCATGATGTTTGGCTGAAGGTCGGCCGTTTTCACCATCAGAAGATTGAACACCAGCTCGAAGTCTGTCACGATGACTATCCAAAGCTGTGAGGGAACCATTAGTCCACCACAGCTTACAGTTCTGATCCAACTTGCTGGAACTGCGGAACAGTTAGGTGCAGTGGATGATGCTTCTCCTAGTGTAGCGTCGGGCGTTCTACACTTAGCAGCCACGTACCCCGCCACAAATGCTAAGCCTTCATGGGATAGGTTAGGCCCGTTCTGAGGCTCATTTTGTGAAGCTGTCTCCTCAAACGTGAAAACTGGCCGGGACTGTGCTTCAGGACTGGGGCACATTCCTGGCATTTGAAAGTTGAAGCTCTAGAAACTTGGTCAGAAAACAGTCCAATGCCTCAACTGAATATGTTAAACACGCGTTGCATTGTTTCACGGCACATTTTGGAACTATTTACTTTTATATCTCATCATCCTACTTAAGTTTCTTTATGAGCTGTGAAATTGGAATGTTGAAGGGCAGAAGCCGCAATAGTTCTTTCTGGATTGAGTGTGACTCACCATTTTACCATGGCCTCTTATTTTGAAATATTTTGCTTTCACGACGGCTTGGTATGGTGGTTTGTTGTATTCAATACGCAGTATTGGATGACGTGGTAACAGGGCTAGATGCAACACCATTTTCTTTAAATTGAAAGTTTTTCAAATAGAGCTGTGCGTTCTTACATGTACTTACCCTGGATGGCTCGATGACAGTTTTTGGCTCGGAATTACACCATCCTTGAGCCAGGGTTTCACGTCAGGTAGTAAGGTAGATTTAATTTTGAATGCTGGGTCAATATCAGTGGCTAGGAAATGGTCGGAACAAATTCTTGCACAGTCAATGCCAAATGACTTCTTTCTGTCGCATCTTTTTGCCCATGCTGCTCTCTGAGTTACATTTTTTGGGAATCTGAAGAAAAATACATACTTGTCCTTCGCGGTATTTCTGCAGGTGGCCACCGCACACCGTAAAACCATTTCTTGAAATGAAAATATTTCCTGTCGAAATAAATAAGAATTGACTACCTCTTTCTTTTCATGTTTTGAATGTTGTTTTCAGGTAGGTACAGTAGCGGAATCTCTACCATCAAGTATACTGTTGACGGTACTCCAGAAAGAAACACCTCCATAAACTCCCGATTCATTACTTTGAAGCATTTACGATATGCAGTCAGGCCGCAGGCAGGGGAATGCATTTCAGGTCCTTTGCAGACATGACGATACTTGCACGACGATTTACGGTTACTTATCCCAAAAAAGGAGATTGCTGGCTAATGCTTTTAAAATGTTAATATCAGTAATGGATTGATGCCTTACCATTGCATCAGAAATTCAAATCTGGACAGTATCAGTCTGCATTGAAAACGAACGCAATCTTTCCTAGAAAATGAACGAAATCCTTCAACAGAAATATATCAAATTGAATAGAAAATGTTGGAGAAAATACATGAAAATTCTCTCTCGGAGTTCCTACCTACACTGCCTGCAAGCGATAAGACAAATTGTATGAAAACAAGCGGCGGCACCGGCGACCAGTTTCCATGGCGACGGCGGCAGCCAATCAGCAAAAAATCAACTAGTGACGTCACGGCCAACACACTGGCCGGCATAGGGAACTTAACATGGGATGACACGCCCCTTACTTACTTCTTATTTTATTACTTGACTTACTTCTTATTTTAATCTTCTTCTAGCTTGCACCAGAGACGGTCGAGGTGAATAAAAATTAGTACATAATGTAGACAAAAGAATGTATCCTTCACCTCTATGGTATCATTGCACCACATAAACGCGTTTCGTATTCACTTCATCAGTATGCAGCACAATACAAGTATAAACTGCAGTCATTTATACTTGTATTGTGCTACGTACTGATGAAGTGAATACGAAACGCGTTTATGTGGTGCAATATAACGTTTTTATAAATTTAGTTTTTGAAATTCGCCTAAACATCGTTGTAACTTATATTTGTCACTATGAACACAACATATATATATATATATATATATATATATATATATATATATATATATATATATATATATATATATATGTATACATTACACACATTTCCAGCGTGAATGTACGTCAGCTACTCGGCTCGATCGGTGTCCGGCGGGACTGACCAACTCGTAATTGGTGCTGGTGCACGGCTGTCTCTCCCGTCTGCGCAGTACCTCTCCAGCCAGATTGTCATCGCTCGTGAACAAGGCATCCAGCGGCCACAATGGGGACGGCGTCACCTCACAATGGTGTCCAGCTGGAACTTTACGAGGCGATAGCCCTGCCCGGACACCAGAAGGTCGTAATGTGTGTCCACTCTTGTGAAGCTGTCACCTCTGTCAATGCTTCCCCTGATTGCAATGAATTGCTTATTCGCAGTGGTGGGGAGACGAGGGCTATTTTGATAGGACTCGACAAGGGGATCAAAGGAAAGGAGCTTTAGAGATCTTACCTAAGTGCTAGGTGTATTCCTCTATTGCTCGTTGTCGTGCATTCAGTTGATGTCTGCTATCTAGACTGTTGTGGAGTGACAACACAGTCGTCTCCAGTTTCATCGCTTGATTTGATCAATGTAACATTTATCACATCTCATAGTATATTTTCACAATTCTACACTACACCGTTCTCAACCCAAATGCAAAAATAAAGACAATCATTCTTCTCAATACCAATGTGATGCCTTTCGACTAGAAATGGAATGTACTGAAACGCCGAACAGTTTCTAGCATTAGCACAGGATAGCAAGCGCTGAAAGTGATTCAGTGTTGATTCCAAACACTCGAGAAAGTAGGCAAAACATCATACTTTCGCCGAATTTTCTAGACGGCGAACGCCAGCCTTACATGCCTGATGATATGCTTCAATGGTCCCTATAAAGTAGCTGACTACATGCCACGTTGCTGCTCGCTCAAAGCTCACACTACATACAATCGCGTGCAGAGATAAGAGACTACTCGCACAGACATTATACATTTCGAAAGTTTCGCCGACAACCGCTAATGAGTACAAGTTTATCACAATGCTGACTAGCAGGGCGTTACCTCGCCGGACTTATAGTGGACCCAACTCAACCGTAGTTATGTTTAGATACACATCACCATTCTCATGGCAGTATCATTCCTTCGTTGCGAGATCAATACATGTATTGAAAATAGTGGCAACGTGCCAATTTCTAACCCTGTCTTTGTCGAGACTTGAACCGCCTTAGTACGCCAGCTCTGTTCCCCAGGGTCGATAGGGCTTCGGTGAACTACTGTTCTGACTGGTCTGGCTAGCCTGCGCTTGACCGCCCAAGGCGTACGAGGTCACAGTCTGGGTCACTCCACCAAAACCGCTATTGGGTGGGTACTGTGCCATCATGCCGCCTACGCCGGAGGGCATGGTGGCGTATCTGGCCATGGTGTTGCTGGAGGAGGGGTCGACGCCGGCGGCCACGCCCACCCCGGCGCAGTGACTGCTGAGCGTGTGGTAGCTCTGGTCGACGCCGGTCGCCGCGACCATGCTGCCACCTGTGGGGTAGGACTGGAA
Organism: Lepas anatifera; assembly: GCA_034440635.1. Taxonomy (NCBI): domain Eukaryota; kingdom Metazoa; phylum Arthropoda; class Thecostraca; family Lepadidae; genus Lepas; species Lepas anatifera. The sequence continues at coordinate 3,431,385 of JAOTON010000634.1, forward strand.
CCCCCAGCCGCTGCTGTGCTGCTTGTTTGCCAGTTCCCGCTGCGCTGAGTAACACTGACGGAGGAGAAGATATTGGCGTTAGTTTTGACTTATCTAATTAATTAAGCTGGGGAATCGTCTGGCCTGGATCTAAATTAGATAACTTGGTCTTATGAGAAAGCTGTGCCGGGAGACTTGAAGAAGTATTACAACTGGGCAGGGAAATAATAAGCACCTAGGTAATACATAGATGATTATCATTTCTTTGCAAATACTGTGTATTTTTATAATCATTTAGCTGTTTATTTCTAAAGAGTATGCATTTTCATTATCATTATTTCAGATAGCATGCATGAACCTGATAAAACATACTGAACCGATCATAGCACAGTCGTGCTGGTTCTAACAAGTAGGCAGAGTTTAAGTTTAGACTGAAAACAAGTTGCCCTTAATCCAACTCAAGGGGCAAGCAATATTTATCAACCAGTTCTCTATGATTAGAATATCACGATTAGGCTTGCTATCAGATTTATTGGTGGTTAGAGATAGATATTCCATACCAAATTAAATTTGCAGCGGACAAAAAACTTGCATACGCCTGCAAGGTCCTATCTCATCCTGTTAAAACTGTACATCTGAACAGACCAAAATGAGTTAATCCTCATGATAAAACAAAGAAGTTATGATCCTAAAATGTTGCTCTTAAGCCAACTGGATTAGAGACTTGGCGCAGCCCAGGCCGTGGCTAACCTGCAGGTGGGACATGAGGCGGAGTCGGAGCGGGTCCTGAATGTCCATGCCCTCCACCGTCACCAGGTAGCGAGCCACCTCGGCGGCGCACTCCCGGAACCCAATGCTGTGGTAGTCGACGGCGAACTTGTTCGGATCATAGGCCAGAGCATCCAGACCTGCAGAAGGGAGGGCCGAGGTCAGTCCCGGGACACAGCTGCAGAGGGGAGAGCCGAGGTCAGTCCCGGGACACAGCTGCAGAGGGAGAGCCGAGGTCAGTCCCGGGGCACGGCTGCAGAGGGGAGAGCCGAGGTCAGTCCCGGGGCACAGCTGCAGAGGGGAGAGCCGAGGTCAGTCCCGGGGCACGGCTGCAGAGGGGAGAGCCGAGGTCAGTCCCGGGGCACGGCTGCAGAGGGGAGAGCCGAGGTCAGTCCCGGGGCACGGCTGCAGAGGGGAGAGCCGAGGTCAGTCCCGGGGCACAGCTGCAGAGGGGAGAGCCGAGGTCAGTCCCGGGGCACGGCTGCAGAGGGGAGAGCCGAGGTCAGTCCCGGGGCACGGCTGCAGAGGGGAGAGCCGAGGTCAGTCCCGGGGCACGGCTGCAGAGGGGAGAGCCGAGGTCAGTCCCGGGGCACGGCTGCAGAGGGGAGAGCCGAGGTCAGTCCCGGGGCACAGCTGGATGAGCGCGGCTGAGTTAGCTTTGTTACCGGTTTTGTCAAGCTTGCACAATATCTAAATAATATCTGTTATCTCTGCAATATCTCTTCTATTGCAGTTATCTTGGCTGCAATTGTTTGGAGAATCCGCTACGAAGATGAAGGATTGTCGGAATCGAATCGAAGATTTTTGACATTATGTGTGCATGCAGCCTACAGGCTGATGCCTCCCCTCTGTCGTCACATTACAAAAAAAACATTTTGTCCAAGTTATTGCAGTTTGGTATTTGGGATCGAAGCCTCGCAAGTCATCGTGAGACTTGTAACTGAAAGTCAGACACCAATATCCAAATGAGCAATTTTCACAATGATGGGCTAATTAGGAAGTAACATTTTACCGTCCCACAAAGTGCAGGGACAACCGCCATGCTCAGTCCGCCCTCTCACCAGTGATTTTCCAGTCCATCCATGTCGGGTAAATATTGAGCACCGGAGCGTCTCATGGGAACCGATCCTGACCTTTAACCGGTGCAGTGCCGCTGCACAGTCTTCTGAGCGGACCAGAAACCCAACGCTCTGCCAACTGAGCTGGCGGGGTGATACATACATACATACATACATACATAAATATATATATATATATATATATATATATATATATATATATATATATATATATATATATATATATATATATATATATATATATATATATATATATATATATATATATATATATGTATGTATAGAAATGAATGCACAAAGGAATATTCTTCAGCATAATGGACGCAGTAGTTGGTTACAAGCTCCAAAATGGGTTTCATCCGAAAAACTTCCCGCTGTCATTTAAAACTTGGTATTTGTCCAGCCTTGGAATAGCTATGTTAAATACAATTATCCGGAATAAGCGAACGGCTTAAATACGCCCTATTTACGCATCGGCCGCGGGAACGAGCTTGAACTCATGTAACCGGGAGTTTCTAAGGCAGACGGTCTCCATCGTCTGTTCTCAGATATGTCAGATATCTTGTTTCCCTTCCGTTTTGTATACTTTTATGTGAGTCGATAATGAGTCAATAAGCCTGTCTATACGTCGATAAGTCCGCGAGTCGATAAGTCCGTTCCTGTGATCGGTACGCAAATACAGGGCACTGAAGCTGCTCATGTATCCAGGATAATCACAATTATCGCTTTGATCCCGACAGTAGTCCGAAACCATCTAGAGCCGCACGCGAGTCGTAAGGAAGGGGGCGCGGGTTTGATCCGGTGTTTCCGGTCCCGTGGCTGACACGGTGCTGCTCTCACGGCGACCGTTTGGCGGCGCGGCGCCGTCAGCGCGCCGTGGGAGGGTGGACGCCGCCGCCGCCGCGCCGCCACCTCTGACCCCCATTAGAGACCCCGCCGTAGCGGCGGCCGCCGGCGTGGGAAGCGGCCACCGCGGCGGAAGTAGCGGCGGCGACGGCGCGTGGTGGTCGCCCGCCGTTAGAGGCGACGCCAGGAGAGGATGGCGGATCTGCTGGCAGGGGAGTCGACGCTCGGGATGTCCAGGGTTGGTGCCAGTCTGCCTCCGCGCCGTTTTGTTCTTGTGAACGGCATAACAAGGATGCCTAGGCTGATATGGGTCGCTTCCGTCCGCCCTTGTCCTTCGGTGGGCAGTAGGCACTAGTGGCGGGTGAGGTCTCAGCCCCGGCCGGACGGAATCAACCGAGTTTGGTCGTCTGCTGCGACAGCCTCACGGCGGCGATCGTGTCGCGAGTCTTGGAGACTACAACTGGTGCTGAGGAGATAAGTCGCTAGCACCAGCCGGCTCGGAGACCGCAGCGTCGTACGTGAGAGGAACACCACGGCAGTTCCGGAGCGGCGTTCGGCCAGGAATCATGTCTAATGAATTCACCGCCACCTTTTTTGTGTGAATGAAAACATACAAGTTGGACAGTTGCATCACCATGGTACAAAAAGAGGTAACCGTACATTTTTACCTTCATATTTTATCAAAAAGGAAACAAATAGGCATTGGATAACGAAAACACATTTTAGATTTCAATGCCCATTGTATAACAGTGGTTGACAGATATTTACACTTAAACCAACACAGCAGGCAGACGAACGCGTTTCGACAAAAATTTTCTTCTTCAGCATCTATGGTAGGAGGGATAAGGTACCCGTCATCAAGACATGCAGCAGTTTCATCGTTTGGATTTTTGTGCAAAATTATCGTGCGACAGAACTATAAAGGCACCGTTTTTTGAGGATATTCCAATAATGCTTCTTGAATTATTCTATAATGTATACAAGCAAGCTTCGATATGAGACATTCTAGACTTATCACTGTTCTAAATAATTATATTTTTTATTTTATCATCATTATTGTTTTTGTTATTATTATATAAACTATTATTATTTCTCTCTCTTTGCTTAACCAACTCCTAATACAGCCGCAGATTTTGCCCATTTCATGAAGCCTGGCCTAAGGTTAAAAGTATCATTTTTAGCTATATGTGCTGCTTCTGTAGCTTTCCTATTACCTTTGTTTTTACAAACTTCTATAATTTTAGCTCTATCCCAGTTTGGTAGATGATTTGTTTTCATGGAATGTATGACAAATGCACTGAATTCTGAGTTGTTTCGAAGGTCTCTTCTATGTTCTTTTAATCTTGTTTTTAGACCCCTTCCTGTTTCACCTATGTACGATTTCGTGCACGACCCGCACGGCACCTGGTACACTACACTTTTTGGTTCTGGGTCATCTGATCTTTCTTTTTCGCTAAGATGCTACTAAGCTTTTTACCGGAACAAAATGCTACTTTACAACCCGTTTCTTCAAGTTTGTTTGCAATAATTTCAGCTGGTTTGGAGTAAGGTATCGTAACACATCGTATCTGTTTCTTTTTGTTGGATTTCGCGGATCGTTTTCTTATACCTAGAGCTCTCTTCTTCATATTTTTCAAAAATCCTCTTGGATATTTTAGCTTAGTGAACAAGGTCATAATATGTTCTATCTCTTCTTGCAGGTATTCATCACTACAAATACGGAAGGCCCTAAGAAAAATCCTAATACTACTCCTCGCTTTCACTGTGACCTGAGTAACAATGTACATAGCATGCATGACCTGAGTGACCTGAGTAATAATGTAGTTGTATACATTATAGAATAATTCAAGAAGCATTATTGGAATATCCTCAAAAACGGTGCCTTTATAGTTCTGTCGCACGATAATTTTGCATTTTTGTCGAAACGGGTTCATCTGCCTGCTGTGTTGGTTTAAGTGTTAATTCAATGCCCATGTTCCCGTGGAAGTACGTGAAACACGGCGATGCAGAAAGTTTGTTGAAAAATGGCTAACTAGCTCTTAAAGTTAGGTTAGGAGATATCTGCAGATATCTGCAGCAATCAATCGTCCGTAGCCATAAGCTGCCAACATGAACGGGGGCCGCCCCAACATGCGTAAATAAGTCTATTGAAACCTAATAATTTCCCAAATACGTTGTCTGAAGGATCTAAGAATGTCAACACATCCGTTAAAATTTCGGTTACCACCTCTATCTCCTGCTTCTGAGCCTCAAACATTCAACCAAACTCATCGAATCACCATCATCCTCGATCACCATTCACTGTTCAGCCACACCGCTGTTTCCGGCTGTGGAATTTTAGGCATTCGCTGGCCCAGAGAGCACCGCTGTTTGCCCCGCGTCTGCACCTACCCCCGCCGCCGCACCGGCTGTGTGGCGTCGCATCTCCAGCTGATGCGGCCACTTCCGCTGCCGCTGCTGCTCAGAGCTGGGGCGCACCGCACCTGGCGGGCGGCAGCAGCGGCGGCAGGCATGGGAACGACGCCCGCCCCACGCGCTGCCGCCAGCGTAACGCACGTGGGAACGACGGTGAGGTGACGCCGGCCGGTCACACCGGCGTCACGGGCACGACGGTCAAAGGGGAGACACTGGCGCTGGGCCAAGCACTGTTTGGAGGTTATAGCAATCAGAGGGAGATAACGTTGGAGGCGAATTTCAGGGGCTCAAACTTCGAGTCATTACCGGGAATGGGTCTTCATTGGTCTCCTGCACGCATGTATGAATAAGGAGGCTGAAGCCTAAGGGACGGTACAAAGAGCGGGGTGCCAAATAAAAACGGGGCCAGCCTGCACCTGCAGTTCAGAATAGTGCACCTGTTGCTGTTAGGGGTGAGAACAGCACTTGCTGTGAGCAAAAACTGGTCCAAGACAGACTTCTGAAGGATGCAATTCCTAACAAGGGTCTAGCTATGGAACGTGTGACTGATGTTGAGAATGCGATGGGCGAGATTACTGTCAATGGTGATTTGCGTTGAACAGTGTGGCTGCAGGGGCTCATTTTAACAAATTAACGTGATCTTGAATTGGAAAATGGCATGCATTGCACAATGAATAGCTTACTGGTCTAGAAAAAGAACGATAAAAGTAAGACCGTGGTTTATGAACCAGTAGCAAATGAATTAGAACATAAAACAGGGTCTGTACCTACAGAACGCTAACTATACCGGAAACGATGTCAATCCCAACTCCGACAATCAAAAAGACATGGGCTTTCTCCCAGGACTGTGGCATGCCCTGCGGCCTGAACAGAAGCAGCCGTTAGACCTCAAGGCCGTCCAGCTGACCCTGTGGTCTGAGGTCGCCAGTTGACCCACTGTTGCGCCGTCCGGTGGGGCCGCCGGAAGTGGGGCTGGTGCGCAGGAAGCGTCCTCAACCAACCCCTACTGGCCACCGGAAAGAACCGCGTGGGCCCGATACATCGACTGCACGCCCTGCCTGCTCACGGCCGCTGATTGTAGGGGTTTCAATACTCGGACTGTATTGGATATACCTCCTATAGAAAATGTGTATTTTTCCTGTTGTAATTAACTGCCCCAGTTTCATCAAGGCTCGGGGTGTTGATTCGGAGGGGACGGTTGGAGTTTTAGGGCACGGCAGCCCTAAAACTCCAATTCAGGTATCCTCTAACTCCAGGTGCTGATCCATACGGCCAATTGAGCGTATTTGATATATTGGATTTTTGCAGCATGCAAGACGTTTCGGACACAGGGTTCCTTCGTCAATTGAATAAGCACTGATGATTAAAAACTAAGACACCGTTAGACAAAAACACGATAAATATCCCTGTTCACCGTTTCAAATGTTTGACAATTGGTATATATTTAAACCAAGAGTCATTTGAATCGTCTAGACAATAAATGTATACGAAAACCTATCAAATACCTCCTAACTCAAGGCTAAGTGTCCTAATGCAGCAGACCGCCTAACAAACCCGGGTTCTGAATTGTGAGCCAAAGGGTCTTGAACTGTGTGTGCCACCCCAAAAGCTTTCTGAATTGGTTTTGTCACACCGCTTTGTACAATGCTGGCGTTTTCCCATTTTTGTAAGTAATGACATTGATATATATGTTGTACAGTGTTGTTTGTGTCCAAATGGTTTTTACCGTCGCATCTATGTTCACTCGATCTTGTTGGAAGAGCTTGGCCATTTTCTCCGCCTTGCACTAGACAGGGTCCAGGACAATTAGCTTTTTGCATAAGACACTGTTTTCACTTACTTGATTTGTCTTCCTCTTAAACAAGTTTCCGATTTTCTTCCCGAATTTGGTTTTGGACCGCGGCTTTGAGCTTTGACCGTGGCTAACGCGTTACCTAGATGGATCGCTTAGTATAATATATGAGTAGTATAGTACTGTGTATCATGATTCCTTGTCTTCCCGAATTGATACATATTCAAGTACTACCCCCTTAAAGGTCGAGGAGATCATTTCGGCGTGCATCGAATTAGGAATCGTGATGTTTCTTCCGGTCATTTTATTTTCTTTTGCGTCGTTTTCAGCGTGTTGTTTTTCGTTGGTGTTTCCTTCCTTGCTTTCTTTTTTCTACCTCTTTCTTGATTTTTTCGCTTTCTCTCGTAGTTGAAATATAAATGTTTTGGCATATTGAATGTGTCAAAATTCTGAACATATATGGTTAATTTTGTCCTGAAAAAATCCTTATTGCAAATACGAAGGCTTCTGACGATAAAGGCTGTATTTTCTGCACTTCTCGCTCTTTTGCTGTGTTGAATAAGGATGTATGCAGCCGTCCTTGCAGAACAGTTTACTATAGACTTAAAACTCTACCCCGTCCTGTTTTCTATCATTAGCATGTCTAAAAAGGGAAGAGTTTGGCGATTTTTATTTTCTATTGAGAAATGTATTTTTGGGTCGATGTCACTGAGAAGCTCCGTTTTTTCTCCAAAGTTTGTTTCCTTTGGCACTAAGTAACTGCATCATCCACACGCCCTATCCATGTGGAGCACTTCTCTAACATTTCTTTATAATGGCGTTCCTCGAGTTTCTCCATGCATAGGCATGCAACGACTTAAGTAGTGACCCCATGGGTACTCCACTTTTGTCTTAAGGGTTCCAGGTGTGATACCAGCCTAGTCCTAGCTTGACTTAGGCAGCCGACTAAAAACTTCCAACAGACAAGGGAGCAGCGTGCGATTCGTGTCAGCTCAGGACATTTCCTTGAACTGAACCGATAATGTGAGTAAGGCCGAATCTTAGCCATTGAATTATCATAGAGCCTGTGTTTTGACATTTCACAAGCCACCTCCAGAAAAGCAAAACAAGTACACAAATATATCACAGGAACAAATATTGATATACTTCAATCATATCAGCTAGTCCTGGCCCTAGAACATCTCCAACAGCCAAAAAGTGAAATATGGAAATAAAATCAAAACCGACCCAACCTAACAACTTAAAGCAAAGGTAAACAGAGTTATATCCAGAGTGAATGCTGTTAATGGTAGAGTGCATTTGGTAAATTGCGGAGGAATTATCATTGGGATATGTGTATGACACAGCAAAAAACCATAAGATCTGTAATATTCTCCGGCCTCCGACCTATAATATCACAGGTAGCCGCTGCAACATATAAGCTAGTCAAACGTCTGAAGCAGCTACTAAATCCTATGTACCATCCAAACGTGGCAATGAATCTGTAGACGAATTTTTGGACAATCTGAGCGTTAGAAAACCGTCAGGGTCCTGCCTGACCACCTGCGTCCTCTTCCAGTGAGGTCATTGTGGCCAGTAGGGACCATTTAAGCCTACATGGCCCACTCTGACTTTCAGGACCTTCCTTAACTAAAGAGGCCTCTAAACTAGTAGAACCAACTGTTCTCCGTAGGGCTCTTTATCGTCAGTAGGGCCCTCTCTGGTCAGCTGGGCCTCCTACAGAGGCAGTTGGGGACTGCAGCCCCCTGAGTACCCCGGCAGGCACCTCGAGGACGTGCTGCCCGACGGCCCTATACTCCTTGGACCGCCCTGGAACTCCATGTCAGACAGGGAACTCTCACGCCCTCTGCAGAACTCCATCGTTGAAGGCTAGTGTCTCTGATATTTTTTACACTGGATAGCTATTTACTTAAAGGGAATGTGGCACCTCGGTGCATTTCAAGACTGCGGTGGTTTTAGAGGCTATCAACGTCGAAACTTATGCATTTTTTAATTTTGACCAGTTGTTCTCAGTTCGACTGTTGGGTCGGAGTCTCACTAAAGTCATCAATGGACTTGTCACGGAGACCCCGACCCCACCACCCGAACGAGCAACTCCCTCAATGGAGGGTTAATTTAGAAGCCAAGTTTAACGTCCACAAGCACAGGGACGGCCGCCCCGCTCAGGTCACCCTCTCACCAGTAGTTGCCAGCCGACCTGTACGTCGGGTAACTATTGAGCGCCGGAGCGTCTCAGGGAACCGATCCCAAGCCTGGACATGCACTGCCACTGCATGCTTCTGAGCAGCGGGCCGGAGCCCAACGCTCTACCAACTGAGCTACGGGGCGGCATTTGGCTTCTTTCGGATGAAAAATTGCTAATAAACCTAATATTTCGCTCTCTTTCTGATAGCAATAGAAATACTCCAAATTATCGAGTATGAGCGGTGTATTATTATCATATTATCACATTATCATATCGCCGTATGAGCTTAATTCTCTGTGACAGACTGAACTTGCTTGATTTCCGCCAAAAATAAAACATATGCAATTGGATCGTTTTAGCTAAAGGAAGTTCCCATTAGGAGGTCAGGTGATATTGATTGATATCTTCTATTGTTCTTGAGATATTAAAACATATGTCTCGCTTCCAACTAATCAATAAAACAATTTATATCTTTGTATAATCGACAGTACCAAAGTGACGTTTAGCACGTGGATTTAAAGATATCAAAGGAACACATAGAGATCTACTATAACTAGAGAGGACATCCTGTACAAAAGGGCAATACCCCGACGTCAAAATTGAAAGTTTTGTTAGTACAAATCTTGGCCAGGTTAATTGGAGAATCACGTGCTAATTTCAATGAGAGCTTCTGGATTTAGGCCACGACTACATAATTTTCGCAGCAAAAGACATTATTCATTGCGAGGATTCTTGGCACATTAGGTCGTTGTCATGACAACCTCTTCTGGAATTGTGTGAATTAAATTAAATTGAATACCATTAGCACAGAAGTATTTTAGTAAACAGTCACGAGCTTCCTCTCAGAGGTCCGGATTTGTACTAACAAAACGTTCAATTTTGACGTTCACACAGGTGTGCTGTCCGCTCTAGTTATGGTGGATCTCTATGAAGGAACATTTATCCACGCGGCAGGCGGAGCAGGGCTTCAGCATGGTGTAATTTCTCTTAGATCACCTCATGTCCCGTAACCAGACCGGGGAGGACGGGGTTGGTGGAGGATGAGTCTTGGCCTTTTTCTCCGCGAATGGCGAGTTCGGGGGCAAATGAAATGTCATCCAGGTGGTTTCTCGGCATGCTCTATTACATAGGTATCTCAGTTCCAAATCCATTATGAAAGTACCACATTCCTTTTAAGAATACCTCGTCGACGACGGTCACATTTTAAAGCCTATCGTTTTCATTGAGCACGTCCCGATCCGCCTTAGGTTGTGGGAGAGGTTACACAATGAGATTGAACATTCTATGTGCAAGGCATGTTATATCTGAGGAAAACCAACAGCGTGGATTTGCTGTCAGACTCTGTGGGTCTGTGAAAAATCTTATACGGCCAAAGTTTCTTTCCCAAAGCCCGGAATCCACTACACTTGTATTCACTGATTTAAGGGGGAGCACCACAATAGTGGTGCCCTTGGTCCATCCAAGGGGAGCACGGTACCCCGGTGCCCCCCTCCCCCAACCGGTTCCGCCAGCTATGGCGATACCTACTTTTTTTACTACATCAGAAATTATTGCTGGACTACATTTTGAAGACCCCTTGAAATTGCATTCGTCATTTACCTTTTGAAGATAGCATTTCCAGTTTTGCTAAGCGCTGCTTTTTCAAAGTTGTCGGTCCAAGACAACTTTAAAACGGCATGTTTCGTCTCTTCTTATCTTCGGGCATGGAGAAAAGAATTTTACGATGTAGATTGTGTAATTCGACTCATGCTCCCTCAGAAAAAATATCGATACCAGCAAACGTCTTAAAAGCATACAAAATAGTTGTGGCCCAAGCTTCAACATGCATCGCATAAGTTAAAACGAAGAGAACATAACTACCCGGACACCAAGTACATGATGGTGAGGACACACCACTGACCTTTTGCATGGAGAACCTTCAGATGATCGACCGTCATTTGAAGAATTTCAGCCTTTTCCAGTTTAGCTGAGCCCTGTTTTTCGAAGGCTGTCGGCACCAGCCTGCGCAGCTCCGCCAGTGAACTGTTGATTCGGTCTCGCCTCTTCTTTTCAATGACTCCCCGCCGGCGCTTGCGGTGCGTGCCGAATTCGCCCGTTTCTCCCCTGCAGATATAATTAGTGCTGACTCATCTCCGATCATCAACAGTATGGTTATTGGCATCATGCTATCACACACTGTGTTACAACTGAGAATACCATACTTAATACCAGCTGAGAATATCTTAATGCATGAGAATACACCAACTTAAGACAGAATCAATAACTAAGAGCCATGGCATACTTAAATTGAACCATTATCATGACTTCGCTAACGGCTCGCAACAGTAACGGGCTGTCTGGCGATGTCCCATAGGGGCGCGAAATCTGATCTTCTACGATTCAAACTAGTATCGGATCGTCATACTCAAACACCAAACACCAGTCTGTATCTGCCTAATGCCGAGATAACAATAAGTGTTAATTTAGCGTTAGCGGCGCTTGAGGCGCCGGGTGTGTACACGCCAAGTTATCCAATATATCAAAACCACATAAAAACCAGAACCGGATAGCTAAGAGAGAACGGGAACTCACTCTCGGCAATCATCTGCGAATGCGTCGTCACAATCACTGTCACTGACGGAACGTTTCATCCTGATCATGGCCACCTCCGTCTTCAGACCCGTGTTACGGCGTCGGTGCCGGCGTCCAGTCACGTGACCCGTCGCCGCTCGCGCACGTGCTGCGTCCGACGCGGTCGGAAGCGCTCCCCTTTCTGACACACGACCGAGCGGCGGCCGGGCGCGCGCCGCCGCCGGCGGCAATAACTGCGCATGCGCAAGTCGACCCGACGCCACCACCCTCGGCGACCCGTGTTCCCACGCCGCCGCGTGAGAACGACGAATCGCAAAGCGACGGTCGCGCGGCGGCCGGCTGCGCGCGGGACGCGACGCTGCTGGGGTGGCGTACTTCGTCCGATGCCGACGGGCCTGGGGAGGGGTGGCGGCGGCCTGTGGTGTTAAATGGGCACGGTAAGTGCAGAGTGCGTGATCGCAGTTTACTGTGACTGAAAATAACGTGTGGCGGCGTTCCTGATAGAACTCAGCCCAGCATTTTTTGGAGATAGCTTTTCCGAAGTGATTGTGATAGTGATCCTCATACGCTCTTGCTCTGAAGGGTGGCCATCGTGTTGTCAATGCCTCCGTAAAGGCCGATGCAATGTCTTCGAGGTGCTTTTGAAGTCAAGAGGTAGTGCTACAAACTCCACGAATGATACCCAAAACAGGCTCATTTTCTTATGCTTAATTTTTCATCAGAATCAATCAGGGGCGTGAATTTCCGAAAACCATTGACGGTGCCCAAATTTGAAAGAAATATAATAACCATCACCCAAAAACAATACCATGATACCCATTATCTTTGTTTTGGTCCTCACACAGGCCTGCTGAAGCAAACAAAACCAGTTTAAAGCTCTGAAAATGATAAATAATCAAATTTACGTGCGTTTTTAAGACTAATTCAACGTTCCATTGGGTGTGCCCGGGAATCCCCAAAGAGATATATCAATCTATTCACCTTGAATCAATTATGTTGAAAAATAACTGTAGATTGAACACAATTTAAATACCTTGAATCGTGCGAATAGCTCATGCGATAATATTTCATTTTGTGCTGTCGCGGCCAGCGCCGGGGTCCAAACTTGGTGAGATGGCCACACGTGTCGCCTTAATGTAATGTTAACTGTCAGCCTCAGGAGTGTGTCTTGGCTTGGGCATTGAGCTCACAGCCTTCACAAAACTGATACACGTTCCATCCAAACACCTATTCCGTCACATGATTTATATTTACAGATCACATCGCTTCAAAACAAAAACATTCGCCTATTTGTTGCCCAACTCCGCTTATTAATCATAAACATTTTTTTTCATTATGAAGTGATTGAGACTCCTCGCAGCTTTCAACACCACATCCAAAAAGCTGTCCGCATGGCAGGGGCGGCGCCACGGCTCTGTGTCAGGGGAGAGTAAAGTATCCTGGATACAGCGGGCAAAGCAGCTGGACAGACCTCTTGCGATTGTGCATCAGTACCCCCGCTCCAGTTGAGGATGCAGGCAAACGGCGCCTCCGGGACCGACACCGTTTGTGAAACTTCTTTCGGTGATTGGTTCTTTCCTTTCTCCATTCTGTACACGAAAACGTATCATGAAAGAAGTTGAATAAAAACCGTCTAATTTCTACACATTAAATATGCGAATTCTTATTAAAAGATGAGTTTTCGATAAAATTCCCTTAAAAGTATGGTGCAGTTTTTTGTTTCTTTTTTGCCCTGAAATTTGTTTTGGGCAAAACCATATTTTGGCTCCTTCCTTTCAAATCTTAGGGGCACTTAACCTCCTGCCCCGCCCCCCGTGGTGCCGCCACTGCCACAAGGGGTGCATATGCTGGTAGTGTTCAAAGTAATCGAAGTAAATGGGAAGCTCTGCAGCACATGTCGCCCCTATTTTCTGTGCTGAGAAAATCATACAGAATGAATTTTCCGATTCCTGTGTCGTACTTGACTGGTCGCATATTTGGTTTAGTTTCCTCTCTGTTCACATATCCAAAAATATTCTCGATAGCTACCAACGTCGGCGGGATTACAATCCCAAAGCACCATACTGTGACACCTTAAAGCTTACATCAACGCCTGGTCTCTGAGCGACATTGGGTGTCGGATAGGAATCACTCTATCCAGACTTCGTAACGGTCACCCTCACGCCACCCACCCCCTCCACCTCAGCGCCGGGCGCCCACCGGAGTGGCGGAGTTGGGGCGAACCGTTTTCGGTAGCTCACCTGCTGGGTGAATATAAAGACTTCCAAATTGGAAGGCGACATTTTTCTGGTTCACTTTGTTCGAATCGGTCACTGGCGAGTGTGTGTCGGTAAATGTGTCCAATAGTATTAAATATTTGGAAAATAAGCGTGTCAATGTACTCAATGTCAATGCTCACCTTCATTGTGGGTGTTTCAGCCAGATCTTCAGTGCAAAAAGTTAAGCTTAAGACTGAAAGCGGTGGTGCAGTTACGCATGTAGATTATTCGGAGCTTGAGAATATTTTCTCTATCAACCACTTGATATGAATCTATGCATATTTTTATTATTTGTCAACAACCTTGGCACTAAACATGAAGTTGTGGGTGCCACATGACCTATGATGTGATTGCCGCATATAAAACTCCTGACTCCAGCTAACGCAAAAAGCGTGGCAATTTTCACTTCTATCAACTTAAAAGAATGTGCTCAAACGTAGTGCACCTCACTAGGAGCAAACATACGGGCTTTAAAATGGGGTTCACGAAAAAGTTGCGCTGATTCCGAACTCCTGAGCATACAGACAGCAACTGAAGTGACAGTCGAGCAATAATGTTCCTCGTACATACATGGCACACGGACCCGAGCATCTGCACGTGAAACACGACCGTGTTTCGAGTGTGCGCAAAAGCGGGCTGGTGACCTTGAATATCACGAATGATCTCGCAAAATAAAGAATAGTCATCATCAACGTTTTCTGTAGCCCGATGAAGAACGCACAGCAAACTCAGCTCTTCCTGAAGCTTACCTGCCTCTACATGAATGCTGTTCCAGGAAATAGAAGGCGGAGCTTAGATGGTATTCGTGCAAAGAGAGCAGATCTGATGTTTGATGATGAGCTGATGTAGAGCATGAATATCTGTGATGCTCCAGAAATTAAAAATCCCCACATCAGCTACATTATTTGAAAACATTCAGCTGTTGATTGTTCAGAATAACATCAATTGTTACTGTTAACCCTAGCCCTACCGGAGGTGTTCTAAACCATCGCACTACGGGGGGAGTGGTCGATTCGAGCCACCTTCCACTTGGTATTTTGACACTAAGACAGAAAGATACGGTAAGTCACAATGTGTTGCTTGTGGCATAAAATTCCTGATGGCATGTATTTGGTACCTTATGTCAAATAGTGACCTTGAGAGGGGACATATAAAAATAAGAATCACTCTGAGAAATACTATTACACTACGCTCCATACATTTCATCGTGTAGTTCTGACGTGCGGAATCATACACAATGTATCTACGACGCGCTTTTGCGATACCGCTTGGTAAAGAATATCCCATTGAGACATTTGCAACATTCTGCAGGTTCAGCAACATCTATGAAGTCTTTAAAGATCAATATATGACCTTTACAGTCCAATTTGACCTAATAACTTTTCGCCATCCTTTGGAGTATGCGAGCAACTACAGAATGAGTAAAACGGCTTGCAATGCACCAGAATGTTTTTATCTATACTCGTGCATGCAAAATTAAACCATTTCAGGTCACTGGTCTTTACTAAGCTTGGAATTTTAAAGGTCAATGAGCTAGCCAATGGTGATCCAGTGCTCAGGAACTGGCGTTAGAAGCGTGCCCAAGCAGATTTTAGATAAGACTGACAAATATCATTTAAGGTTATTGACATGATTTGAGCTGTCTGATATTTTCTGAATTTAGATGACCTTTCGCTATCAAACTGCCGGGGCAGTGTCGGATTCAAGAGCGGCCTAGGGGGATTCAAGCCATCAACCACTTCCGGGAAACATCAGATAAAAACATTATGGCCGGGGAAAGGTATCATCCCATGCAAAGACGAGGTAAATAATACGTCATAGAAAATATTTCATACGTAAAGATGTAGCACGATCCTTAAGCCACAACTCTTGCTACGCTGTAAAGATGGTAACATGTCTAGCAAAGTCGCCGCTGCAAACATAACAACTAAAGTAAACTATCAACGAAAATGAGCAGTAAACACTACTAACATATTTCGGATGGAACGCTCAGAAACTTCTCGGCTCAACTCGGTGTTTGCAATGTAAAGGGAATGTTATTCCGAAGAAAATATCGACTTAATTCTGATAGAACGAGATGGAGTGAGCTCCGGTTAATTACAGATGTAGAAATAGGTAATGCACGCTGATTTGGTGACTACTCGTGAAAAACAAAATTTGTGGCATATTTTGGTCGGGATTTGGCATATCTGGCCGCACATTTTTTCCGCATTTGGCATGTTTGCCTCCCAGACACCTGACATCGTTGGTCTTGCTTCGGCAGCTAACATTTTGCGTTGTTTGAGTCATTGCTTACTTTTTACGGTACACACCTGGTACCTATGTTACTAAGATCCGGCCCAACACCCACTACCATCCTACTTGCACCAACTTTGTTCCCATGACCATATGTGTGCACAGCAATAACCATTGACTTTCTACAAATTAAATTAACGTCACGTTTGCCCTCCTTTCCCATAGCACCCCTGGGACCAGCGGGTGCCCTGCATCCTAATCCCATCCTCGTCGGCTCGCCAATCCTCACGGGTCCCCCTCCCCCGATCATCACCACCTGCTCCCCTCCGCTGCGGTGCCTACACCCCCTCCCCTCACACACACAGCAGCCGCGCGGGCGCGCCGACAGAGCGGGGACAGGTGCGCCATGCTCGCGCGAGCGTCGCTGCGCTGACTGCGGCACGCGTGGTATGTCAGGAATGCGCGTCCTGCGTCGCTGGCGACGACTGTCGCTGCCGACGCGGCCGGGGGACGCCAGTGGCACGTGCCCTCGCGTGCGCCATTCCAAAGACCGCAAATGTTGCCAAAAGCATTGTTGTCGCATTCAGTTGAAATAGCTGCCAATAGGTACGAACCTGCGCTGTGCCGAGGGGATTTCCAATACCCCTTGGTTCTCAGGCTTAGCTTCAGACCATGCATAAATAACCCTTTCAGTGCATGTCAATAAATTATCGATTCAATTGAGAGGGGTATTTTAGGAAAAGCATGTGGTGCATTGCGTGGTTATGGTATTTAAAAATAGTTTCTTATGATCAGTCATATTCTCATACATTCTTCGGGAGGTTGAAAGCAATTTATCGTAAGACTTCTCAGGAATTGTTGCGGCATTGGCCAAGGGACCAGTGTCCCATTGTTTATTTTATCACTAGGCTAGCCGGGTAGGAATCGAGGAATATAATTTTTATGCGTTCGACATCATTTTTAAGGGTGAGATTGTGAAATGTCACTGCTCTGTCGGCCAAACAATGAGCCGAAAATCGTTTACAGTTTTGGAATCTGTAGCCATATATATGTGTCTATGTTTTCTAAATATCACGAGAACGAACATTGCAATAATACCACTTCCTATTTATTTACAAGCATTGGGAAACATTCAGTGCCAATGTCATGATCTATGTTTACATTAGGTACTAAAAGCTGTTTTGTACGGTTCAGCTCTTCATCCATCTTTTGATAGGTGGAACAGTGTTTAAGGGCTCTTCTAATGAAAGCTGTGAGCAGGCTGCGTTGTGTTCATTGTGATTCCTTGGTTCGTAGGTTTTCTGTAAACAGTAGTTTGAAATTTATTGTCAGCTACTTCAATGAGAACATCTAGAAACGGTAGCACGTTATCACGGCTGAGTTCATAAGTGAACTTGAGGACTAATACGTCTTCAAGTTTTTGATAAGGAGATTCAGCTGTTCTAAGTCTGTGACTTCTGTTAATGTGTCGTCGGCAGGGTCCGGAGGCCGGAAAGCTGGAGCGAGACGTTCCCAAGGCCGTCCACCCAGTTGTGGCTGGTCTTCTCTTGGACCGGCTGGGGAAGTATACAATAGTAATGAAACAGCCGATCAGAGTAGCGCCACTCATGAGTCAGAGTCAGAGCTTAACTAAAAATCTGACTCATTTGGCTCTGAGTGGAGTTGAATGTCGACCGGTGAGTGGAGCTGAGTTGAGTTGGTTCACATCACACGAATGAGCTAAGTTAAGTTGACTAAAAAAGCCAGCGAGTCAAAAAGTTGACAAAAATGTGACTCAACAGATACGTATAATGCTGCATATAAGTGTTTGAATATGTATACATTTTAGAATGCTGTTAGCTATGTCAATTATTCTGGTCAGTTGACTTATAATGCCACAAGCGTACAAAGTTGGATCTCTAGAGCTGTGACCTTACCTGATGGGTAATGCCTATGGAGGTGCAAGTATTGCTTATGCTTGGTGTAATGCTAAGCTGCTAGTAGGAACATAAAAGAAAAACGGTTCGAACATATTACAATCATTGATCTGTTGATCTATAAAATCAAAATTAGTTTATTTACATATTCTAACTATAAATTTACAATATTTTCTAGTTAATGCATGGTTTATATTTTCATCCATTTATATTCATTAATCTATCTATTTGATTTATTACTAACTCATGTATTATAAATTATTGATTTATGTATTATTATTTATAAAATAACTTTACTTTGATCTAGAGTCAAAATTGAGTCGGCTTGTGTTTTGATTTGAGTCAGAGCTGAGTTGACCAGATTGAAGTTGGAGTCAGAGTTGAGTCAGCTCACAGGATTTCTTCTGGTGAGTGAGTTGGAGTTGAGTCAACCGCTTTCTACATGCGACATGAATTGAGCTAACTCCCCAAAATTCTGAAACACACAATTCTGGAGACGATCTCCTTCAGTCTTACCAGCAACTTGGCCCGTAGTCAAAGCATTGTCTATAGTTTTCTCAACATTTTTTCATGTTATAAATATGATAAAAAGGGTCCAAACATCTGCAATATAAAGAAACTTACTCTTAATGAATCTGGTTGAAGTCCTCCGAAAAAGCTTAAAACTAAATTTTTCAGTCGAAAAAGTGGGTAGGCAAAAATATAAACTTCTTGTGTCCCGTTATGTTTATTTAAGATCATACGAAATCCAACAACTCGTAATATTACTCGTAATACAACTCGAGACCATAGGGCAAAGTATCATTCCTCAATGTTTCATATCTTGACACAACCTCGTGGTGGTGCACAGCTTTTTGCTGCCAGTTGATCAAGAAAGCAAAGTAATGCAAACACTGTAAAATCTTCACTGAATTTAATAAAAGAGCCAATAAGTCTATGGTTTCTCAAATGATGAGAGCGGGACAGCCTAAAGTGGGCTTTATTGTACACATCATCGTGTTTGGGTTTTTAGAGCGCACCGACAACACAGGACATACGGCGCTCATAGCTGCTAAGAAGACATCTCAGTATCAACACGTCAGGTAGTAAAACCAGTTGGTTACGTCCTAAAAAACTATAATATCTACATGGCAATATCAGATACTAACAATGAATGTATCACATCAGATGAAGATATCTGTGAGTGATATGATATAAGAGAGCTCCACAACGGGGCACTGTCCCATAAGAGATTCCAATGAGGGTGATCCCCCCAGATGTCGTGCTCTTTCCATCTAGTAGTCTTGACAACCAACGAGAACGTGACTCACGCTAAGCAAGTTACACAACGTGGGCACTCGGCGGCTCGCCTCCGCTCAAGCGGAAATGATGGGTGACGTCGGTGTGGCCGATTCGCAACCGAGAAAGGACCACCTCCTCTCTCCTTGACCCCACATCAGCCGATGTCCACTTCCCTTCCATAGGTTTAAGATCTCTCCATTTGGAACCTCTAAGGTCCTTCTCCCAACTCCGTTGCCAGTTATCTGTAACATGATTGTTAACTGTGGCGTACAAGTGAAAAAAAAAACGGAACGCGAAGGCCAGGGAGAGCAGCACGTTCACAAGCAGTCTTTGCAGCCCTGTCTGCCCTTTCATTGCCACTGATTCCACAGTGACTCGGGAACTCTATAATCTCGACAGCTTTCCCTTTTGCCTCAGACTGTGTAACTTCAGCCTTATGAGGCCCAAGAGATAATATGATGACACATTATAGAAATAGAATGAATTCAACGCCAGTAAAAAAGACAGTGAATTGGTACAAATCGCAGAACTTCCTCGGCCTCAGCTTAGAAACCTAGTCCAAACAGCGAAAAATGGCGTACAGTTCTGAGGTAAAAACGGATCCTTCTTGCGCCAAACCACAAGTCTTCTCAACATCGTCACCAACAAATGCACACCCTGTGCTATTATCACTTTTTGAGCCGTCCGTGTGGAAACAGACGTGGTTTTCGAACGACTCCGAACAAAAGGCAATAAATATCTGGCGCGTCGCTTCAGCGGGCAAGATTTTGCATTGCTCGAGTAGGTCTGTGCTCGTGGGAGCTGTCGAGGTGAGCCTTGGTTCAATAACACCTGCTTCATGTGGTTCTACAAGCCCGGTGTCGATACCAGTCTCTGCCAGCAAGGCACGGACTCTCACTCCCAGGTGACGGGCTGAGAAACGGCCTCATACACAACAATACCGTAGTCGATTTTCGAGCGAATGAGAGACCTATATAGCATGAGAAGCATCTTTCTATCGAAGTCATACCTATCTCATATTTGTCAGTACTTTAAGTATATTCAGTGATTCGAAACATTTTCTGCGGAGTTCCTTCAGGTACTCCGCTTCACTGCACTCCTTTCTTCCACCTTCCTCGCAATCCACCGATACCAGAGGAATATTCAGATACTCCAGTCACCCACCAAACATATTTGCTTGAAATTCTACGGCTATGTATGCAAGAGTTTGGCTATGGAGCTATAACTTCTTTCTTCAATGTATTTACATTTCCTTGAGGGGGATTATGATGGCACCCCTTCCGATGCTTTCAGGGGTCATGACCGGAATTTTCCCCCGCCTTTCCAACGGCCAATGGGTCCACAAGTAGCAGAGTAGCGAAGAAGCACACTAAACACGCGCAGTGCAGAAGTGTCTGGCGTCAAGGTGCAGTGGGGGTCCTAAAGTGCCCCTCCTCCTGAGATTTAAAAAGTACGAGGGTTAGAAAAAACACTTGTTTTGGGGGCGTATGGGGGCGATGGTGATCTACATTATAGCCAAGCTTATTGACCTAGGTCAATATCTTCAAGTTCAAACGAAATAGTAAAGGTCAAATCTGGGCCGTGCTGGAGACCTATTGGGAAATGCTGCGATTGTGCGAAACAGAGCCCAGAATACGCTAAAACTGGACGAAGTCACAGAGGGAAGGTCCCACATAATGTGTTTTAAAAGTTTGAAATCACGGTCATTCAAGGTCATTGGGCTATGACGTAAGAATGAGACACATTCCCAATGATGTACAATACAACGGAAACCAAAAACAGCCTGTGGACGGTATATGAGGGTTTGACCTCGAAAAATACATTTGTCCTTGACCAGTGACCTTAGCCTTGAAATTGAGTAGCCTTAGCTATGAAACCATAACATAATATACGGGGCATTCCAGGACAAGACGACCAAAAATATTCAATTTGACACCACCATGTATAGAAAAAATATGAAACTTTGTCTCCGGGGTAGTTTTGGGCCAGAAACACGCCTGTGAGAATCTTAGCCCCCTCCGACCAACAGTGACCGAGATATAGACCGAAGCATTTTCGGGAGGTCACTTTGTTGACTCATCTTTGATACTTCATAACTCAAAAAAACATTGCCTGATTAACAAGTTTTGTGTATTATTGACCTCGTCTTGAACGATAAATTATTTTGAAAAAAGAAAATTTTAAGATTTTAGAAATTTTAACTTTTAATTCGTTTCACCTTTTCTTACATGACCTAGCCTGACCTTTTTCGCAGTTGAAATTGACCTTTTAGACAACTCAAAAATTTTGTTTTATAAATTATCTTTCGATAAAAATTTTAAAAATGCGTTCTTGCTATAAATGCCAAATTTTTAGCACCTAAGGTAGGTATGCAGACGGTTTTTGATCACTGCAGTAGTACAGTCTTATATTTAACACTGCAAACAAAGCGATTGCTTTTGGAATCGGTTGCTTGCAATGATATTGCATTGTCTTTACGAAATTTTCATCGTGTAAGTGTCAGACTTTATGAGCATTAACACGCGCCCACACGAGGGGGCGAGCAACCGGTCTCCTCAGGTTTCCACAGGTAGAAGAAAAAGCACCATCGCGCAGCGCCACCACACTTCGTCTACCTCTAACACGACATTTTTGCAACTTCTGGCAAAATAATTTAGGTAAAATGGCCGATGGCTGGCAACTGACTGGTGAGAGAGTGATCTGAGGTAGGCGGCCGTCCTTATCCTTTGAGGGACGTTCAACTTTGGTTCCTCAATTAACCCTTCATCGTGGGAGTTGCTCGTTTGGGTGGTGAGGTCGGGGTCTCCGTTTGATGACTCTAGTGGGACTCCGGCTCCTAAAACTGAACTGGCAACAACTTGGACAAGATTTATAATAAAGAAAAATAGCAGCCATCAAAGTGATAGAAAAATATCCATTGCTTCGAGGGAGACGAGGGTAAAGGAATTTATTAGTAATTGGGTTATTTAGCCTTGCACCCTTATTTTTTTACAAAGATGTCGCAAATTTAGCAATAATTGAAATAAGTATAACTTATCCTATAAGCACCACTAACTCACACAATTACGTCGTTCCCGAAGATGGAAAAATAGTATCGATGGTGACCCAGTGCAGCACAGCATACGGTTGAGAGAATTCATACAATGTACAAAAACGTGCCTGAAAGGCTTTCATTCCCAGGGGGTAATTTGGATCTGCTCATACCTATATGCGAAAAAATGTTGTTGTGAAATCATAACGCATTCGACTTGGTCCCTTGAACAGGCTGCCTCACATGATATTTTTAAAACAGTGATCATTTCATAGCCGACACGGATCCCAGTTCAAATGCCACTTCAAAAGGCTTTTAATGAATGTTTTTAATGACTGGGGTGTGAAATTTTGAAACAATATCGAGAGCCACTACGTAAAAATAAATAGCAAAATATATCACGTGTTTAGGCCTCTCACAGGCGGCTTGAACTGCTTTGAACCACGAAGTAGTATTTGAAATGCAAAAAAATTAAAGGACTTCTACTACTGTTTCCACGTTTCATTGGAGTTGGTCGGGCACCCACAAATAGATTTAGTTCCACACTTCTGGTACCTTGTATTATCATTAAAGAATAAGGAAATACACTGAGATGACTTTAACACTGACACTGACTTTGTCCTGCACAAGCACATTCATTCACCTGCAATGATGGCCGTCGATCCTATTACTTAAGCCAAATAATTTATACCAGTATATTTAATATTACATTTGCATTGGACATACGCCATGATTAAATTTGGATCATTCACCAGCACCCATAAAGAAAGTCTACTTGCACAGCACAACACTGTTTGGTTCAAACATATGTATACGAAACCCGAACCTCTCTTCCTTTGTAGAGATTACATGAACAGTGATGATGTCTTATTTACCGCTGGTATTCTATGAAACTTTTATTCATTTTTCCATAGTCGCATTGGTGAACGACTTTGGAGCTGTCTTGCAACATTGGCTATGCCTGATTGTGAAATGCAAGAACTTAATCGTGCCGAAAACTGTATGCGTAAGAAAGCATGCGTGCCTTTGGCATCACGTATTTGATCTTTCACTGGACTTATTAAGCCATTGTGATATGAGGCCGGCTTGGCTGTGCTCGATATAGTTGCAGGCACCCTTGCTGTGAGACAAAGTGAAGACGCTTCATTCATATAACTGAATTTTCTTCCATATAACTTTTGCACAAGAATTAAACCTTTGCATTGCTTTAAAATCGTGTGCATGGTGCGAATTTGATGGAGTTAGTATTTTTGCATTGTGCGCACAGCTTCCGTCATTTTTTATTTCTCTGCTTTCTGCTCCGGCATAAGTTCTGAAAAGCACAGCCATCGCAGTGTTGTGTTTGGAGCCACTGATTTCACACAGGCTCCATGACCTAATTGTTGGTTATCTCTGTGTTCGTAAACCATGTAGAATGAGCCGCACTGAGCGACGGCGCTAAATAACCCGTTTAATCTCTACCGACAATGTTAGATACAATCGTTTGGTCGGGTCACCTTGAGGTTGCTCGAGGTCAAAGTATTCCTCAGAAACAAAGTGGAAACCTTATTTTGTGGCATAATGGCTGACGAGCGAGCCGTAAAAATGTTTTCGCACCATTGAATGTTCTTCTCGAGCTCATTGATTATATATCTTATAATATTGTCTGTCAATTTCAGATTGCCTGCTTTGACCTAAAGCCGGTTGGTCTGTATGGTAAAAGAATATTAATCAACTGCATTGGCAAGTCGACGCGGCAACATAAAATAAAACCTCCATGGAATTCTCGACAATTTTCACTCCCAGTTATCAAAATTTACAATTGCCCATGATTTTAATGGAAAGATCATACCCTGACCGTGTCCCGGTTATCATATAAACTGTACGAACAATCATCTTGCTCGGTTCAGACCTTTTTATGTGATGTGAATCTAAGGACGATAGGTTAAATTTGATCTTACTGATGCACCTCCAAAGTTTTTTTCGAGGCTAGGTCTCTTGGCCTGGACTGGCGGCCTGGCCTGATATGACCCAGACCTAAAATTTTTCCAGAAGCTGCAAAAATGCCGGTTTAAAGGTGATGGCGCGATGGTGTTTTTCTACTACCTGTGGAAACATGAGGAGGCCGGTTGCCCGCCCCTCGTGTGGGCGCGTGTTAATTCTAATAAATTCTGACACTTGCACGATGAAAATTTCGTAAAGACAATGCAATATCATTGCAAGCAACCGATTCCAAAGGCAATCGCTTTGTTTGCGGTGTTAAACACAAGACAGTACTACTGGAGTGGTCGAAAACCGTCTGTATACCTACCTTAGGTGCTAAAAATGTGGCATTGATAGCAAGAACGCATTTATTTTTCATCAAAAGATAATCTATGAAGCAAAACTTTTGAGGTGTCTAAAAAGTCAATTTTAACTGCGAAAAGGTCAAGCTAGTTCATGTAAGAAAAGGTCAAATGAATTTAGTCAAAATTTTTGAAATGTCAAAATTATTTTTCAAAATTATTTATAGTTCAAGACGAGTTCAATGATATACAAAACTTGTTAATCAGGTAGAGCGTTTTGTTATGAAACATTAAAGATGAGTCTACAAGGTGACCGCCCGAAAATGCCTCGGGCTATATCTCGATCACCGTTGGTCGGAAGGGGCTAAGATTTTCGCAGGCGTGTTCCTGGCCCAAAACTACCCCGGAGACAAACTTTCAGATTTTCCTAGACATGGTGGTGTCAAGTCTTGGTCGATCTGTCCTGGAATCCCCCATACGTCAAACGGAAAAATGTCATCTGACTGGAAGACTGGGGCCAATGACCTTGACCTTTGACCTTGTCTTTCATGACCACTACTGGGTCGACAGTGCAGGTGAATAGGTGCGACTGCGCGATTGGGACGGTCTTAAAATATGGGTCTGATTTTGAAAACATATAAGTAAAAAAATTTTCAAATTTTCAAAACTATTTCAACAATCTACGAACCCATGCATTCTCTCAATATAGATCAGATATAGACCAACAGCCTTTTCCGGCTGCGAACCGTTCACCGGCCAGCTCAGAGAAACGGCTGGGGCCACTAACTCCACTGTGCGTGTGAAGAAGCAGACCCCGGGCTCTGCTAAAGATTAATACATTGAATCGGCTGAACTCTGACTAACAATTTTTAAACTCGCTCTGATTTTAACTTAACTCATCTGATCGTGCCATTGGGTCGACTCTGACTCAGTCCAGATTCAGAAGTGAGGTGACTCACCCCTGGCTAAAGCAAAAATCAAGTATACTCAGAGTCGACTCTCGGCTCTGTGCTGCTACTGATCAAATTGAGTTCCACATTTGGGGGGGTGTCCCCTTCATTCGAAGCAAATGGTGCCCCAGGCCCCCATCGCCTTTCACCACATATGGTCAAAACCGCCACCTTTCCAATCAAACGACACCATGGGTCGGCGCAGCGGCTCGAGCATAGCGGCTCAGACCACGCGATGCCGGGAGGGACGCGTGGACGCGGCAGCACGCCACGAGCCAGAACACTGCCTGCCGGCGTCCCCTCGTTCGATCGCGGGCGACACGTGTCAACCGACGTTCCGGCACAGGGGGCGTCCACGAGGGGCGCGAATCGACGCCGCTCCCACGGTCCCGCAGCCAATCAGCGGCCAGCGAGGGGCAAGGCCCCGCCCTCCCGCATGGCGTGGAGGGGAAGAGGGGAAGGGAGAGAGAGAGAGAGAGAGAGAGAGAGAGAGTGAGTGAGAGAGAGAGTGAGAGAGAGAGAGATGGGTGGACATGGAATATAAGGAAGAGAGGGTGTGAGGGAAAGATGGCAAGTGGACAGAGAAGACGGATCGATACATTTCCTAAAATTATCCAGAAAAAGTTGAAGTGTTGGAGCCTGCACTGTACTCCCGTTCCAGCCGGACTTCCTTTCATCAGAAATTTTGACAGGTTCCACACGAACTCTGACAGTGGCAGATCCAGGGGGGGCAAAAAGGCATTTCCCCTAAACGGAAAAGCTCGGAGCAAAACTATGGTTTTGTCTCCCCAAAGCGATCCACCTCCTTTTTTCCCCGACTCATTTTAAGCTTATAAGCAAGATTTTGGTGCTTCAACTCTCAACCTCAAACAGAACCATTTAAGTTCAGTGGAAATATGGGGCCTTGGATAGGCAAAATATATCTTTGACATATTTTTTTTTGCTTTTCGCCTCAAATACCCGTACCGGGAAGTCATATTTTAGCGCAATTTTGCGCTGCATGACGTTTTTTTTTTGCTTTTCGACTTTGGTTTGCCCCTCCCAAACCGACCGGCTAGATCCGCCACTGAACTTTGAGTTCTGAGAAAGCTGAGTTATTTTTTTCAGTGAACTAAATGCACGTAGTTGGTTGGGTGGTTATTTCTTAAAACTGCTGTCACATTGTGATCCTTAAAGGGAATCCGGCACCTTCATAATGAAATTTGAGCTGATATAGCCATGTGGTAGATCACTCCAAGGAATCGCTTAATGGAGATTTCATTTTCCCAGAATTTACCGTTTGCGAAGAAAGAAGGTAAACATTCACCACAAACTACTTGCCTATCGCCCAACCTCCTCCTGGGTGGTCACAGTACAGGGTGACCTTGGGAGCGTAATGTTCAAGCCCCGCTGCACCGATAACAATGCCTTGTTTGGACCTCTTTAAAACTACATGCTAGACGTGCCTTTGGCACCGGCTGCTATAAATGCACAAAACATTCTTAAATGACTAGTTCGAAACGTAATATTTGTTTTAAGTACCAATAAAAACAGCAGAAATCGATAAATGTCCCTTTGGTGTCCAATTTAAGCCCCTTTGGAGGAAACACGCTGCATCTGTATTCGTATTCATTTGTGACGAAATCAAATCTGCCACAAACAATTACCAGATCGTACACCTATTTGACATGACGCGGATGGAGATGTTTTAAACCATCATGTATTTCTCACACTTCCACACAAATGAGGTGGCTTTTAAAGTGTCGTCGCAATGAGTATGAAGTGATTATAAACTATGGAAGGAGATGGTAAGGATGAGGAAAGGTGAGGACCAAGAGGATGGGATTCTACCTGGAGGGGTCGCTGCAGCCACAGGCGCATGCGCTCACAGCCTCCAGGTAGAGTAAGGATAAGGATAAGGATTAGGCACCGGTAAAAAACACACACACACACACAATCGCACACACACTTCGAACATTTAAACTAAAGTAATATGAGGATGAAAATGTTCGATTCTTCGGCTTCGTTTTCATTTCGTCTTCGATCTGATAAATTTCGTTGTTTGTGCTCCATCTTATCTGTGACATCGTTGATCTTGCTTCACTGATGTTCAATTGTTGCATATTTTTTATTTTCTTTAATATCCGGTGCTGATGTTCTCTTTCACAAAACTTGTTTTTTATTGTTCTCTAAAATTAGCCATCCTGAAATATTTCAATATTCCCGCCTCAGAGGAAAATTAAGTAAAACGAAATGGGAAGCTTATTAACCATTTTCCAGCAGACATGTTGATAAGTCCATTATTATCAATAAAGATTGTCTCCACAACCACTAGTCTGGAACTGCACGAAGTGGCTTTCCAAGGGAGCGTTCCATTTTTTACGGTTTTAAAACACCGTTTCTTGGGCCAAACGAAGTCTGAAATTTTGGGACTTATTCCTTACCCCGTCTTTCATCGTTGGGAACAAAATAATATTTTTTCTTTCAATTTTAAAGTTTATCAAAATAACAGTTTTCATCGTCTGAACACTAAAAATCTTAACGAAAAGCACAAATTGGACTAGCTTTGGGCTTTAGCCGACTACAGCGCACCTTAATCCGCACCCCAACGGGGGTCCGGCGCCATCTTCGCCCCACCGGGGCCATCGATGAACCCCCATCTAACTCCGAAAATATGGGGGTTAGCCAAAATCTGAAAAATGCATTAGATAGCTCGTGTGAATTCAGTACGAAAATACTCTTATGTTTAAATGCTAAGGTCAATGGCTTGACCTCCAGAGGTCAAGCTAGGTCACGATAGGCTATTTCCACTAAAATATGCAATGCTTAAGCAAAATGGTCATAGCTCACATTCCGTTAGAGCTATTGCAATTTGGTAAAGCATGTACATTTGATAGTCAAATTCCGGACCCTTTTCCGCTATGTGGAACATACTGACCTCCCGCTATTCGTTTGACCTCCAGAGGTCACCTGGTGACCTAATATGACCAGAGGTCACTCAAGGTCAGAAAGTGACCTTGCCGTATATCAAATGAAAGTCAGTGACGAAAGATACACGATGACGTTTATTTCAGTGCTTTAGCTTGGTTAGATCAAAAGTTATCGTCAATATACTGTTTTTTACCCTAGTGACCTGTCATGACCTCCAATAGGTCAAAGGGAAAATGTTGATGCGAATTCAAGTAACAAACGTGTTTCTTCAAAGAATAAGCGTGGAAGAAAGTAGCCTTTGTAAGAGGTGTAATAATGATAACGAGACATTATTGCACAAAGTTTGGGATTGTCGGATTGTGAGACGCTTTTGGAATCGTGTTCATATTAAAAGTGCGAATAGGTGCGATAAGAAATGACGAACCGTTTACGGAACAATAAGTTATGCTGGGCTTAGGAGAAACAAGGTTTGTTAAACACATGATTATAGCTGCAAAAAGTATTGTTCTGAAAGTAAGAGAACTCGATGCTGGTTATCTGATGATTATTCTGAGTAATGGCAAAGTGTCTGAGGAAATGGCTGCTAAGATGGAAAGTGAACGTCTAGTGGAACGTACAAGAGCTAAATGGCAGACCTGGGAAGGTAATCCTATTGTGTTGGAAGGGGATGATTGAAGAAAAATGGAAGGTGCTCGTATGTGTGAAGTATCAATTTACGTCAGATTGTTTTTTGCTAGAACTGCGTTGTGCGGTACTTAATCGTTAAAACGGAAAAGGTGTGATACAGAACTAAGTTTGATATAGAGCTAAATGTGTCGTAGAGCTAATTCACTCTCCAGTGATGCTAAGTTAACCTGTAGTGATGCTAAACCACTCTGTAGAGATGCTCAATCACCCTGTGGTGGTGCTAATTCAGAGATGCTAAATCACCCTGTTGTGATGCTAATTCACCCTGTGTTGATACTGACACAATAAGCAACGAGCGGAAATAGTTATCGTCAAAATGCTGTTTTTGATCCCTGGTGACCTGTGATGACCTCAGCTGGGTCCTAGGGAAAATAAGGCCCGTGGGATCCGTGACAGGGTGTCCAAGAACGCTGTTCTGAGCAATCTGAGAATTTGCTATCATTTTTGTGATTTTTAGATTATAAGACAGCTTTTCTCCATGCTTTTCCTATGGGAGAGGTCACCTCGTCACCTGACCTCAGGTCACGAAATCGAAAAATCCCGGACATACATCGTGTAGACCCTGGAGGGGTCATGAAGTGTAGGAAGTTTGAAACTGATCAGTCAAGAAATGTAGCTATGGTTGAGCTCAAGAGTTAAAGTGAGGGGACCTTGGTTGACCTTGCCTGATGACCTGACCTTGTGTGAACCGGGGTAAAAATTTCAAGGATGGTGAGAAAATGATGGGGTGAGATAAAGAGCCCTCGGCCGCGGTGCTGCGGCTCATCGTTTTTCTGCTATCCCGAAAAAAACCTTAGAGGGGCCATCGATGCCCCCCCCGGCGGGGCGATCGTTAAATATTTCCAGATTGAATCCCAGTTTTTCCTTCAGAACTCAATCAAAGGGTAGGGATAGCATTTAAGGTTATATCGGTAATTTCTTTTGTACTGAAAGATCACCGACGTCTCTTTGGGGTTTATCAACAAGTGAAGCTGGTAAATTGAAAAGTGTCTGAAGTATATGATAAAGGCAGTTCACCCTCTTACATCGCATTTTCCACGATTGGAAGGGGGTTAGGAATGAGACAAATAAAATTGCTGGGACCAGATAAATAGGAGTTCCTTCATGATTTGTATGAGATCTTAGTGTCCTTAATCTTCAATTATAAATTGTGCCACATTCAATAGGGGGAAATTTTAGTGAAATAGAACATGCAATCAGTGGTTTTCAACACGCTCTATCAAACTGTCATTCCAGTTCAAAACTCATAACAAAGTGAAGTCTTCCCTTCAAGGAAAATATAAGGGCGATATTTCATATTGGAACGCTTGATAAAGTACCGATGGTTAGACACGGTATGGATATGCACACACATGATAGGGCACGCAATTTCTGTGGGATGGAGTGTATCGTGTTTACCAATATATAAAACATAATAGAAGTTTATTTGATTTCATGCTTACTGGCATAATCGTAGGAATGGGGGCAGCGGGGCACTGACCCCCCCCTCTTTTCTGTGGTGGGCTCCGCAACGGACATAAAAACATCAACGACTGTAATCTATAAAACAAGAACCCCAAGCGGGCACGATAACTCGTCTGGCAAACCTCCTAAGCTGATTGGGCCCCTGAGCTGATCTGAAGTCCTATGAATTGATATGGGGTCCCTGAGCTGTTGGGGCGCCCTGAACTAGCTTCTGATGCCCTATGAGCTAATCCGGAGCCCCTGTGCTAAAATGAGGGCCCCTGAGATAGGGGACCTCTGAACTATTTTAGATTCACTAAGTTAAGCTGGGAGCCGTGAGCTTGAACGGGCCCCTTGAACTGTTCTGAAACTCTATACAAGCCGAGCTGAGGACACCTCAGCTGAGCCGGGCCCCCAAAGCTAATCCGGATCCTAAGCTAGTCTTAGGCCCCCTGTGCCGAACTGGGTAGCTCCTGAGCTGGTCTTGGGGCTGCCTGCACAGTTTTAGGGCACTTGAGCTGAGTTTAGGGTCATGAGCTTGAATGGGCCTTTTGAACTGCTCTGAGACCCTGTACAAGCCAATCTGGGGTCTAGTTCTAGTTCTACCGTGTATTGACCACAATCATCAAGTTGATTATTTTGTCAATGCGAGTGTCCGTAGTTGATACATCTCAAAAAGGGTCCCAGGCTAATCTGGCCCCCTGAGCGAATCTGGGTGCCCCATGTGCTTAACTGGGGCCTCTGAGCTGGTCTGGGGGTCCCTGACCTGTTCTAGGGTCTTTGAACTGAACTGGGGGTCGTGAGCTTGAATGGCCCCCGTGAGCTGTTCCGAGACTCGGGACTTTTGCTTTCAGGTAAAATTGGTCTAAATTACTTTTTTATAGAATTTGACCTGCAAAAATCAAGCGTCATTTGCAGGGCACGGACAACAAGTCACCCGTATCTGGTAGAGTAATCACTGCTCTATAATATGGTCTCAACCACACTGGTCTGGCTTGATTAGAACTAGATATATATATATATATATATATATATATATATATATATATATATATATATATATATATATATATATATATTTATTTTTTTGTGTGTGTGTGTGTGTGTGTGTGTGTGTGTGTGTGTGTGTGTGTGTGTGTGTGTGTGTGTGTGTGTGTGTGTGTGTGTGTGTGTGTGTGTGTGTGTGTGTGTGTGTGTGTGTGTAAGCCCGCGTGTTTCCAGATGGGCCTCGAAACTGGACTCGATCAAGCTCCAGCCCCGACCACCCTCAACACAGAGCACGAACTCTGACATGCACCCCGCACCAAACGCCGAGCAGCAGCCATCCCTCGGGCATCAACAGGTGTGACGAGACTGACCATCTTCCAAGTGAGCATTTCACATTTCAGCACAGGGCTTACAACCCCCATACCTTAGATTTTCTTTAAAGGTTGTGCAT
Organism: Lepas anatifera; assembly: GCA_034440635.1. Lineage (NCBI taxonomy): Eukaryota > Metazoa > Arthropoda > Thecostraca > Lepadidae > Lepas > Lepas anatifera. The sequence continues at coordinate 3,463,433 of JAOTON010000634.1, forward strand.
GTGGTTTATCGGTAGGCCGGAACACGCCCGTGACATTTTTAGTATGCCAGGCAGTGACGGCGGAACGTCCGAATTCAAGGGGGTGAGGCACCATGGACTTCTCAACCCACTTCTTTCCAGTCAACACCATCGGGTTTAGTGTTAAAATTTCTGATTTAAGAGGGGGCACCGTGCCCGGTGCTCCCAGTTCCGCCGCTAGTGCTGCTAGGTGAAACGGTTCGGGAGTTATAGCCTCCGGCAATTTTACACTTTGCCCGCGCAGCACTTTCTTATGAAGCTGTTTCATCGAATTAGGATAATGATAAGTGGGTCAAATCATATATCAAATTGTTTGGAATGAGCCAATAAATACAATGGTGACACTTTTGAAACATTTTATCTACACTGAAAACATATACTTTTCAAAACATCTAAGTAGTTTTGAATATGTTCTCCAGTCTGAATTTGAAACAAAACAGTAGCGCAAGTAAAAGAGCGCGATTCAGAGTATTGAAATATGAAATAAAACCGTGGGTATTTGCTTCTAAGGTATGGAAAAAGTTACGGTTTATAGCATACGCAGCGTTGGCGCACCCCGCGCCTGCAGACTGCAGTGGGCACGTTCGCCTGTCCTTTAACACCAGGCGCCACGAACTTGAGCTTCAGACGATTCTTAATGGGACAAGGGGCCGGGCATCGGCAAAGTACACCTTTTTCATATTATTATTTTTCACCCCCTGCTTCAGTGACTGAAATTACTCTCTTAATGCTCTAAGCATAAGGAAAAATTCAACCAGTAAGTGCATTAATATAAAAATACGTGCAATAATATAAAAATGCATTAAAATACGCCAGAGATGGTCCAAACAGAAAAATCGCAGAATCATTCCTCATTCGGCGATACATACCTACTATCAACACTCAAACATCATCCTGCCCAGCTGTTTTATCATCTGTTTTATCATCTTTTGAGGGTCCTAGGTCGTGCCCACAACACTATATAGCTTTGTCATATACCTAGCTTTGGTCCTAAAGCTACGTTTTTTCGCAAGCGATAAAAAGATGAAAACGATTGCACGAAAAAGTGTACGAAATTGATTGTGAAAAAGTGTACAATTAGACGACGTTTCTTCTTATCTAAAACATACATTCACATCTCTACTCCAATATACACTCACTGTTCATGTAAAATAAAGAAACATGAAGAACCAACAAGTGTATCCCACGATGTTACATCTAGGCGATGGCTAAGTGGAGCCGTTCTATTTACTTATGCAAAAATAATAATCGAGAACTATATATCGGGGTTTTAGGGCGCTTCTGATGCCTGAGCTATATAGTGAACTTATCAATCCCCACCCTGGAGGTACCGTAAAACAAATATAATATATTCACATTGGGGCGACCATTTCAGTAAACCCAGGGACCTGTTGGCCTGGTGGTTGTTACTTCATTGCCAACCACTTCAGAATGAGACCCGTGATGAATAAGCAACCAACTCACGTAATTATGCAGCCGGATTAATCGTTTTCGAGGTTTAATCAGCCTCAAAATGAGTGTGGCATCAGCAATCCATAAAGTGAAAGATCCCGACATGTCCTAGCTATTAAGCTCTTCAGCAGCAAACCATTACAGCTAAAAGACCCAATGTCTGGTGTGTCTCTTGAGAACATGTTGCATAATGACATGACAAAGTAAAACAGAAATCCGACAATAAACATAGATAAGAGAGCTAACGGAAGCAATGTTAATAAGGCAAAAATTGCAAAATTTTGACTTTGCACATGCAGCACGTGCAAACCGAGGGCAGGCCACCGGCCAACTAAGGTTGTTTGAATTGACCAGCATCATATGTGCCTGCTTCCCAAATATTATAGTCATTGGGACGATGTTGCAGGCACTGCACACCACAACGCTATACTTTAAGCATCTGGTTTTTCTCTGGCACGTGAACTTTGCACCCCTGCTATAAAATATCCCCTCGGTAGATTTTTGCAAATTTTGGATATGTTACGCCCCAATCAATTGCGAACACAAAGGTGTATATATGGGGGCGCGGTAGTGGAGTGGTCAGCGTAGCTGGCTTCCATTCAGCCGACCCGGGTTCAAGGCCCGGCGGCTTCCCTGAACAAGGAGCAAGCTGGCTCCCGAGAAACCCTCCCAACAGGGAAAAAGTTGGCGACGCCATATGACCCTGGCAGTTGGTGCGTCGATAAGCCCTAAAAATTATTATTACAAAGGTGTATATGATGGGGGGCTAGAATTTTATGACATGTAAATGCTAACTTGACTGGACTAATAATGTACTTTCAGCGTTTATCTGAAAACTGACACCAGCACGTGAATGAGTACCTACGCCTCAAAGCTATGAGGTCATGGCCTAAGACCGTGGGTGTTTTATTCCAAGCGCATTATAACTCACTTGCGATAACTACCCACAACAAATGCTTAAGCACTTTCCCACTACTTACCCACGCGTTTCGTGAAACACGTTAACGCGCTTCTCATAACAGTGTTAATAGTGATTTAAGCGATTATACTTCACTTATGTTATAAATTTACTAAATTACAAGGATTTTAAATTAGAAGGATGACTAAATGAATCCTGAAGCGATGGCACAAGTGTTACAGCCTCCAAAGTTTAGGTTTAATCTCACTTTGGGTTTGTTCCAAACTCGCCTCAGGGCGCTGAGTTGGGTTCAGCGATATTTGCAATTGTGACCTTGGGCGTTGAGGTGGAAGGGAAATAAAGTAAGATACTTTTTGGCGTGATATCTGAAACAATGAAGCACTACACAGATATGTCCATACATTTTTCCAGCATCTTTTATGTTTCCACCAGGTCTTTAAAAAATGCAACACACTTGGCAAGTTTCAGTTTCTAAAGGAACTGTTTGACGGGAAATGAGGATTGACCTTTTCCAATGACCTTCGACCTTGACCTTTGCATTGAGGTACCTTAACTATGACGTCATAGCATAATATACGTCAGACTATGCAACGCTATTTGACCATAATCACTGAGGTCAGTGACCTTGAAAGTGCCGATATGACCTTGACCTGTACCTTTGACCTTTACCTTTATGTAAGGGGACCTTGACGTATCATCCCGGTTATCTGGCGTTATGACGTCCCCACTCGTTCTCCAATGCAAGTGAACTGGTCCGAACGCGCGATTACGGCGATCTCAAAATGCAGGCCTGATTTTGGAAGCCTATAAGTAAAAAGAATGTGTCAGATTTTGCAAATTATTTTACCGATCGATGCACTAGTAAATTATGTTAAATGTGGCCAAGTATCGTTTTCTTTTTTGGCTACCAGCGATTCTCTGGCCACCTTGGAAAAACAGGTGGGAAGCCTCCGAGCCCCCCTTCAGTGCGCGTGTTGAGATATGGCAAGCCGAAAGCCCTTAACCGAATTAATATTGCATTGATTTCGCACTTTGGTCGAACACACAGTTTTTCTGCTTTTATTTCCCACCTTTTATCCTGCTGGCAAGAGTCCATACGCTCCTGGGTCAATCAACTGCCTGTACTCACGCACCGTCGGCCGCGCGCGGCCGCGCCGACGACGGCCGGGCGGGCGATATTTGCGCGCATGACGTTGTTCTATGGTTCTTTGATAAGCTTTAGAAAAAAATTGACTTCACTAAATAAAGGAGATATAGGTGCATATTTTTGCTTTTGATACCTTCAACGTGAATCACTGGCCACACTTTAAGAAATCGTAGGAAAAAATGGCCAGGACATCTCTATAGATTTTGGAAGTTTCGAATAAAAAAGGAGATCCTCAAACTTTGGGTTTACATTCTCAATCCATTTCCATGTCATTTTAAAATATGAAATGAAAGTTCATGCCAAAAATAATCGTTACATATCACCTTGTTTTGACGAGACTAGGGATTTTTTAGGCATTTCTTCAAGCTATAGCCCCGAAACCGTACGTCTGAGGAAAGAAGTAATCTCAGATTAGGACTCCACGCTCCCGAAAACCCTATGGACGAGATTGGAAAGAATTCTGTGACTACGCCATGCAGGAGCCTGGTTGATCTGAGCTGGAACTTCTAATCTATTTCTACGAAAATGTAAATTTCTGCGCAGCAGGCACGACTGCTGCCTGAAGAATTGCCGGCAGCACTTCCTCGAGTAGAACGGCTGAACACGCTCCTAGAGGTGTATACTGGTACAAGTTTACCAAGGGTCACTTTGACGATTTCCGTTATCATCGTCATATTTGGATTCCTTCTCACTAAGTGCGTCAGCCCTGCTGAGATATTCTCTCGTGTGATCGGACCAGCTGACTGCAGAAATTTCTTCCAGCTGGGTGCGTGCTTTTGTCATTTGAACGCGTTTTTCCGAAGCTCTATAATTCAATTATAATTCTATAATTATCATCATGCGAGCAGGGGATGGGTGGCTTAGTGGATAACATTGGTGTCTTCTAAGTCACCGGTCCCGGGTGCTTGTCCCGGCGGAGCCTCTGAATAAGTCGATCTGATCCCCCAAATCCCTTCCAACAGGGTGAGAGTTGGCGACGCTGTATGACCCTGGCAGTTGGTGCGTCGCTCAACCCCAACCATGCGAGCACGAACATACTGATTGAGCTAGCGCTATGAGCACTAGGGTGAGCTGACGCCCGCTTGAGGCGCGTCGGTCGGCATCGTGGTTTATAGATGGCGCTGTTGGCGCCCAGGCGACACTAGAATAATCTGTGAGCGGATGGCGGCGCCCTCACGCTGTCTTGGTTTAACCGTGTGGTGTGGGGCACGTCAGCGGACCGGGTTAGTCAGTTACTCCGGATATATGAACTGCCTCAGTACGGTACCAGCCGCAGGAACGGCCAAATCGACTCATGTATCCGGGTGCCAGCTACGGCTCTGCCACTAGGTCTTGGTCCTTCTCTAGAAGGACCATGAGGGTGGGCCGTACCATTGGATAATGTTTGATTCAAAATACAATATTTTATTGGATATCAGTGACTTGACCATTATCATTCTTCTTCTTCTTCTTTTAGAAATGACAAATCGTGAGTTATATGTGCTTACCGGAATGCTTCATTCAAATAAACCAAATTTGCTTATCACGGTACGTTCCGCGTCACCACATTTCGTATGGACGCAATGGTGCGTGCCAAGTGCCTTGGTACTGAAGCCGCTCATGTATCTGGGATAAGTGAGCGGCAGGTATAAATTCCGTACCTGATGTAGGCAAGTTTGGGACAGAGGGTAGGTTGTCGGCTTTGGGGAGCACTATACATACAATAGGGTGCAAGAAACGCCCCGACTTTTGAAATGTGATCGAGCTTGTATTCACAACTTGGTACAATGAACCATGTTAGCCAAGATATGAAGCACTGAGCCGCCCCGGTAGCTCAGTTGGTAGAGCGTTGGGCTCCGGCCCGCTGCTCAGAAGCATGCAGTGGCAGTGCATGTCCAGGCTTGGGATCGGTTCCCCTGAGACGCTCCGGCGCTCAATAGTTTACCCGACGTACAGGTCGGCTGGCAACTGACTGGTGAGAGGGTGGCCTGAGCGGGGCGGCCGTCCCTGTGCTTTGTGGGACGTTAAACTTTGGCTTCTAAATTAACTCTCCATTGAGGGAGTTGCTCGTTCGGGTGGTGGGGTCGGGGTCTCCGTGACAAGTCCCTTGATGACTTTAGTGAGACTTCGACTCCAGCAGCCTTACCAGGAACAACTTGAACAAAATTTATAAAAAAAGAAAAATCTGAAGAGGTAGGGAGACCACCTAGCGGCGAAAAATATAATTTAGACGTGGTTTTGCATTTTGGGTTGACTGCAGAAATTGGCCCATTCTTATTTGATTTAGTTGAATACATACTGTTGTAGGCAATGGCCCGAAAGCATCTGCGTGACTAATTTCATGCGTTTTAGAAATCAAGTAAGAGTGCCACCTAGCGGCCAAAGTTCTCACTTTACACGTTTGACGAGTTCTTAATGTATCGTAAAAAATATATTTATTAAGGAATTGGGCCCAGCTGTATCTACGTTGCAAGTACCCGAAAACGCCCTAACGATAAATGTATGCATTTTAGAGACCTAGGCAGTGGCGGCGGAACATTTCGTCCATCGGGGGATGACACCTCAATGGAGTCAATCTCATTGGTATCGGTGGGAAATGCCCTAGATGATCGTTTAACGGTATATTTCACAGAAAGCATTACTAGTTCATCGTGCGGCTGAAGAAACGCAGCTTTCCCAAACTTACAAACAATGCTTACTCGCCGATTGTTGGCGACAGACAACACCTAACAAAATGTGTTAAGCAGAATGCAGACATCTCACTGTTTAGCTTCCTTCGTTTCGAGTCATTTTAGAGGGGTAAAAGACACCCTGTGTGTGGCTGGAATTTTCTTTTAATACGCATATCCAAAGAAAAAATAATAATTTGGGGACAAGTTTCGCTTCGGCAAATAATGGGTAGTCCAAAAATTCATTAATCTCTGTATTTTCATGTCCCTATATTGACAACTGTACAGGCATGTCTAGATACGAGCCTATTAATTAATTAACCTGTTTAAGAATTATTAAAAATTACCGAAACTGATAACTTCTATCGACATTTTTATAATTCACGCGTTAAAGCAGAAATTACCTCGAAACATTTTATATTCTCTCCACACACGGCCTTGCTTATAGTCTAAACATCCGTAAGGTTATCTCACTGATGCTCTTTTACCAGGTGCTAGTTCAAACCAGGGTTGGAAAAAACCGGCTTAAATTGAATTTATGCCAGCCAGTGGCTTTTATCAATTTAAGCCGGTTTAAACCGGCTTAAATTAATAAAAGCCGGCTTAAATTCAGAATCAATGAAAGACCCATTCAATCCAAGAACACCCTTTGATATCAAAGATAGATAGGTGAGAACTGCATAATACTATCAATTTGCATATTGTTTGAAGAATTTGAGTTGAGCATGTCATCCATCAAGTTGGCTGAGCACAAAGTCAATGTTGATTAATACTGGCAAGCTGGAGCATACTGTTGCGAACAGGTGAATGTGATACTGTTTCAACAGTTCACGTAATCACAGCATTTTACCTGGATGTGGAGATAGGTCACATATTCTTTTGCTATTATGGTTGGTTAGATATATGGACTTTACATAGTCATTAAAACAATTCCAAAACAAGGCAAAACTGTATTGGTCTCACACAAAGCGTGACAAATTACTATACAAAAAAACATTCATTGAGCAGCAACATATCACATTGCTCGACTGCATCATGTCGGCTTAATGACGGCCGCGCAGGGCCCTGTGCCAGAAAGACAGCTTTGCATTTGAAAGTTGGTGGTTAGAATTTTTGCCCTGTCCAAACTTAGGCCTTTACTCTATCATGCTTTTTTGGTTATCTTTTAGTGGATGTTGGCCAATATCATTTGGTGCATGGTTATTGGAATGCAAAGGTATTTGTTAAAATTTTAATGATAGGTTAGCTTGTGCTAGGGTTTTTGTTAGCGTTTGTGACACCCCAAAAATATATGTTTAAGATCAGTAAGCACTTATGAACATGAATATGGTATTTATACTTTAAGTTCCATATTATTTTTGAAAACATGAAAAACAGTTCTCGCGAGAACTTAACGTGAGTTGATAAGTGGTTTAAACCAGGGTGGCATAAATTAATTTATGCCAGCCGGTTTAATCCATGGTTTAAACCGATTTAAACCAGAACGTGGCTTAAATTTGCCAACCCTGGTTCAAACAATTCTAATAAATATCAAGCGTGTCCCGAACGTTTACAACTTAGTGCAAAATGACTGCGGTGAGGAAGTCGCGCATCAAAGTCAAGTCGACGCACCGGGAGCTTGGAAAGGAAAATGTCAGCACATTTTCGCGTTTTTTCCACGTGATAATAATCGAAGTCTGGTTAATTCTCACGATCTCCGCTTTATCAGTCTTCAGAAGCAGCCTTTCATTGAAGAATTTGGTAGTATCAATGAAATCCTAGGTTGGTATTTATACTACAAATCAGTGATAAAACAGTGGCATTACAAAATTGTAAACAGTTTTCCTGGTATGCTTGAAAAAATCAAGTGTTTTTGAGGGGTAGCTCAGGCTCCTCTGTCGAATCCAGCGTCGATGCAAGTGAGGTCCGGTGAGGACTACCTTAACCTGATGACAATTTTGTCCGATTAACGAGGGAACCACTTCTGGGAGGTCTGGGGCTACGCTCCTCATCCACCACCACCTCACAGCGGCCTCACGTTCTCAGTGACGAGAATAAACAATTTAGGCGATAATAATGCACATGCTATTCCAGTCTTTACTGATGAGTAGTGAGGCTAAAGCGGGAAAAGCGAAGCAACGTCAATGTTTGGCTGTTGCTCTTCCAGCCCCGCTGCCGCGGCCTATGTTCCTGACTTTTATTCATCTTCCATGAGACTGGATAGTAGAAAACAGTAATACATGAAGAGGAATGTCATGATAAATATGGCTGCTGCTCTGGCGATTGGAACTACCGTTTCCAGATTATACCATTATATCAACAGCCAAAAGTTCTATGGGCGGGCTACAGTCGAAAAGTAAAAAGTCTTAGTGACCAAAATGTATTAGCTAAAATAGACAAAAAAGCCAAAAGGATTACATCATACATAAGCCTCGCCACCAGCAAAAAGTGAAGGGGCAAAACAATTTACCATCTCCTGCGGACAAGATAACTTCACTTCTAGAATCCAAAACCCGTCGGATTATGGCTGCTTGGTACCTTCAAGCTTTCCTCACTTAAAATGAAATGGAGGAATTCCCATGAACAGTGGGGACCCGGCTCACAATGGCCTCCTTATTTCATATTATCATCATTAGCATCTTTGGTGTTTAAGGGCACGCCGACTTCTGAGTTTTTGCGCCCATAACAATAATAAAGGAAAATATAATAGTATGGGTACGGAAATCCCGTCAGGCAGCGGCTGCAACGTCATCTTTAAGACCAAAAACGGTACATGAAATAACAGGGCAATTCCAGAACCAATCGACCAAGGCCTACACGGTACCTCTCCGATTTTCTTTAAAATTGGCATATAGGGTTCTCATGGGCCCCAAAGCCGAATCTGAGAGTTTCAGCTCAATCGGAGTAAAACTTTAGAAGTTATTGCCTAAGGCATTTTTTGAAAATCTGCTTACAGTGCTTTTTATAGGTGACCATGCAACCCACAGAGACTCATGAACTATGTATCAAATATACATTTTCCTGTCTGAAATGAACCGAAAAACTCGAATCTGAAGTCCGTTTCACCCTAGGTCACTTGTAAAAAAATTATGATTTGACCTTGACCTAAGGTCATGTCCCAAATTTGCTGGTACACCTTTTTCAAAATAGATTATCTCAAATTGAAGATTAAACTTTTTCCGTCCAATAAAATAGGTTAGAACATCCGTTTTTTATATTTACTAGTGTTTTTAAAACGCACAGTGGAGGGTGGTCTGGTGTCAACACGTAACGAAGGGGGTCCCGAAATACCTCCCCTGAGATCTCGCCAGTTAAGAGGGTTAGGAAAACGCATGTTCCGGGATTTGTGAGGCATGTAAAGTGTTTTATTTGAGCTCAATTGTATGGTTTTATATCTATATCTTTAAGGTGAAATCAGGTCATAAATGTCAAATGTATGTACATACGTCATACCGGACACCTTTAGTGAAGTGCCGTGATTTTACGGAAAAAGTCGCAAAACGTTTGAAACATATAACAGTAATATATTGAAACAGTGATATTGAAAAATATAACAGTACGGTGACAGTGGACACTCTCACGTCAACGGAGCCCTGGAGAGGAGGAGGTCAGGGAGTATTTATACTCTTTTGACTCCGTGCAAATGGCTTCTGAAGATATTACGTTCAAAGAATGGTCAAAATCAGAGAGAGAATCGACGCGTTCGGATTGCGTGGATAATATAGAGCGATTTGTTGATTCCCTGAGTGAGAAGGCATGTAACCTAACCCGTCACCACTACATCTATATGGCTCAAGGGCATTATATAGCAAACTGGAAGGAAAAGGCACCAAATGGGGAAGCCGTAGTCATCGATGACTTATCAGAAAATAATACATGTACTGCGCAAAAGGCTGCTCATTCGTATCACTGGTCTGCAAAGCAGGTGACTGTACACCTTTTTGTTCCATGCTGAATTGAGGATGGAGTCCGGTGCAATAGAAGCTGTTTTTCTTAAGTGACGACTTAAAGCACTCTCACGTCATGGCTCATATCTTGCAGCACAAACTCGTACCTTGGCTACGCACCCACATGCCAAGTTTGAAGAAAATACATTACGTATCAGACGGGTGCAGTGGCTAATACAAAAACAATTTTCACTTTATCAATGCTTTTTATCATCCAGATAGACTTTCAAATACCATGTGAATAACACTTTTTTGCTACCAGCCACGGGAAGAACGCCTGTGACGGAGTTTGCGGTAAAGTTAGAAGAAGAACAGCCAAGGTAAGCTTAAGGAGAGAAGAAAAGGATCAGATCTTGGATCTTCTATTGATGTTCTCTTTTCTGACGCAATACTTCGACACCACAATCCATTTCGCGTTTGTCAGTAGAGAAGAGGTCTTTGAAATCACAAAACGACTGATACAGCGGTACAGCTCGGCGTTGAAGATCAAGGGCACCCAACGGTTTCATCGTTTTACACCCGTAAACCTGAACACTATACAGTTGCGAGAGCTCTCTGAAGACATCGACGGAACCAGTGGCAGATCTAGCCGGTCGGTTTGGGAGGAGCAAACCAAAGTCAAAAAGGAAAAAACGTCATGCAGTGAAAAATTGTGCTCCAATAATATGATTTGACAGTAGGATTTTGGATATTTGAGCCAAATGGCAAAAAACGTCACGGGGTGAAAAAAGTATGGGTTCAAGATACTTTTTTTCTAACCAAGACCCAATAATTACACTGAACTTTACTGGTTCTGTTTGAAGTTGAGAGTTGAAGCACCGAAATCTTGCTTATAAATTAAAAATGAGTCGGGGCATAAAGGAGGTCGACCGCTTGGGGGGAGGGGGAGGGGGAAAAACATATTTTTACCCCTAGCTTTCCATTTGGGGGGACATGTCGTTTCTGCTTCCCCCCTGGATCCGCCACTGGACGGAACAGAGGTACCTACTGTGACAGCGTAAGGTCAGCTCAGCTCAAAGACAGCTCATGGAGCCGCCAGCTCCCGTATTTCGGTGCATTGTTGCAAATCGGTGTCCGGTGTACATACATACATATTTTATACGTGTTGACAAATGCTTGCTTCCTTTAACTTCAAGGAGAGTAAAATCGCGCAAAGATATCGTCAGGGAGAGAGTATTGCTATAGTTCTAACTCGCAAGTGGGAAATGCTTGCTTTGGTCCGATGCAGAAAAAAACTTATTTGAATTGATGCGATAGGCGAGTTCTGTATATATGAACACGGGAAACCACGATTGCCTTATTTGGCTTTCACCAGACTTCTAGCACTGTTCCTATTGTATCACCATTTTGTCCCACTACATGTCCAATATACTGTCGAAGCCCCAGCGACGAGTTATTGTCATCCTTTAAAGCGCTGTGATGAGCATTAACACGCAGTCGGACAGGGCTTAAGCATAATTACCCGAGGTGGCCGGAAACCCTTCATGGCAGAAAAACAACATCGATGAGCGAGTTAATTTTGGAAAGAACTTTGAAAATCTGTCCTCTATGTTTACGCACTGACTGACCTATAGGCTTGCAAAATCAGATGTATATTCCTAAATAGCCATAATCTGCGGTCACATAAGCATCGCCACCGGAAAGAAAGTGGGGCCCAGTCAAACTTCAACCTGATGCTGACAAAAACCTTTCCACAAAATGACCAAAAACTGTTCAAATTTTGGCTTATCGTTGCCTTCCACAGTTACTGTTTATGCAAATTTCAGGTTTTCTCCCATTTTGACTGAGATAAGGAAATTTTGGGCTAAAAAGTGGCGGGCCAGGCCCCTGGCCTTCTTTTCCGACACATATGTGCGGTCACACCAGTTCAAATACATTGCAGACCTAGCTGTGCGATGAAAACGTAGTATCGTCAGAGTTGTATGTTAAGATCATTTCACTAGATCATGGGTTACAGACCAAAGATATATAAATATTATCGCAATTGTTGATCCCACAGCTTTCGGTCACATGACGTTCCCTGGCAATACGTGTATGATGTTTTGATGTTACAGCTGAGGTTACAGAATGCTAAGTTCCAGGTCACAGGCCAAAGACCGTGGGGCAAGGTCAAACTCATTGATTGCTTAATGGTTGCTTCTTTGCAAGCTTCAACGTATGTGCATACATTATGGAAATATCTCACGTTGTGGTGTCATTGGTCAATTACCTTGATCGACCTCGACCTAAATATTCCAGAGAACAATTTATATTTTGCCTTTATGAAATTTGCCCGCTCAAAGTGTATTCGCGACTTTGTCTCGCACAATAACGGCATTTCGCTAAGTGTCAGGTACGGCCTACATTTGACCTCTATGACCTCATTTGACCTTGAGGATACTGGTCTAGGTCCTTGAAATCCAGCTTAAAAAAACACATTCTACAGTCCTCACAAAACCCGCAACACGCTTTTTCCTAACCCTCTTAATTGGTGAAATCTCAGGGGAGGCATTTCGGGACCCCTTCATTACGTGTTGATGCCAGGCTACCCTCCACTAAGCGTGTTAAAAACACTAGTAGATATAAAAAACGGATGTTCTAACCTATTTTAATGGAAGGAAAAAAAGTTCAATCTTTAATTTGGAATATGCCATTTTGAACAAAAGGTGTACCAGCAAATTTTGAATGTGACCTTAGGTCAAGGTCAAATCACAAACTTTTTTCACAAGTGACCTAGGGTCAAACAGACTTCAGATTCGAGTTCTTTGTCTCATTTCAGACAGGAAAATATATATTTAATGCATATTTCATCAGTCTCTGTGGGTTTTATGATCACCTAAAAATGCACTGCAAGCAGATTTTCAAAAAATGCCTGAGGCAATAACTTCTAAAGTTTTACTCCAATCGAGCTAAAAATTTCAGATTCGTCTTTAGGGCCCATGAGAACCCTATAAAATTATTTTGAAGAGAATCGAAGAGGTACCGTGTAGATTTGCCATTTGCCTGGTCGTTTGGTGCTGGAATTGCCCAACAAGTGAGTGTGAAATAGTAAATGGGGCTAAAACCGCGCGCCCACAGGCAGGTCAAACATTTCTCTACAAGAAACCTAAACGGCTGCGAAGGAAAGTAGATGACTGTAAAGCCGACGCTCTCTAGATAATACATTATGCTGGTAATCTAAAAAATCCAGCGTGAAAGACTCCCACTGATAACGAGTTCTTTCTATCCCAAGGCAGGGACGTAGCCAAGGAGGGGGCGGCCGGGTCAGCCCCCCCTGAGGGCCCGAAGGGCCCCCTGAGGACACGATTCTGAAACAAGCAGGGACCTTTTTACCCATCAGGGCCCTTTTGGCGCTGTCGCAGGGGCCCTTTCGGGGCGCTGCCCCCCCCACCTGAGCGAAATCCTGGCTACGGCCCCTGTCTCAAGGTCCTGACATCCCACCAGGACATGTTTCACGATATGTGTATGACCAGAACGCGAACACGCTTTCTGGACACGATCAGCTAAAAGATTGGCGTGCCTAGCGTGAGTGTGTCCCAATCGCAGCTCCAGAGCGCGTTCCTGCCACTGGACGGCCAGCATCCTTAACGGGGCTTTGGCTCTGATTTTCTCCTTGACGGGTCCTTAACGGGGCTTTGGCTCTGGTTTTCTTTCTCCTAGAGTCACCAGGCGTCCTTATTACGACGTTCATGATAATAAGCATCAGGTCCTAAAAGTATAAAACAGCTTGCGAGCTTGTTAAGTAATGTTTTTTGCGGCGATTTTGCCACGTTGCCGAGCCGCATATGTGCTGCACGCACGTGTGTGGACAGAAAGACAACAACAGCACCGCACTGAAAAAGTACGCCAGAAAGCGGATTTTATCTACGGTGCCAAAATCCCCTCTTCTTTCGGCGAATATTTTACACCCGATATCTACGCAAAATGACATGAAACAGGAATAATAAAACCCCAACCCGTGGGTCGTGAAAATATCAACTAACAAAAAGTACACCATTTTCAGGATTCTTTCTACGGTGCCAAAATCCACTCCTCTTTCCGGCATTATTCCACAACCTATTTTACACCGGTGTAATGCAAAAATGCATGTGTTTTGAGGGAATATTCCTACACCACTGGAGTAAAAAGATTATCAGACAAATCCGAACAGTGTAAACTAGAATTGGGGGAGTAAAAATAGATTAAAATGTGAAATTTCCGGCGTAGAAAAATCTTTGCAAGGTGCAGAATGAACCCGCGTTCAATATTCCATTGCTGCTGAAAAGAAACAAGGATTAAAAATAACCCAGTTTATTCTCATTAGGCACTTAAGATTAGTTTACTCTGATAACAATGATTAATATACACTTTGATGAACATACACTCCAACGGAGAGTTTAAATCACTTGTACTTATAATCACTTCCAATCATCTAAGTACCTCTAATTAGCACTTTAATTTTGAACCATATTGAAATTGACTATCAATCACTACAATAATTTCGTTTGTCTTTGCACAGACATGGCTTAGGCTTACAACTTTCGCCATGCCATAGAATTTGCTGTTTTTGCTCCTCGCAACGTTTCCTGTTGTATCATTCATTAACACCAGAAAATCACCACCCATCACCGAAGATCACTTCTTTGAGGCGCAGCACACTTTTTTGAGGGGGATGACGAATCCTCCTGAAAGGTCGATGGCGCCCCTTGAAATGTAGTTTTCATACCTTTGCCTTAAGAAACGAGATTTGTTTCCTCGCAATGGGATCTGGTGGCTCCTGGCAGGTTTTGGAGCCCACAGGAAGCCGGTTTTCCCCCAAAATCGGAGCCCCTGGTCCGGATACAGTTACCCTGTGGGTCTATAGGGCTAACCCCGCCACCCCTCTCCGCTGCTGTCGGAGATGAGGAGACCGGCTCCCCACCTTTGGCTTGTAATATCATCGAAAAAGCCTAATCCTAGTGGCCATAAACCCTTTATGACAGACCCTGCCCTAACCCCACCCACCGTGGATCTTGCCCCACACTTGAAGTTCTGTAGCCCTTAAGTGGCTTTATATATATATATATATATATATATATATATATATATATATATATATATATATATATATATATATATGTATATATATTCGAATAGTTCGGCAATATGTTCTCTTTGAGGCAATGACAGTTAAATTGTATTACTCCAAAAAAAAATATCCAAGGGCGCGAGTGCTATACAATTTAACTGTCATTGCCTCAAAGAGAATATATATATATATATATATATATATATATATATATATATATATATATATATATATAGCCACAGGGCGTTGTCACTGGGGACCTGGGGAAGGACTGGGCCCCCTCTCTTGGAGAGAAAGTGAGAAGGACGCCAGCTCTTTTGGCCGAAAATAGCATTGAATATGCAGGGTCTAACTGATGTAGGTAGTGTTTTATCACCATCCCCCCACTCGAACATCTAGGGCGACGCCAATGGCGGGGCGGGGGCCCGGCTGCAGTCACAGGGGGCCCGGGTAAAACACAGGGGGAATGCTCTGCAATTGCTGAGAATAGGGGCTAGGCTTCGGCAGTGGGTCAGGGGTAAATTCTGAGAGGTCCAGTCGCACACTCAGAGACTCTAAGTGGACTACAAGGGACCCGGGTACGCTACATTTGAGTGGCATTTTGAAGGCAATTTGCGGGGCTGGGGTACAGCCGTAGCCGCCGGGCCCCTTTGCGGGGGGGGCAGTGGCTGTGGCGAGGGGTGTTTCTTTTCATTGCTTAAGGTGAGCCCAAGGCGAGGGCGATCGCCTTATCGCCCCCCCTCACTTGGATTCGTACCTGGTGCTGGCATTGGTGAAATGTCGTATTTTTCATCGATAAGTCCGCCATATTGAACTTATGATCTGTATACTGACCTCGATTTATAAACAACGGGCAGGGGCGCAGCCAGAGCTTTGGTATGGGGGAGCACACCAACTTTGAAGGGCACCCCGGGAAAAAGGGCACTTTTTAACGTAACCTAAAAAACTTACTATATCTTTGTTTATATCATTTTTGGGCATCTTTGGCTCAATAAAAATGCAAATAAATCATTGACGGAGAAGGAAAACTCTATTAGAACCGAAAAAGAAAAAAATAATCAAAATGCCATGGAAATAGCCGAAACACGACTGTTTTAGATATATTTAAGGGCAAATCAGTCAACTCATGCAAGTACTTAACATCAGAGAAATCAGCGGAGCACGTGATATCTGTTACCATGTGCAAGTTAAGGCATATTGGAGTCGAACATTTATTTGTTATGCCCATTGGTTTTGTCGTAACGAGTGAGCCCTGGCTGAACGCGGATAAAGTTTCATGCCTCCCACAATCGCCGTGGGACGAGGAGTGGCATAGTGTCTTTGGAAGAACAGAATTTTTGCTGCCGGAATAATTTGGGAGATACCTTTTGAACGCGCTTATTAAGTTCCACATTCTCAAGGATCGGTCCCAGTTAAGAGTAAAGAAGAGGTGAATGGGGTGGTTTGGATGGGGATGGTGGGACAGGGCTGAAAATTGTGAAAACTAGTTCTTCATTTGAATTAATTAATAGAAATCCTGGTTTAGGGGACTGTCCTCTGAACTGAGGGGCACATGCCTTTTATCATCACTTCCCAGAATCCACCAGTATAATAAGTAATTTATATAACCAGGGGTGCCTAGGCATCACAAGCCGTTTTAGAGATTCCTCATTCCTCGTTAGCTCCGTTTTACAAGGGGAGTTTCCATCGTGTTCTTATTCCCATCTATCCCAGGGACTAGACTAGCTCATTGGCCCCATAGATGAGGTCATCAGACTAGCTCAATGAGCCACAGATAGGCTCATAGGGCTTTAAACCAGTTCAAGAAGCCCCAGAACAGTTTAAGGCGCCAGATCACCTCAGGGGGCCTCAAGCCAACATTAGGGGCTCCCACAAGCTCAGCGCCCAGACCAGCTCAGGGTACCCTCAGAAGCCAGATCCGCTCTTGGGCCCCAGATAAGCTCTTGGGGCCCCAGATCAGTTCAAGGGCCTCAAGTCAGATTAGGGGGCAAGATCAAGTCAGGGGCACCAAATCAGCTCAGTGATCCCTAACCAGCTAGAGGCCCAATCAGTTCAGGAGCCCCAGAGCTGCTCAGGGGACACCAGATCGCCCCATAGGGCACCAGATCAGCTTCGGGGACAAACAATCAGATCAGTGGTCCCTGACCAGCTCGGGCCCCAGATCAGCTCGGGAATATCAGATCAAGTCAAGAGGCACTTAATCAGCTCAGGAGCCCCATACCATCTCAGGGGCCCTCATCAGCCTCTGTGGGCCCAGCTCAGCTCAGGACTTTAGAGCTGCTCATGAAATCACGTAAGGAGGCCCAGGTCAGCTGAAAGGGCACCAGATTAGCTCAGAGGGCACCAGACTAGCTCAGAGGGCATCAGATGGACTCAGGAGGCACCAGATCGAATCAGGGGCATTAGTGCAGCTCAGGTGGCATCAGATCGATCCGCTCAGGGGCCCAGATCAGCTCCCAGCCCCCAGGCTATGGCAGGGGCCTAAATCAGCTCAGGGAGCAACATAACAGCTCAGGGAACACAAGATGGGCTCAGGGCCCACCAAACCAGCTCAGAGGGCACCAGACCATCTAAGGAGACATTAATAATCAGCTGAGGGAGCACCTAGTCAGCTCAAGAGGCACCTTATTGACTTAGGATACAGTAGATCAACTTGGGGAGGCATGAGATCAGCTCGGAGGCACGAATCAGCTCCAGGGACACTATATTAGCTATTAGGGCATCAAGCAAGCTCGGAGGCATTAGACTGACTCAGAGGGCATTATATAGGTTCAGGAGGCACAATTATTTGCTCAGTGGGGCACTCGATTTACTCAGGGGCACCAGATCAGCTTAGAGGGCAAGTAATCAGCTCAAGGGGCCAAGACCAGCTGAGAGGCCACGAGATGAGCTCAAGGGGAACCAGATTAGCTTCACCCGTACAATTATTGGCGACGATGAGGCATTATTTTTTGGTGGACACCTACCAGGTGCCCATACTCTTCCCGGGTGCTTGGAAAGGCGACAGAATGCCATAGCTGACCGAAAAAGGTATTAAATTGTCCAACAAATCGCTACATGCGGTCCAGTTACATTTCGTTTCAACGGCGTAGGGCACTAAATTTCGAGCGGCACGGCCCAAATTGGGTACACCACCTGGACATCAAAAGGGCACCCCGGCAGTGATGGGGGCACGTGCCCCTGTGCCCCCTGGCTGCACCCCTGGACAGTAGATAAACTCCGGGAGGCATTAAATAAGCTCAGGGGCCTCAATCAGCTCAAGGCGCACTAAAACAGCTAATAGGGCACCAGGCAAGCTCGGAGGCATCAGACTAACTCAAAGAGTATTATATAGGTTCAGAAGGCTCAATTATTTTCTCAGGGGGGCACCAGATTGACTACAAGGGCACCAGATCAGCTCAGAGGGCACATGATTAGCTCCAGGGGGCACCAGATGAGCTCCGCTCGTACGATTATTGGCGACGATGAGGCATTATCTGGAAACGGATTATGTGCCCACACTCTTCCCGGGTGCTTGGAAAGGCGACAGAATTCCCTAGCTGACCAAAAGGGGCACTTAATTGTCAAACAATAGTTGAAATCGCTAAATGTACTCTAGTTCCATCTAGGTTCAACGGCCTAGGCCACTAAATTTCGAGCGGCATGGCCCAAACGGGGTACACCACCTGGCAATCAAAAGGGCACCCGACACCGATGGGGGCACATGCCCCCTGTGCCCCCTGGCTGCGCCCCTGGACAGTAAACTCCGGGAGGCATTAAATAAGTTCAGGGGGCCCGGATCAGCCCAAGGGACACTAAAACAGCTAAACAGCTAATAGGACACCAGGCAAGCTCGGAGACATCAGACTAACTCAGAGAGCATTATATAGGTTCAGAAGGCACAATTATTTTCTCAGGGGGAGGGGCATCAAATTGACTACGAGGGCATCAGATCAGCTCAGGGGGCAACACCAGCGCTCAGGGGGCACCAGATGAGCTCAGGGGGCACCAGATTAGCTCCGCCCGTACGATTATTGGAGACGATGAGGCATTTTCTGGAAACAGATTATGTACCTATACTCCTCCCGGGTGCTTGGAAAGGCGACAGAATGCCCTAACTGACCAAAAAAGGCACTTAATTGTCAAACAATAGTTTAAATCGCTAAATGCAGTCTAGTTCCATCTAGGCTAAACGGCGTAGGGCACTAAAATTCGAGCGGCACGGCCCAAATAGGGTACACCACCTGACAATCAAAAGGGCACCCCGGCACCGATAGGGGGCACGTGCCCCCTGTGCCCCCCTGGCTGCGCCCCTGACCACGGGAGAAGAAAAAACAAGTTGATGACCATGATCTCTCTAGCTAAAAATACGATACAATCATATTTCCATCAAAGTACAAATATGTAGGTACAATCAATCCAAGTACAGTACAAGGATAGGCTGGACAGCAAGGGGGAGAAGCGGGACAACTTGTCCCAGTTCTCCCCAACCCGCCATTTTTCAGAATTGCGATGTCAGCAAAATTAAAACCCCTTTCGTTGTTCGAAGCTGGGACAGATCGATGGAGAATGCGACACCAACTTTATTGCACCAAAATAAAGAACTTTTCGGTTGCATATTTAACAGAACATTCACTCAAGAAAACGTAAAAATTAACTTTTAAGGAGCACTCACCTCTCGCTTCCAGCACCCACCGGAAAAGGAAGTTGACGCCCTAGTGATGTGCAGCGGCACGTATAGTGCGGAAATCAGCTGAAAATTATATTTTTGGCTCACTCGTGGATTCAATAATGGGGGTGTCCCACTTCTCCTGCTTCCCAGTTCTCATCACTCTCTCCTACCTGTACGAGTCGTGATCAATCCTCTGAATGCGGAACTGCGGTGGGTAGTTCAAGCTCAGAATCGAAGCAGAAAGGAAATGGCGCGATTCCACCCACGTGTAAACTGTAGTAAAAACATACCTTCCTCCATCATAGAAACACACCCAAACAAAAATCAGAAGAAAAAATACCTTCATCTAGGGTAGTTTAATCATTCAAGAGCTTGTTTTAATCTATTGGCAGGATTGTTTCACCACAGGAGAGTGAAACTATTCTGGGGGCAGTTTGTGAGTTCCATAGAAATAGGGGGGAAAGGTACTCCGAGGTGATACATTTACACCTTTGCATTTTCAGTAAGAATGGAACTGCACTGTGCTAAAATGAAATAGTGATTAATTTACCACATCAGTGTAATATTACACCTTTTCTTCTAATATTAAGCTGGATGTCGGAATATATTTACCAAGAATTCTAAACAAATTCTTGATAATGGGGTAATTTTAGGAGCAGACAAATTGAAATTCTACGCTTGAGGTGTTGTTTTTTTCAGTGCGTGTCGACACCGCTCTGAGAGTTACCAAATTTGTTTACCCCAACTTCCACAGTAGTTCCGAAGCGTCGACGCTTTTGGTGTCGACCCCTTGCCTTTGGAATGACCCACTGCTACAAAATGTTATATTAGAATGAAAAAGCAGCCACACTATCCGCATATGAGAAAAGGTCAGGGAAATCACACTACAAAAAAATATTGAAAAAAATGGAAAGAAAAAAGAGCTATCAAGATGACACCCCTGTCATAGGTCAAGGGATATATCTGAACCTTCGAATCAGGCAGCACTACGGTATACAAAATCTGGAAAGATAATTGAGAAATTTATGTTCTCTAGAGTGTGCCCGACAATGGCAGCGGAACGGGAGGTACCGGGGCACCGTCCCCCCCCTGGATGGACCAGGGGGCACCAACATTAATGTGCCGCCCCCTTAAATCAGCAAAGATAGCAATAAAGAGGAGCTTGGTTCAGGCTTTTGGAAGAAGCTTTGAGTTCAAAAGATTTTCTCACAAATCCTCAGAGCTGATAGCAAATCCACTCTGTTGGTTTTTCTCATAAATAATATGTATTGCAAATATAATCCAAATATAATCGTGTAGCCTCTCCTATGAACTAAGGTGCACCGGAACGTGATGACTGAAAATGGCAGGTGTTAAATTTTGGCCGTCATTAACGAGGCATGTGGTCTTAAGTAAATACATGCCTGGTGTAAAAATATGAGGTACACTTACTGTTTCGAATTTATAATTACAGTAAAACGGGAAAAGCAAAAGCTGTTTTTTAGGAAAAACAATATAAGTTTGGCCCTAGAAGAAGAGTGGCAAATAATTTTCTGAGATGGATGGATATTTTCCCAATTCATTTCGGCTCATTTTCTTTTGAGTAGGGGAGACCGGGGCTAGTTGAACATGATTTTTGTTTTGGTCGGATATCTCAGAGATGGCTAAAGGTATAGACTTCGTTCTGCCATTGCTGGAAAGCCTATTCTTTTGGCTTTCAAGTGTTGCGTGTGCCAACGCTTGAATGTTGTCGCTGTGTGAGATATTTGATCATGAATAGGTCAAAGTCAAATGGCTCAACTCGCCCCGTGTCGGGGTAAGTTGAGCCACGCTCCGGGGTGCGTTGAGGCGCTTAACGAGAGTATGTCCTCATTTTCCATGTTTATTACCCAAACACCAAATATTCTCACTCTCAGTCACTGGTACTGTTTTTACACACAAACTTTGAGGAATCACCCGTACAAAGACGGTGGGCCCATCCACGGCACTCCTGGTACTGTACCCATTGCTCAACCGGGCGGCTGTTTGAGAAAGAGTCGCAGCACACCAGGCATAGTGTCTCATTTTCATCGTTGAACTCCTCGACATCTTTGTAAAGCTTCCTCCTAACATTTATTTGCTTCATTGTGCTGTTATTGCACCCGCCTTGCCTTTGCTTCTTGCCTTTGCCATCTGCTGTACCTCTGGTCCTCCTCTGGTCCTGCTGTACCTCTGGTCCATCTGCTGGTTTTCTTTTTTACTTCTTTCCCGCCTCCTCTTCCAGAAGCTGTTTTTTTGGTATATCCGTCAACACTGCTGCTTTCCTCTGACGCGAGATTCTCTTCCTCGGCCTCAGCTCTTTAGGCAACGGGCAGACTGCTGCAGGCGAGAACGTATCAGGGCAGTAGGGCAGGATCAGGACAGGATCAGTATCACCGTAATGGTCATGGCAGACTGCTGCTCATTGATTTGTCCGGGGAGATTCTGCTGCGTATACGGCTCAGGCCCATCTGCGGAGAGGTCCAGCTCTGCTACCGATGGTGCAGGGAGGCTCTGCTGAAGATCCAGTCCAGGACTAGAGGCATTCGTTGATCTTCCAGGCAGGCTGGACCCTGCTGGATTTTCAGGTGCTGAGATGTTCAGTAGACTTCCTGACATTTCAAGAACCTACTGAGGGCTCTTCACAAGTCGATCCGTCTGTTGGGCCGGTGTCCGCTGGGAATCAGGTATAGGCCCAGAGGCACTACCTGACGTTCCAGGCATGCTGGACCCACTAGCGGATCCAGAGGGGGGGGTAAGGGGCCATGTCTCCCAAATAGTGAAATTTTGGCTGATTTTCTTAAAAAAACTATATTTTTACTATTTTTCCCGAGTTGCCTCCCCAAACGGCGCTCCTGCGCCTGCCAGTGGCTGGGCCCTGCTGGAAGTCTGGGTGGAATCACGGAACAGTGTTTATTTGAGAAGACGGGAAAATCGGCAAATAGTGGGTAAAATTTGAACGTTTTGCGGAAAAGGCCAAGGCCCCTGCATCCCCTAGAGTTGGAGGGGCTTTAAAGGAATAGGAGGGCCCAAGACCAGCGCTGGAAGCTCTTTTCCATTATTGGTCGGCCTAATAGCAGGTCAGGGGGCAGGTAATCGGACATTAAATCACTTAAGTGTTTTGAAAATAAACGAGAAAAATCAGAAGCTGGTGGTAAATGCCTTTCCCCCTTCGCCAATGAGTCGACCCGATAGCAGACATTTTAGGAGACAACTGCCCGGGCCGAATAGCGTCGCCAAATATATCCCTGTTGGAAGGTTTCTCGGAAGCCAGCCTGCTCTTTGATCAGGGAAGCCGCCCAGTCTTGAACACGGGTGAGCGGCATGGAAAGTGTGCGTGCTATCCGCTACGTCAGCGTGCCCCATTAGTTTCGGGGGAATTTAGATATTCCTTTTTTCTCCGGGGCACGTTGATCATGGCTCAACATACCCCAACACCCTCGTGGCTCAACTTACCCCGAGACCCCGCCGCAACTCCGGAGGCAGCTGACGCAGAAATTAGGTGATCAGTTCTCATGGTTTTCGGCCCAAATAAGGCGTAAATACCTGCATTCAACTCATTTAATAGGGCTAATCTTTATCTCTAATATCAACAGTGTTATTATAAAATGTTTGACAAAAGTAAAATTCACTTTTGCGATGAAATAACAGGTTTTTCTGTCTCCAAACCGCTACCGACCAGATACCACGACGGTTTCCTGCTGAAAGACGGAAAGCTGTTGCGCGCATGCGCTGTTATGATTACAGCGCAATCTCTTCAGAAACAGCGGAGTTGCTTTCAGCGGAGCGGAGTGCTTTCGGCTTCTTAAAAATTCTAGGGAACAAAGCTCTTCATGGAATTTGAATGAAATATACATCCCATGGAAGTTACCACTTAATTCTTATTTCTCTTATCCAAAACCATACAGTTCCAAACAGTAAGCGTATAGTGAGCGGAAAGCATCCCCTTTCCGGGGTTTTCTGTGGTGACCAGACTGGAATCGCAGCGGAGACGAAATCTGACTGAATTCCGCCGTGAATGCGTTCGCTACTTTAGAAAATACAAGTTTTGGAATAAGCAAGATATTAAGTCAGTAATATATGCCACAGTCTACAAAACTGAAATGCATTAATGATCCCTTCAGATTTGGTATACTGTATATCTTGGCGCTGCTTGATTCTAAGGCTCCAGATATATTCCCTGCTCCTTGACAGAATTGTCATCCCGGTGGCTCTTTTTTCTTTCCGTTTTCTTTAATATTTTCTTTGCATTGCGATTCCTTCGAGGCCTCTTCTCGTATGCAGGTAGTGTGGCTGCTTTTCCATTCTTATCTAAAATTTTGCAGCGTTGGCTTATTCCAAGGGCAGAGGCTTGATACCAAAAACGTCGACGCGTCGGAAGTACTGCAGTAGTTCGGGTAAAAAACAGTACCTAACTTTCAGGGCAGAGTCGACGCGGTGCTGCTGTTGTATTTCTGTTCACAAACGCGTGTACAGCACACATGCAGCTCAGTAGTGGGACAAAATCGCCATAACTAAAAAGTATTACTTTACAAGCTCGTAAGTAATCCCATACCTATAGGCCCGGATTTGTATTACCATAAACGTCACACCCGCTCGGAGACATAAGCTTTTCCTCAGCGTGACAGACCAGGCGTTCACATGCAAAATTGTATCCATACGGACGGAGAGACCTTGTTCGTACATGCTGATTCAGGCGATTTCAACACAGATTTAATCTCAGAGGCACAATAAATTGTCTACACTTCATGACGCGCCGGCAGCCAGCATACGATATTTCTAATTATGGTCGTTCATATGCGTGAAAACATATAGAAAGCCTTCAGCCTTTGACCTTACATGTATGGTCATACCCCCTGGTATTGGCGGATCCAGGAGAAATTTTCGGAGGGGGCCAAACCAAACTTTGGGGGGAATCGAGAAAAAATCCTGAAAATTGTATTTTCAAAGAAACACGTCTAAAATTAAGTCCTTTTGGGGCCTAAGGACACTATTTGATACTTTAGAGGGGGCCACGGCCCCTTTGGGCCTCCCTTGGGCCTCCTCCCTTGGAGCCGCCAGCGCCCCCTGGCTATTAACCTGCGCCCCACCGGGGTCCGGCGCCACCTTCGCCCCACCGGGGGCCATCGATGACCCCTCAAACTCCAAAAATATGGGGGTTAGCGCAAATCTGCAAAGTGTATTAGAAAGCTCGCGTGAATTCAGTAAGAAATTACTTTGCATGTTTAAGCGCTCAGGTCAATGGTTCGACCTCCAGGGGTCAAGTTAGGTCAAAATAGGCTATTCTCACTCAAATATGCAATGCTTAAGCAAATTGGGCATAAATCTTATGCCATTAGAGCTATCGAGATCTGGTAAACCACCTTTGATAGGAAAATGAAAGGCCTTTTTTCGCTTTGTGGAACGTAATGACTTCCCGCTGGTGGTTTGACCTCCAGAGGTCACCTCGTGACCTAATATGAACTGAGGTCACGAAAGGTGACCTTGCCGTATATCAAACGAAAGTTAGTGACAAAACAAACACGATGGTGTTTGATTCAGCGCTCTAGCTCAACTAAGTCAAAAGTTATTGTCAAAATACTGTTTTGACCCCTGGTAACCTTGGATGACCTTGGAGAGATCAAAGGGAAAATATAGCTCCTGGGAAACGTGAAAGGGTGTCCGAGAACGCTTTTCTGAGCAAGCCGAGCATTTGCAATCGTTTTTGTGACTTTTAGATAATAAGACAGCTTTTCCCCATGTTTTTTAATGGGAGAGGTCACCTCCTGACCTGACCTCAGGTCACGAAATAAAAAATACCGGCTATACATCTTATAGACCCTGAATGGTTTATAAAGTGTAGAAAGTTTCAAATCAATCGACTTAGATATGTAGCTCAAAAGTTGAAGTGAGGTGACCTTGGTTGACCTCGCCTGGTGACCTGACCCTTGGTGACCCAGGGTAAAAAAATTTCAGGGATGATGAGAAAATGATGGGGTGAGAGGTAGAGCCTTTAACTGCGGCGCTGCACCCATTGGCGAACGCAGGGGTGGGGCCATTCCGGCCATGCCCCCCAAAGCGCTGGAGGGGGGCCAAACTATCTTTGGCCCCTCCCCCAAACGCCGGAATTTTTTGAAAAAAGGTGTTTACATTAGGTCTGTAGAGCAAAAGAAATCTTCGCAAAAGAAAGCTTCGCTAGAAAAATGAAGTGAGGACACCCATACCTAAATCCTAGTCGTCGAGCTGATACGAGGGAAACGTAAACAAAAAAGAAGCGTGGGACTGTTTGCAAGCTGATCGTGTATCCAGCAGTTTCTGCTGTGTGTGCTTGGCCGGAATTGATGAAATAAAGAGTCATATTGTCATTATCATTAGAAAGAAATACGGAACATAAAATACACGCCATTTTTCAGCTACGGAAGTTAACTTCTGATGTTCCGTCTCCTCCTCCTCGCCAGGCCAGAACTAATGAACGGTAACAGCTCCGCTGCAGCGGCGCCGACATCGCACCCCTTCCTGGGCGGCCGCGCCAGCAGCGGCGCGCCGCGGCGGTCCACTGTATTTTTGGACCCGGGGCCGAGGCGCAGGGACGCAGGAGAGGCGCTCGCGCCACGCGCTCCTCACATCTGCACCACGCACCCCCACGCAGCCTGCACCGCGTCAGACGCTTCAGAGCCGGGAGCTCGAACCAAAGACCACGGCAGCTAGTCAAAGAAGAGATATGTAATTGGACAGCGCGCCGCTGGCCGCACTTCACACAATTTGAAGGAAAATGAATGCTATCAACATTATACAGTTAAGGTGTTGGTATCGTTACTTCTGAACGCAAAAAACAGAAGGGTGTCTGAAAACATTTGTTTAAAAGGCAGGGAAAACAGACAAAACATACAATAATTGTTTTTGCTTAGACTCCAACGGCATAATAAGCCGCAGCCGCTGAACTGAGATAGGTATAAATACTCCACAGAAATAAAAATGTGAAACTGGTGTTCTACATGAAACTGGCTCCTTATAAACGTGTTGTGATTTTAAGTCATCTCAGCTATTGGGGCTATATAGCGCGTCTAACAGCTCACTTGCAGCAATCATTAAAAACACTCTGATCTTTGAGCCCTAGGCGGCGATAATTTCCGTTGCTAAGGCACATCACTGTAAACAGGATTCAAGCAACCGAACATCACTTCTTTTCTGGAATGATTCAGCAAGCTCAAGAGCTCCAGTTTTAAACCATTTGACCCAAGCTCGTGCTCATCGGATAAACCGGAAAATTTTGAAAACCTGTGCTAAGTACATGCATTACAAACGTTTATGAGTCCGGTCCCAAAGACTAGTCACTCACTCTGAAACCAGTGAGTGTCGCGATTTAAACATCGCGACAAACTCTGAACCGAGCCGGTATGGTTCACGCTGGAACAGACCGGTCAGCAAAACCAGCGACAAGTGGCAACTCTAGTGGGCAGACCCAGTACGTCGTCGGGGCCCGCCCGCCGAGATAGTGGGGCCAGCGCTGCAGCGTCGGTCGTCGGCGCGCGCTGAGAGGAGCAGCGGAGGGAGGCGCGGGGGACTGCGGGGCAGCAGAGCATCGTCCGCAGACGGGACAGGCAGGGCCGACGTCGCAGGCCGCCGGGGCGCACAAAGACGACGCGACGGACGGCGCGGAGCGCTGGTCTGCAGTCCGCGCGACAGATCACGGCGACAGTGATGAGTGGAAGAGTACCGTGACGCCGTTTCTCGCTCTGTGTTTGATCCAGTGGCAGTGGGACGATAAAGTGATCAGCATCGTGGGACTACATTTTCATTTAGTTGTTTTTTTCATTTCTTGTTGGTACTCCCGGTTAAAGTTTTACTGAATTTTTTACTGGGCAGCAGGACGAGAGTTTTGCAGAGACAGTCCAGTGCAGAGACTGGACACGCTGATCTTCAGTGGGACCTATGATTGAGCGAAGCCTTGCGTGAGGAGTGGGAAGCTGTACCGACTGGTTGTCCATCATGTTCATCTCCAGTTCGCCATGTAGCGGTTCCAAAGCGGCACGGGTGAACAACACGTCTGCGATTCAACACATTCCATTCAGGTAAGGCGAGTCGAGGTGTCGGGCCCAACGCGGACCGGTCAATACCCACGTGACGCAAACCGCGGCCAGCGTCAGACCTCGAATGTGATTGGAGCTCGGAGACTGGGAATGCGGGGTTGGCAATTCGCGAATACAAGGCGCTAACATGATTCTTATCTGTCGCAGCGTTAGCGTCGCCACCGGCAAAAGAGTAAGGAGGGCCAGGCATAGGCGGATCCAGGATTGCCGATCGGGGGGCACCTTCCGGGGCGCCATCCGGACCGGGGGCGCCATCCGACCGGGGCGCCACTTATGACCGGCAAAGTATCGGTGGGCGCCAATCCTATCGGTGGGCGCCGACTTTCGCACCTGGGGGGGGAGCGAATTTGGGGGCGCCATCGACCTTGGGGCGCCGGTCGATCGGGCACCCCCGATCCTATGGGGCCAGGCAATCTGTAGCCTTCTGATGACAAGAAACGTTGACGTTGCCGTCTAGAACAAAAAGCATATCAGATTTGAGTTTATCGCTTCGTTTTGTACTGGTTGATCGCGAATTTGGCTAATCTTAAATAAGGCGTCCACTTTCCCGAAAGATTTTCTATAGAAATGATACATTTTCAGGATCAGCAAGACGCCCTCTTTCCATTCAGTGAGGCCCCGTAGCACTATTCCCACTTAAACCCCGATTTTCAGCACTTACTTAACCTGAACGTCGTAATCGCGCGCCGTCCATCGCCGTAAATAAACAAAACACTGAAAATGAGAAAAGACAATGGCAGCTGATCATCAGTCAGCTTATGGAAACCATCAGCTGACTGATCATCAGCCAACTGACGATTGGTACCTTTGTACCAGAGGTAGAACACCGTTGTGAAAGCGTACCAAATCTTGGCTCGGTGCGCCGCAGGCCGGCTCGCTAAATCGAGACACGGTTAGGTTAGGTTAGATTAGGTTAGGTTAGGTTAGGTTAGGTTAGGTTAGGTTAGGTTAGGTTAGGTTAGGTTAGGTTAGGTTAGTTTAGTTTAGGTTAGGTTAGGTTAGGTTAGGTTAGGTTAGGTTAGGTTAGGTTAGGTTAGGTTAGGTTAGGTTAGGTTAGGTTAGGTTAGGCTAGGCTAGGCTAGGCTAGGCTAGGCTAGGCTAGGCTAGGTTCTGTTGGTTGTACTTATCTAAGGGTACTGTCTGCGGACATCCGCGAGAAAGTCTTTCCACTGCTTTTCATGGCGTTCTCACCACATAAACTCATCCAAATAAAAAGACAACAATTTTGGGTCCCGCACGCATTTTCGTCCATCTCCGGTTTCCAGGGGCGCCGCAACGGAATTTTCGCAGGGGGGACGGACCCGTGCTATTTGGTACCTGACAACATTAATGACGATTTACCTAAAAATTTGGGGGACGTCACCCTGGTTGGGCAACAGGGGGACGCGTCCCCCCGTCCCACCCCCCACCCCGCTTTCGGTGCACATGTCGGTTTCAAGCATAAACCAACCAAGGTTAGTAGAGACACTGAAACGACTGAAACCAACAAACTCTATCACCGCAAACACAAAATGGCAGCACTTTCTACTACTTGATATTAAAATATTCTTAAGATAATTTATTAAATTTACAGCCGTTGAAAAATGTTTTCTCGTCTTTTTTACTCTTCAAAATAAGTTTATTGGCAAAATGTTGTTAAAACCGAGTGATTTTCTCTTTTTTTAATTTCTACCCATATTTTTACACATAACATTGCGCAATTTCCTTTTGTAATTAATTATTGGGTCAGAGCGTGCGGACGTGTCAATGCGGTAGTTATTGTTTACGTTTTGATTAAGGTCGTGGAAGTGCGTGTTATACTTCGATTTCTGTCTTATTTCATAGCTAAAACATGAAGGAACACTCTACAGTTATGTATAAACAACCTTCCTTGTGATTTTATGCATTTTTTGCAGTTGGACGGGTATATGCAGGTGTGCCGCGAATTGTTTCTATTTATTCCTTATGTGGTTGAAATTGGGACATTTTTGGATCACCAGCGGGAGGAAGACCATCTCGGCCAATTCCCCATTCCAACGCTACTTATACGTCGCAGTAGTTGTTTGGAAGGGCAGTTTGAAGTGGCAAGGAAACCACTTAAAAATGCGGTCCGGGGGAGCATTGACCAGCGGCGTTGTTTGGAACAAAGTTCGAGCTGGGGGAGGCACGTGTATGTATGTACGCTGTACAGTTTAAGGGCCTGCCTGACTTTCACGCCTGGCTCCACAAACGATATGAATGATAATTAGACTTAACAATTATTCGGAATCATTTCGGAGTGTGGCGCTGGCAGCGGCACCTTGTTTTCTGCCGTTTTTCATTGTTGTTCGTTCACTCGGAGCCGCGGGATCCGGTTTTACTTTTTACTTGCCCACTCCCTGGACTTTGTCCGCAATATCTGACGGAATAAGGGAGGCCAAAGGCGTGGCCACGCCCCCGATCCCCCGGGGCGACATCCCAAAACTCATACAGGTCTTGAAAGAACCCAGTCTGAGTTAAAAATGTATCCACAATTTAATTTTATCAGTTTTTTTGGGGGGGGGTTAAATTTGATCCCCAGAATGCCCGGAGACCATACCTGTATGAGTGGATGAAAAGTGAAACAAAATCCGATGACTTAATCGTGAAAAGCTTACCGAGATCGCTCCAAACATGTGTATTATTCTGTTAACATCAATAAATATCACAACTTCAAGGCACTCGTACATGCCGTTTATTTTTACCCCGACGCCTTTTATTTTTTTGCCCTAGCTAGCACACAGGGGCGGCAAGAATCAGGGGCGGCACGAATCATGGCAGAAGTGATAAGTCGAGGGTGCAGTGATGAACCGGGGACAATAGTTCTGAACTAGGGGCGGCACGAATCAGGGCGGAAGTGCTTAGCCGGGGGGGGGGGCACGTATCAGGGCAAATGTGATAAGCCGAGGACGGGAATGTTGAGTCGGGGTAGTAGTTATGATCTTGGGACGGCACGAATCAGGACGGAAGTGACAGCTGGGGGCGGCAGTGATTAGTCAGAGGCAGCAGTGATGAGCTTGGGACGGCACGAATCAGAGCGCAAGTGATAAGCCAGGGGCGGCATTCATCAGCCGAGGCGGTAATGATGAGCTAGGGGCGCGGCATGAAACAAAGTGGCAGTGGTAAGCCGAGGGTAGCACTGGTCAGCCACTGGCGGCAGTGAAAGTCAGGGCTGGGACGAATCAAGTTGACGAAGCAGGAGGCGGCAGCGATGAGCCAGGCCGGAAGTAATTAGCCAGGGGCGGCATACATCAGGGTGGCAGTGATAATACTGGTGCGGTAGTGCTGAGCCAGGATCAGTTATGTGGCGGTAATGGGCTAGGGGTCATCCGAATCAAGAAGGAAGTGATTAAACGGGATTGACAGTGATGAGCCGGGGGCGGCACTGATAGTCAGGGGCAGCACAAGTTAGGTTGGCAGTGGGGCGCTTGGGGCACCCAACCTGGGGTGGCATGAATCAAAGCGGCAGTGATGAGCCCGAGGGCGGCATGAATCAGGGCTATAGTGGTAAGACGGGAACGGCATGAATCAGGACTACAGTGGTAAGACGGGGACGGCATGAATCAGGGCTACAGTGGTAAGACGGGGACGGCATGAATCAGGGCTACAGTGGTAAGACGGGGATGGTATGAATCAGGGCTACAGTGGTAAGACGGGGACGGCATGAATCAGGGCTACAGTGGTAAGACGGGGACGGCATGAATCAGGGCTGCAGTGGTAAGACGGGGACGGCATGAATCAGGGCTACAGTGGTAAGACGGGGACGGCATGAATCAGGGCTACAGTGGTAAGACGGGGACGGTATGAATCAGGGCTACAGTGGTAAGATGGGGACGGCATGAATCAGGGCAACAACGCTGAGCGAGGGGGCGACATAAGTTTTTGGGTGCTCTAAACAGGACTGCGGGTGCTCAAAGTAGAATTTGAGTGCTTGGACACCCCAAAGAGCTAGAAAATTACACCCCTATTTGTCAACGACCGCTCACCCGTTCATCAGGCCTCGTCTTCAAGTCAAGTTCAGGGCGCATCAAGCAAGGGAAGAGGCGAGCGAGTGGTGATGAGACGCACAGCGGCAGCGATGAGGCGCACATACTCCTTTTAAATAACCCGGAACGCGTAACTTATAGTTATATGACCCCAGAATAGAATATTAACACGCGCATTGAGGGGGGTCTGAGCCAACTTCGCTTTGACGGGGGAGGCGGGTACCCGTCCCTCAAGATCTCGAGAACCACACTTGATAACAAAGAAAACGGTAAACAGTGTTGGATAGCCCATCCAGTTCTGTTATAGAAAACATTTGAATCATTTTTTTCAGGTCACATTTAAGGTCACTAGAGGTCAAGGCATTCCACAGTAGGGATAACATGTAGATGAAGGTTTCCCGTCATTACATCTGAACTAATAAAGATAAAGCAAAACAATCTAAACCATTGGCATCCTCGCAGCAAGCCGAATCGAATGATATATAATATGACCTCGCTTGGCTAAACCAGGTCAAATCTGTTATTTGAGTTGACCTCAGGTCAAGTCAAGGTAAAATTAGGTCAAAATGCATATCAATTACATATCAACTGCAAGAACTGCAAGGATGAGGAAAATCTAATGCCGTTAAAATAAACACTCTACAATTATCCATTACCTACTAAGTTATTCAGTTCAAATCATCTCCAATAGAGAGGTCATGGCTCATGCCTAGCCTTAGGTCATCGATATAAAAAAATGCCGGATTCTATTTTATAGAACTCGGTGGGCCTTTTATGTGAGGTGAGTTTCAATCGCATAGGTTTACCCTGTTCTGACTTGTTATCTTAAACTTCTTTTGAGGTGGTCACTTGACCTGCACTGGCGACCTGACCTGAGGTGACCCAACCTTAAAATTTTGCCTACAGTTGTAAAAATGACCAGAAAAAGGCATACCAAGTACAGCGGTGTTGTGTGTCGCGATTTTTATTCTATCCCCCCAAAAAATCGAGGGGGACGGGTACCCGCCCTCCGCCAATGGGCGTAGTAATACCGATTTAAAGAAACAACAGTGCTGATTATATACCAATGTTTTATGGGCGCATGGTTCCAAATCTTTAGCATTGAAAACCCCGACAGAATAACTCGATGATCTACTGTTTTTGGGAACCATTGTTTTGGACTATTCGGAAAATATTGCAACCAGAAAAGGGACCATGGAGTGACGGAGTACCAATAGGGTCCAAGGCCGGAATTCTGACTTCAAACTAGAGGTGGGAGTTTCGGGCAATTTTGCAGGCCCGGGCCCGGGCCCGCTCTGCTGCTGATTTTAAAAGCCCGTCACAAGCCCGGTTTGTGGTAGAAATGGCTTATCAAGCCCGGGAAGGCCCAGTATCATGGAAAAACCATAAACGACTGTATACAGCATTTATTTACTTTAAAGCTGTCTCATATACATATTGTATTGTAAGCCAATTTATCCTGGAAAAAGTTTTGGTTGCACTCAAAACCATATTAAAAGGTGCATGCGGCATCAGTAGCCTCAGCTATCCTAATAATTCAGCAGAAAATGATACTGAAAAACACAGTATGAAACATGCCTCGCTTATGATGCAAGCTTACTTCAGATAATGACCAGCATCACCTTATAAAACAATGGGCATTCGAGATAGAGGTATGCACATGGCAGCTAAAAGAATCGGGATGAAATAAGCCCACTCATATCAGACATTTCCTCCATGGTTGCACTTTTAAAAATAATTTTATGCTGGCACGAGCCTCACAATTGAGTTTCAATAATGTTTATGAATAGAGGGAGAGAGCAGTGACAAGTTTTCAGCTAAAACTTTTCAGAATATCATGGCAGAATGGCGGTGAATGAACCAAAAATCCTTCACATTGTCCCTGAATTGATACATGTGAGCATTTTCTTTTAATTTAGTCAGTAAACAGCTTGGAATATAGTCAAAAGATTGTTCTGCTTGGGTCAGCCTGATCTGCAAAGTAGGTAAGCCAACAGGCCAACAAGGTCCATCAGCCTATCTTGATAAAGAACCACTAGTTTTCCACAGGTTCGCTTCAAACATGGTATAAAAAAGGTTGCACCCAATCTCCACCAAAAAGTAAATCTGACACAAAAAACAACTCGAGTCCATCCACATTACCATCACCATGCGGGCTTGAACACTATTTCCGTTTGTTTTGTTGTATTTTAGGGGCTTGCGCTTAAAAGGTATCTGAAGCATCGTGCTTGTCTACGTTATAGCAATCATTTATGAAAAAAATTTTCACAAAAATTTACCAGAATAGTAAGTTTATTTCAGTTTAAATATTTCAGTACTCTTAAAAATATATTCTAAAAATTTCAGGGATTTAAAAAATCAGCAAAAACTGTGTAGTGCATTTGTTTAGTTCCTGAGAATAGCCCTTTAGCGCAGTTGTTTCATATATGACGCTTTTCTGACTTTGCAAGTCTTTTCAAGCTGTTCTGAAGCCCGCTAAATTTGGCGTATCTGAAGACCATCATAATTTGGACATTGTTTTTGTGTTCTGTGTTTCTATGTTTCCGTAGTACGTTTTTAGTGTGCTGGGAGGGAGGTGTAAAGTAAAGGTATCTTGGGAGGGAAGTGCTGTTATGTTCAAAGCTTATAATAGAAGTTGTATTTCATAGAGGCCAGGGAAGTATCTCCACAAGGAAAATGCAACACATAATGTCAAGTATATTCATGTTTTGGTGCAATCTCAAAGGTTCCTTCTAAGGCTGACTGCTCTCCCCAGTATCTCCCCACAACAGACTAACTTATGTTTTAAAGTACTTCGATCAAAAACATGTTTTCTTTGTGCCTATTTCCTTGCTTATACTAGCCCTTTCTGAGTGGATTTTGCATCTTTTGGGCAATGAAAGAGCAAGATGAAGCTGTGGAAGGGTCAAACTTATCAACATTTGTTCTTGCATCTAGAGTTATCAGGCCAGTTTGAAAATTATGGGCTCCCAATAGATAGTTTTTACCTGTCATTCACTTCGCCATTTTTGGCAGAGGACATGAGAATGGCTCCATAGATGGCATTTTCTTTTTACCTGAAGCAGAAAGCTTCTGGAAAGAATTTTCTAGCTAGAGCTAGGTGTTAGTATCAATATGTCAGCAACAAATGGGTTAAATGACTTCCTTTGAAATGGTATACTGACAATATGGAAGTAACAAATAGGCTACCACAATTTATATTTTATTCACCCATATATGACTTGAAGTTTTTGAAGTCATTAGGATATTCATAAGATGACAGTACAGCATGGATGTGTGCAACTGTAGGCATTATTCAATATTTGATGATAAATATTGATACAAGTTTAAGTAACTTGCTTTTGACTCTGACATGAGTAACAGATAGAAAGTTCGAGCTTCATGCTTTTACATTCCTGATGTATTTCTTAAAGTCCATGTCTCAAAATTAATTGTAAATGCATTTTCAAAAGCTACAGGTGCATGAATAAGATTATGTTTCAGTGGAAAAAAAGCTAGGTCTGTACTGAAAAAGGCTTATTTAACTTACAGAAAATTTACTTTGAAGTCCCAGTTCAGTTGAAGCCCGGAATGAGCTGGGTGAAGCCCGTTATCAGCCCGGCATTGGCCTAAGTCAGGCCCGGTCCAAGCCCGCGGGCCTGGGCCGGGCTTTTGCCCCGGGCCCCCGGGCCTGGAAAGTCCCACCTCTACTTCAAACCCAACCTACCTCGGCGAGCTGTAGCACCTGGATCATGGCTGCATTCCACACAAGACCAAAGGAGCAGGAAAGGGAAATGGGACAATTAACAATGAATGAAAACCCTATGATGGCTACAGGGTTAAACATTTCATAATACCCCAGGTCGCACAATTTATTACATTTTTCCTAGGCTTTATCCTAAAGCAAGATAACTTGATACCTATGTTTCCGAATCAGTTCTTCTGTTCTGTGATTAGGACCAAATGGCTGACTTTTATGGTCTCAAGCAGAGAAGACGAAAGAGGAAACCGTCCGGAAATTACAGGTCTCTGTGAGGGCGGTCCGCCTTCAGCGGATGGCTACGAGGCGAGCACCAGACGGCAGACGGAACCAGGCCGATAAGACGCGTCCGCACCGCCGGAAGTCAACGCCGCCAGATAGTGCGCCGTGCCGCACACAAGGCTGCTGCTGCGTACGCTGAAAAATAGTCACCAGTCACTTGCGAACGAGAGATGAAATCTTCGCATATAAATATTTCGTAAAGGCAAAACTGGACGCAATATGCAGAAGGGCACTGCTTGATGTTGAATGAGGCTGCTTATCCGCATTGGTGCAAAATAGGGGTGGGACTTTCCAGGCCCGGGGGCCCGGGGCAAAAGCCCGGCACAGGCCTGCGGGCTTGGACCGGGCCTGAAGGCCTGATTTAGGCCAATGCCGGGCTGATGACGGGCTTCACCCAGGCTCATTTCAGGCTTCGACTGAACTGGGACTTCAGTCAATTTTCTGTAAGTTTGCCTTTTTCAGTACAGACCTAGTTTTTTTCCACTAAAACATAATTTTATTCATGCACCTGCAGCTTTTGAAAATGCATTTACAATTAATTTTGAGACATGGACTTTGAGACATACATCAGGAATGTAAAAGCATGAAGCTCTATTTTTCTATCTGTTACTCATGCCAGGGTCAAAAGCAAGTTACTTAAACCTGTATCAATATTAATAATCAAATATTGAAAATGCCTACAGTTGCACACATCCATGCTGTACTATCATCTTATGAATATCCTAATGACTTCAAAATCTTTAAGTCATATATGGGTGAACAAAATATAAATTGTGATAGCCCATTTGTTACTTCCATATTGTCAGTATACCATTTCAAAGGAAGTCATTTAACCAATTTGCTGCTGACATATTGATACTAACACCTAGCTCTAGCTAGAACATTCTTTCCAGAAGCTTTCTGCTTCAGGTAAAAAGAAAATGTCATCTATGGAGCCATTCCCATGTCCTCTGTGAAAAATGGCGAAGTGAATGCCAGGTACAAACTATCTATTGGGAGCCCATAATTGCCAAATTGGCCTGCTAACTCTAGATGCAAGAACAAATGTTGATAAGTTTGACCCTTCCACAGCTTCATCTTGCTCTTTCATTGCCCAAAAGATGCAAAATCCACTCAGAAAAGGCTAGTATAAGCAAGGGAATAGGCACAAAGAAAACATGTTTTTGATCGAAGTACTTTAAAACATAAGTTAGTCAGTTGTGGGGAGATACTGGGGAGAACAGTCAGCCTTAGAAGGAACCTTTGAAATTGCACCAAAACATGAATATACTTGACATCATGTGTTGCATTTTCCTTGTGGAGATACTTCCCTAGCCTCTATGAAATACAACTTCTTTTATAAGCTTTGAACATAACAGCACTTCCCTCCCAAGATACCTTTACTTTCACTTCGCTCCCACCACACTAAAAATGTACAGAAACACAGAACACAATAACAGAATATCCAAATTATGATGGACTTCACATACGCCAAATTCCGCGGGCTTGAGAGCAGCTTGAAAAGCTTTGCAAAGCCAGAAAAGTGTCATATATGAAACAACTGCGCAAAAAGTGGCCGATTCTCAGGAACATGACTTCTCAGGAACAAAACAAAACACTTTGTTATTTTTTAAATCCGTGAAATTTTTTGAAAAATATCTTCAAGAGTATTGAAATAGTTTCACTGAAATAAACTTACTATTCTGGTAAATTTTAGCGAAAAATATTTTTATAAATGATTGTTCTAATGTAGACAATCACGGCGCTTCAGATACCTTCTAAGCGCAAGCCCCTAAAATACAACAAAACAAACAGAAATATTGTTCCAGGGCGCATGGCGATGGTAATAATGTGGATGGGATCGAGTTGTGTTATTTTGTGTCAGATTTACTTTTTGGTGGAGATTGGTGCAATCTTTTTATACCATGTTTGGTGCGAACTTGTGGAAAACTGGTGGTTCTTTATCAAGATAGGCTGACG
Source organism: Lepas anatifera (assembly GCA_034440635.1). Taxonomy (NCBI): domain Eukaryota; kingdom Metazoa; phylum Arthropoda; class Thecostraca; family Lepadidae; genus Lepas; species Lepas anatifera. The sequence goes on from JAOTON010000634.1 coordinate 3,501,249, forward strand.
GACCTTGTTGGCCTGTTGGCTTACCTAGGTACTTTGCAGATCGGGCTGACCTAAGCAGAACAATCTTTTGACTATCTTCCAAGCTGTTTAGTGACTAAATTAAAAGAAAATGCTCACATGTATCAATTTAGGGACAATGTGAAGGATTTTTGGTTCATTCACCACCATTCTGCCATGATATTCTGAAATGTTATAGCTGAAAACTTGTCACTGCTCTCTCCTCTATTCATAAACATTATTGGAACTCAATTGTGAGGCTCGTGCCAGCATATAATGATTTATAAAAGTGCAATCGTAGAGGAAATGTCTGATATGAGTGGGCTTATTTCATCCCGATTCTTATAGCTGCCATGTGCATACCTCTATCTAGAATGCCCATTGTTTTATTAGGTGATGCTGGTCATTACCTGAAGTAAGCTTGCATCATAAGCAAGCCATGTTTCATACCGTGTGTTTTTTCAGTATCATTTTCTGCTGAATTATTAAGATAGTTGAGGCTACTGATGCCGCATGCAAATTTTTAATATGGTTTTGGGTCAAACCAAAACTTTTTCCAGGATAAATTGGCTTAAAACATGTATTTGAGACAGCTTTAAATTAAATAAATGCTGTATATAGTCGTTTATGGGTTTTCCATGATACCGGGCCTTCCCGGGCTTGATAAGCCATTTCTTCCACAAACCGGGCTTGTGGCGGGCTTCTAAAATCAGCAGCAGAACGGGCCCGGGCCTGCAAAATTGCCCGAAACTCCCACCTCTAGTGCAAAAGCAAATAATGAAGCAGTCTAGAAACGCCTGACTTTAAGTGGAACGGTTCGTCCGTCCGGTTCGGTACGGTTCTGTCCGTCCGGCGCACTATCTCTTTAGGGGTGCCTGGGCACCGCCAGGGACATAGGCGGATCCAGGGGGCAAGCGCCCCCCTGATCGACCCTCGGCGCCCCCTGAAAGGTCGATGGCGCCCCCTGAAATGTTGCTTCCCACCCACCCCCTCCCCCGTATCGTAGCGGATACGAAAGTCGGCGCCCACCGACAGGATTTGGCGCCCACCTGATAGGTTTTGCCGGTCATAAGTGGCGCCCCTCTGGTCCGGATGGCGCTCCCCCCGGAAGGTACCCCCCCTCGATCGGCAATCCTGGATCCGCCTATGGCCAGTGATACGTGATACGTCGAAGCATTGTAAAATGTCTGTTAAATTTCCGTGCCTTTAATTATATGGACGTGAAATCGGTTTCATGCAGTTCAACAGGTCCATGGAAAGGCTAAAAACACCTTGTATTACACAATAACTTCGACATTTCATTATTCGACCTTTCATTAGCGTGCCCAAGCACCCTTGAAAATATATAAAACAACATCCCTGCCCATATACTTATATCTGCATTTTTATAGATATGAAAGCAAAGAGCACCCTCGCATCCTTCAGCATCCCTGGCTACGCCCATAGACGGATGAGGGGTCAAGGCAGTCAATGTCCCCCGCCCCCTCCCACTATTGAACCACCCGGCGCCCCCATATTACGCACGGCGCGCCCTGAAACGTCGCTTCTCGGCCTCAGGATAACAGTATTGACGCCCCCACAATACAGTACGGCGCCCCCATGACAGGTGACGCCTGAAGAATTGGAGCCCCTAGCCCAAATGATGCTCTCTTTGTACCCAAATAGCCTCGTCAGACTGCCCCTCTGATCGGACATCCTGGATCTGCTTATGGCTGCGGCTATTAATAGTAGTCCATCCGAAGATGCCCTCTGAACATTGCTCGAGAGCTTTTTCCGCTTTCTGACAGTGGTATTCGCCTTGTTGTACGAAAACACTGCACCAGCGCATGTATGGGGTGGGTTATTATGCACGCACCCGAGCCCGACAGCCAGCCGAGGGAGAACGCTGCTGCTGACAGCCTCGCTCCCGGCATCGTGTTTGGGGAGCCAACACGCCCGGGGCGGCGCGGCGGCCGTCGTCGCGCCGACAGCTGCCGTGCATCTGCTCTCCCCGTCCCCGCCACCCTCTGCGCAACAGGACGGGGGCACAGAGCGCGGGCTCATCTCCCCAGCGGCCAACCAAACGCACCAATTCACTCGCGACACGCAAAAAGTCCCTCCGCGCAGCACGTCAAAGCCAAGTATGTAATGTATTATTTCTTCGACTTAAGAGGCAAATAGCTAATGTTATCCAGAGAACTTTGAGAAAAATGGAATATATTCCAATAGCGGTTTCTCTGCACGTTCTACAAAACTGTTATTTCAGTTTAAAACCGATTATACCAGTGGCACACTGCCTTTGGCAAGTGACAAATGGGATTGTGAAGTGGCAGTATCGGACACTCGAAAAGAGCATTTCGAGAGCCAGTAAAGTCAGCCTCTCGAGACTTCAGTCAGCGGCCTACCATCAGTTCGAATGCTGCAGGTTCCAGTGACTGCCGCAGAAGTGCTGCCAGATCTGGGGGATGGAAATAAAGATGAAGCCAGAAACCAGTTGGTCTTCTGAGATGCAAGAGGGTACCTTATCTGTTCTGCGCCGTTCGAGTTCAATCCAAGTTGTTGCAGAAGCTTGACTTTATTATCCGTTTTCAACGCGCCTCCGAGCTGCAGCATTCTCATTCCTCACATTAGGGCTGTAATTATGGACTGTGTTCTTGCAAAACACCTATGTATTTTCATGATAGCTGTGATATCGCTTACTTGACCTATTTCGTCAAGCATCTATTTTGACGTATTTTGTCAGCCTGAAAATGACTTCGCATGCCACAGGGTTATGCGATTAGGATAAAGCTTGGCCTTCAGTTTTGAGTACGTTTTCACACACGTAAACTTTATTGCATTGAATGGGCACAGATAGTAGAAAAATGCATGGCATTTATGAGAAATACTGACAGAAATTAATACATGCCTGGCAATCAGACGGCCAACAGTTAAAGCTGTGAAATAGTCGTACTACAGACAAACTTCTCTTAGACTGTGGTTAAGATTACAATTATGGAGAGAGAGAGAGAGAGAGAGAGAGAGAGCTAGAGCTAGAACGAGAGCGAGAGCGAGAGAGGAGGGTGGTATAATTTATTTAATGATGCATTGTTTTCGACATCGCGTAAATCCCCGCTAAGCCCCTTCACACATCGTCATACATGTGCTAGGACCACACAGCCCACTCGATCGTGCACATAAGAATACACGGTACGACCACGAACTCCCACCGTATTTTTATAGGCCTTGGTACCCCATGCATAAAAGCACCCGAGTGCAGGATGATTCGAAACTCAGCAATTGGTGAACGGCTGAGTCGGAGGCGGGGTCGGAAAGGAGTCGACAGTTTTGGCAGGAGACGGAGTCGAAGTCGAAGTCAATAAAATCTTAGCCGACTCCAACTCCAGGCCGGAGTCGGAGTTCAAATTTTTCACGGGTGGTCACGAGTTGAGCACTGCGCAGTCGTAACATAGCCTGGCATAAATGCCACATGAATCAAAAAGGACATCGTGGTATCTTCGCACTATCGCAACTAAATTTGTCATAAGTCCGACGCGTCCAAACAGGGCTTCAATATCTCCAAGAAGAATGTAGATGACGGGGAAGCGTGATGCTTTGGGTGATATAAAATATGTGGTTGGTTTGCTGGCGATAGCGTGGAAGAGCGAGGCCTCCAACTATGTTGAAAACAGTGTCGAGGGATAACATACATTTAAGTGGAGATGCATCGAGGTCCAACAAACCAATTAACCACTACTTGTAGGGCGATGGTTTAAAAGGTGGGTCATGGCCCAGTTTGGGCCAAGGAGCCGTTCCGCAGGGTGAGGACGTTCTGTGATATCGAACCATGAACCTTAATAGGACAGCTTTGATACCAACAGCTCTCACTGAGTTACGACCGACGGATTCATGGCACCCTTCCTACACAGTTTTCGGGACCCGAATACCTACATTTTGAATGGCGAAGACATAACCGCGAAGGCAGTTTTTCAGCTTCGGTTCGTGAGACTCAGTATGTAATTTCTGAAAAGGAAAAAAGTTGTTGAATTTTTGGGCAGATTTCCAAACATTTGCATAACTTTTGATTCAGTCTTAAAAATATTGTCTCATTCCTGACAAAGCCTTTGTATGACTCAAGGTGTTCGGGGATAGTGGTCCTCGAAAACAAGGCCAGATAATATTTTTAGTGCAAATTTTCAGCAACAGGGCTCGAAATTGTGTTGTTGAAGCGATTTTAATGAAAGGGTAAGAGCCCCCAGCTTTGTTTTCACTGCAAACAGCATTTTGCTCCAAAGAAAGAGCATACATTGGTGCAATACCGGCATTGGCGAAAAACGGGGCTTGTGAAATTTAACATAAGGTAACTCCATAGTTAAAAAATAACGTTGAATAAACATTTTCAAAAAACTCGATGATGACAAAATCAAAGCTGCTTTGAACGCACTGAAAGCACAAGTATGCTGAAAAACTAGTAATTGTTCGGTGTCACCGCCCGGTTTCAAGAACAATATAATAAACAGGTTGTGACCAAAGCTTGTATTTTCTCTGCAACTGTCTTGATGTTATGCCCTATGAATGGTATCAAAGTGAATACAGAAATTAGGGGATACCTTAATTTCAAGCCACTTTCGAAATTCAGCGCCCAACCTCATTGACCTCATTCTATAAACTTTGATTTATTTTAAGGGTGGGGTTAATATAGCTTTGTTGATTGACAAACGGTGTCACCACGCCTTGAAGGCTGAGAACAGAGGTGCAGAAAGTATGCTGGCTGTCACAAACTCAATGCGACGTATGCCTCCTCTGTCACACAGAGCTGGAAATAATAATTGTATACTTGAATACTATTTCCAATATGCTGAATGTCCTCTACCTGTCCCTTACTTTTGCAGCAGACAAGGTTCTAGCACCAAACCATTACAGCATGAAAGTAGTAAACTGAGTTTTCATTTATAGATCATGTTTTTATTTTTAGAAGGAAAGTTTCCAATTATGGGTCATTTTTTCCAGTATTGGGGTCATAACTATTATTGGCAACTCTGACTGCAGTTTCCCCAATGACATGCATTTCATTTTTGAAGAAGTTTCCATTTTTGGAAGGAGTGTTTCCAATTATGGTACTTTTCCACATGATTATGTGTAGCAATTATCATGAAAATAGTCATTATTGGGAACATACCTATTAATGGGAGCGTACATGTACACACAATTGGGAACCCTAACCACAGCTTCCCCCACTAAACTTCTATCTCACATATCAACAAAAGGGAAAAATGTCAATGTGAACATAGTATTTGAATCTACCTAAAATGTGTTGGTAAAGTGGACCTTAGGTAGCATTTTTATAAACACAACAAATGCTTAAAATTTGCATCCCACTCACCATCACCACCTGCCTGGTCATTCCTTTTGCAGAAAAACTCTGAGGCAACTAGCCTGCATAGATGTAAAATTATGTCTAATGCCCTAATAGGTACGAGGTATTGGAATTCACATACCAAAGAAAGATCCAGTAGAGTCAAAATCCTGCTTTAACTCCATGCAGTTCAGGTCCTGTGCGTTGCTTACCACCACTGGTAGTAAGCAACACACCCTAGCAGCGATTTTCGAAATCTATTTCTTTCTGAGATTTGCTGTGATTTTCTGAGATAAGAAGGGGGTCTACTCTGCCCCTCCAGTGCACGTTAGTTCCAGGCCCCTCTCCAGTGTGGGTGTTAACACTTTGTGGAGGACTGCATTAGCACACATTTGCTATCTGTACAATATTGATATCATTTGATCATGAAAACTCACCTGAATCACTGTTGTTGCCAGCCTGTTGCTGGCGCCAACTCTCCCAACTTCCTCCAGCTCCAAATCTATCTAACCAATCTAGGGCACAAATAAACTAAGGCACAAGCAGGCTAAGGAATGAAAACCAAGCTTGATATGGGAAAGTGCATCAGTCTTACAATAGCCTACATTCATCTTAGATTAGCCATGGGCAGCAATATTTATTCTAGCTAGTTTTAGCCTGCACTTATCTCAAATATACCTAATGAATATGCCCTCAAAATAAGTGGCTTCCCGCCTGTTTAAATTTTTGGCAGGCTCTACATCACATAAACATTTCTAACTTGTCGCTGTTGCGCAGTTTAAGTAGAATTGCTGCCCAGCTATGTTTATTTTCTCACCACTTAGTACTTTTATTAGTAGCTTTTAGGCGTACTTAATACTAAATTCGAAGAAATGGGGCCAATAAATCGAAGACACTCAAACGGTAAATATGATTTAACCTGAAAAATGGACAGAGAAGTACTTGATAAAGTATCTTCATTATCGTTAATGTCTTAAATATGCGCACAATCGTGTATTTCTCGAAAAAATGACTGTCACATTTCCGGCATCTAGGCGACAACTTTCTGCAAACTACTAACAATCAGCCCCATTGGGCTACATGTTAAAATCTGGCAACTGTGACAGCGGTTTGCGGGTTTTCTGCAGCGGGGTCCCTCGTTTTAGTAGAAACTGAACACAGTACCAATATTGTATTACTAATGGTACGCTGTGCAATTGAAGAACAGAGCTGCTAAGTTAAAATATTCCCTACACGCTTTGTTCTCTATTTCGAAAATATGGGGTTTGATCTTGAGCCATACAGTCAGGATCGCTATTTTGTCACAATTATGCACCTCATTTTTCGTAAATGTGTCCAAACTCCGGTAGCCGAGTTGGCAAGTTTCTGCACCTCTGGCTGAGAACCATTCTTGTCAGGGAAATAGAAAAAAACAACCATACTTAATTTCTTGTTTCTTGTTCTGGTAGTCTATTCAAATATAGGCTTCAACATAGGTATCTGGCTGGTCAGAACCACAGTCGGTGTCGAAGTCGGAGTCGGATTGGACCTTCTCAGGTCAAAGTCGGAGTCGACTTTCTCAAGTCGGAGTTAGAGTCGGAGTGGACCTCCGTTCGGAATCGGAGTGGACGTTTGGAGTCGGAGTGGACCTTCTCCGTTCGGAATCGGAGTGGACGTTTGGAGTCGGAGTGGACCTTCTCAGGTCGGAGTCGGAGCGGACCTTCTCAGGTCGGAGTCGGACTCGGCAGCACTGGTTTTGGGTGCGGTTACAGACGGAGTGGGTGGCGCCGGCTCGGACTGCCCCAATGTTTCTGGCTGGCGTTTCATCTAAACTGGTCGGGTTTATGTATCTTCACAGAACAAATTACCGTTTGAAGAGCTATGATCAGGCCAAAAGATGCATAAACTGGTTGTGGTTGAGAGAAGAGTATGCCTTTTGTTAATGTCACTCTTTTTTGGGTCCTAGTGATTTCACGTAGAATGGGCGAAAAGGGGGTACGGATGTGCGAGTGTGCTGATGTTTTGAATTCCCTGTGTGCTGGATGCGGAACAGTTCACCGTAACAATTCACCCTAAGCCCTAATGTGTGCGATTCGCCCCCCACAATCTCTATCAGTTAGTTACGATTCAGCGTTGACACGAACAGCAAACGCAGGCTTACGGTCTGACCCAACGGTTGCAGCCAAGGTGCACTTGAAAAACTTATCATTCGCGGTAGAAATTAATGAATTGACCAAAATTCAAATATTTTCCTTCAAGATCAGTATGGCGTGTTTGTGCGAGGAGCTAGGTGATACTGACGCAATATTCTTTCTTTTCAGCACCAATCTGTCCAACCTGTCTCTGGAACTGGGAAGGACCGACTCATCGTTAGCAACATCACGTGAGTACGGTGCTGGTTATCCCGGATACATTAGCAGTTTCAGTACTCTATTTGCCTACCAACCGTGGAAACGGACTTATCGACAGGTACGTGACTGGGAGTCCCGCGGGCAGACTCTCGTTTAGATGACTTGATAAGTGCGTGCCCGTGCTCGGTACGTGAATGGGGCGTACTGAAGCTGTTCATGTATCCCGGGATATTGATCCTGGATATTTGCTTGTTCTGTGTCAGCTTCTGCTGGAAAAAATGTATATATTTTTATCATATCGTGACTTAAACGAATACGAATTAAAAAGCAACAACCAAGCATTTCCCAATGGAGGGAAAACCTTCATTTTAACAACTTCCCCTTCCATTCATCCGCATCAGAGTCGGATAAAACCTGGGAGTCTCTTATCTTGCATGGCTTCTCAGAAACCAGTAAACCACCTTCTGAAAGCCAGAATATGTGCGGCTTTTAGGAAACTGCTCATGATTCAGTATCACTTAATTTGTGGCCAAAGGCATTATCACCGGCCAAAAAGGGGAGGAGGAGGAGGTTGTGACTGAAATGTTTTCTCCTCGCTGGCAAGAGCCCCCCACAAAAACGCTTTGGTTTTCAACTGCTTGGGGGTTTCCAGACCAGCCCGCACGTCATAAAATTTAACTTTCTCCGATCTTAAGAGAGATAGGAAAACTTTTACGAAAAGTGTTGTGTACGTGTATACGAGTAGCACCTTTGTTTACCATCACCAAACTCCCGCGCTAGCGAGAAGTATAATTAGAATGCACTGTATCACTGCAAGACATGAATAGAAACAAAAACCCACGGGGGATGGGTGGCTTAGTCGAGAGCATCAACACCTCATAAGTCACTGGTCCCGGGTTGAAGTCCCAGTAGAGCATCTGGATAAGTTGATCTGATCCCCTAAATTCCTTCGAACAGGGTGAGAGTTGGCGACGCCGTATAACCTTGGCAGTTGGCGCATCATTAAACGACAATTAGTATAAAGGTCCACGCTCTCACATCTTTCTTCCCCGCCTCCCAGCCTCATTTCCGCTCTTTTGGCAGAGTGTTGGGGGGTGGTCAGCCCAGCCCTGTCAGCAGCGGCCGCAGACTCGGCGTCCCGTTCTTCTCTCTCGCTCACTTACGACCGGCGTGCACAGCCTGGGGCGCTGCCAATGTAAACAGTGTTCCGCTCCCCGACTGCGCAGCGCCTCCAGCCAGCCGGTGGGCAGGAGGGGTGTCAAAATCGGGCTTGGAAGACCCGACCGAGTTCAGAACGTCGCTCTATTCATCTTCCACTGAAAGGCAAACACGTGTCGCATATCGCGATATCAAGAGAAACCCCTGCACAATTCAAATTCCTAGTCCCATAGGAAATGGTCTTACTATCTCGTAGTATTTGTTAGTAAATATTACAATTTGGCTTAGTTCCATAAGCCCAGCTTCACCTATATATCATACAGCTTCAGACGGAACTCGTTTCTGCCGGGTCAGAAACAATGCAACATGCAACTATACCTAGGGTTGCCTCAGTGGTCGGTTTTGGTGAAAACCCAGTCCCCGTCCCAGGGCTGAAACAGCACCAGCTGCAGCCAATGCCTGCAGCCCCAGCTTTGGCCCGATACATCGCGCCAGCTGTTTTTCATCTCTGCTGCAGGCTGTATCCGGGTTTTAGATGATGTTTATTGGATAAGTGGACTGAGCATCAACAAGCGTGGCTAAAAACAAGCACTAAAATGATGCAAAGCCTATTCGCTTCAACGCTCAGCTGACCTGATACACATAAGGTCCATTCTGGGAAATTCATAAATATGTGCGACCTCGGGATGCTGTTTTTCAGTCTCTGAGTCTTTGCGGAACGATTTATTTATCCACTTCTGGGTCTGATGTGGCTTATTAAAAAAAACATAAAATATGACAGAATATTGGGAGAAATATCAGTACTGTAAGTATCGTTTCATTTCTGGAACGTTGCAAGTCACCGCTAAGAACTGTGATACAAAAATCATCACATCAGATCTAATGAATAATTTCTAGCACGGAAATGTATCATATCGGCGATTTATCATCTTGCAATCGCAATTCAAAGCGCATGTTTTCGTAAATGATTTTTGATTGTGCAGACGCACAATTATCTTGCGATTGTGCGTCTGCAACCGTAGTCGTGCAGCTGCCGTTGCGGAATCGCGCAACTGTTCCTACACTGGTGCACTCATGTGGCTTCCCAGCAAAGTTCAACAAATCGGATGCAGTCTTCATTTCAATAATATGTCCCTAACCGTTCAACATCTTTTTGATACTGAGGTACCGTCCCAGTTCGACTTCTGGTATTGTAGTTTCTTAATTCCCGTTGCCGCAATGGCCTTAGGATCCCCGCTAAAACAGTAACCATAATGATAAATAAACCGTAAAATTATCGAGAAAATCCCTTTAAGTATACTTTTACCGGATGTGTTCACCTGGCCAGTCGCGCGCTGGAACCAACACAGTATTATGACAGAAGGGCAGAGCAATGATCAGTTGATAAGAAATGGTGCGATCGTATTTTGTAAGCTATGCTGATAGTAACCAGTGATAAGGAGAGTAGAAATGCGTGAATAGAGAGGAAACTCGTCACAGGACAACATAACATTGCGGGAGCTCTGTTAAAGGGGATATCCAACTTGTGTCATCGGGTTTGGAACTGAGATAGCAGTTTTGTAGAGCGTGTCGAGAAACCACTTTTGGCATGTTTCAGTTCACCCGAAGCTCTCGGTATAAAATGTCCGTACGCTTTAAAGTCTAAAGTAGGAGGATCCTACCTTATTTAAAAACCATGAAAGAATCCTTTCCCATTTGGCGGCGCATGTCACGTGATACATGTTAACAAACGACACGGCCACGCAACCTAACAAGCCGCCGCAAGCTGCCAGATTCGTGATTACACGCGATGCTTGGGTCCAGCGGGAGTAGTAAGACAAGGGCCGATATTTTTGTTTTGAGCGCAAGGAAGTTGAAAAAGTTTTTGATTTGCAGACATTTCTTGTCCACAAATTTTCCTATTTACAATTTCGACGAAGTGTTCTATTCCCTTTAATCGTAATTTCTTATGTCGCTCACTAGCGCCGTGCAGTTCTGTGCGCAGGAGTGTGTGATAGTTCCTTTACTTCTTGTTCGCAAAAAAGGCGTCACCGGTGATGGACGACCGACAGACAACTCGATCGATACCATTGGCGGACGCAGGGGGGGCGTTACGGCTATGCCCCCCAAAGCGCTGGAGGGGGGCCAAACTATATTTTGCCCCCCAAAAGCCGGAGAAATTTTTGAAAAAGGTGTTTACACTAGTTTTATAGAGCAAAAAAATATTCGCTCCCCCAGGAGAAGAAGCAGACATGGGTTTGGCCCCCAAAACTCGGGTCTGCATCCGCCCCTGATCGATACCTCATGCGTCCTAGAACTTACTGTTTGCAAAGAGAAAAAGTGTAAAAATTCACCCCGTCCTACCCGGGTGATCACGTGGTATGAGGCGACCCCGAGTAGCCATGGCAACGTGACGTAATGCTCAAGCTCCGTTGCGCGGCTGATTTGTCTACGCTGAACCTTTTTAAACCATATGTGCTAACGAAAATTCGGTGCTGATAAATACAAATGTGCATCACGTGTTTTAATAATGACTAGTTTTAAACATCAAAGATGTTTTAATATATTAGGAAAATGGCCGAAGTTTATAGGTGTAGCTTGGGGTTATAATATCACCCACCCTGTTTTAGCTAAAAATGCTTCATTTGTATTCACATTTGTCCCTGTAGCAAATGAACAGATTTAATGCAGCACAAAGCGTTACCAAATCAAAATATCACGCCGATGTGGGAAATTTTACCTCCAGCAAAGGAAAATTGAATAATGCTAAGCATTGGGATTATCAACCATTTATTCTGCAGAAGTAAGTACAAATTCCAAGCTCATACTTTTTCATAAGAAATGTCTCTGAGACCACTATGTTGGATGTGTCACGGGGATGTTTTTTTTAGATGATTGGGCATGTCCAAATTTGAATAAGAGGCAAGAATTATAATATTTTAATGTAGTAAATTATGGTTAGTTTACCATGTCTTCCATGCTTCATTCTGGGTGCCCGGACACCCCCTAAGAGAAACTGATCCACACACCTGGTGCCGAATTCCTTTTAAGTTGGATAAAATTATTACTGAGGCTATATGTTTTCACGATATAAGAAACAAACATTGTTGTGTGTTTGGGAGCACAATTCCCAATTTTTTATTTTGGTCAAATTATTTCAGGTTCGGGTTTTGGGTTTGAAGCCTCATTAAAGTCATCAAGAGATTTGTTACGGAAACCCTACCATCACAGGGAGCAATTCCCGCAATGACGGATTAATTTGAATTTCTATGTTTAACATCCCACAAAGCGCAGGGACGGCTGCCCCGCACAGGTTACCATCTCACCAGTCACTTGCCAGCCGAGCTACGCTTGTTTGCCGGTCCGCCGGGTCTTCTCCAAACTGGGGTTGGGCGCCGTGCCCTGTTGGTGGTGTATTTTTCGAGTAAAAATAGAGCGCTGAAGCGTCCCAGGAGAATCGATCCCAAGCTTTCACCGGTGCACTGCCACCGCACGGTTTTCTGAGCGGGCCGGAGCCCAGCGTTCTACCAACTGAGTTACGGGGGCGATTTCACACCTAAAAGGACTTGTTATCGGCTAGATTTGGTTTCAACGTCAGTTTGAATTCGTTTAATAAAAAGTAGCCTTTCCCTCGCCCCTTCCTTGGGATATTCTAAAATGAGTAGTGGGCCCTAATGTGCTTGCAGCCGACTCCAACGTCTCGGCACGGACGATGCGGTTGTTCTCGACAGCGTCAGGCGAGGTTCACGGCTTGCAGGAGTAGCTGGCGTCGCTCCATCTTCACACGGTGGGATTATGCTGGAGGCTGGCACTGTGCCCCGCCAGCTGTGTTGGTTGGCACGCCAGCCACACACAGTCGTGTCACCTCCGCCTGAACGATCCTGTGGACAGCACAAGGTCGGGAGGCTGGGCTGAGTCCCAGCGTTGGTCCAGAGCCACAGAAAGCCAGACAAGGGGTTGGACACGAAGACGCACAAGCGACACCCACAAAAAGGATACAAATAGAAGATTTTGCGGTCCTATTTCTGTTTTGGCTCTTGCAAAGTGAGACGAGGAGACAACGGGCTTTGTTAGAGGGAATAGGCCACTGCCAAAATTCTAAAAAGACAATGTGCACCGCCAAAATTCTAAAAAGACAACGTATGTGCAAAATAGGACTGAACATCTGGAAAACAAATTTTATTTCACTCTCCAATCGCTCAAAGCAAATATATCACCTCTTGTCTGGGTTGGCACAAGCATCTCGTGCAATAACAAATCTGAAAGCTTGCGACGGCTTGCGACATGTAAGGTTGAGTGGCCGTATCTTTTGTTGGCCATTTATCACATGACATGCGCTGTCAGATGGAAAGGGATTATTTCATGGTTTAAAATAAGGTAGTAAGTAAGCCCCCCAACTTTGAACTTTAAAGTGTGCGAAAATTGTATACAGAGAGCTATGGGTGAAATGAAACATGCCAAGAGTGGTCTCTCGACACCGCTCAACAAGACCGCTATCTCAGTTTCCATTATAAAATTAAAAATCCATTATAAAAGTGGGGCATTCTCTTTAGGAAAGTCATGAGACGGAAGGAAAGTGGTATGAATTATACAGTGACTTTCTCTAAAGGCATTGGGACATTACGGGGATTGTTTTAGTGGTATGCAGCATAATTATATCCTACAGTGATAGTACCTGCAACCATTTGCGTAGAACCGGAGCAGCCAGGGGTCATGACCCCACCCCCAATAATAATGATTCTTAACCATTAGTCATATGACATGCAATGGAAAAATTTTCTAAAAATGCACGTTGCACGCCCTCCCCCAATGTTCCCACTTTCTTCGCATAAGACTGCAACTGAGCAAATATCTGTCTACCTTTCCGGTAAAGTTAAATAAGACCTGAAAACGTTGATAAGTTTTGAAGTGCTGCGGCGAGGAGCATGATGATGAGTTGTTAAGATGTTCCCTGGCCTCTCCTCGAATCCGGAAATGTAAAAACACTGAAGATTATCTAATTATTAAGATTATATAAGATATTATCTCTTATTAAGATTATATAAGAAGAGAATCTTCAGTGTTTTTAATTTCCGGATTCAGGGAGACCAAACATCTTAACAAGACCTGAAAAAATCCAATTTGAATGGTTAGTAGCTGAGAAAGCAGTGATGGCTTTAGAGTAAGCACAACACATTATCTGGATCATGAACGTTTAGACTGCGCATCAAAGAGAACTGGCTGTCACCATGGTAAGGCACGCCGGACGCCGTTACAGGGTGAGGTCGCCCGGTCATCACTTCTCTGTAGAGGCGGCTATGTGAACTTTGGAGCGAGACTGGTGATTCAGGCACAGGCGTTTGCGGTGCTTCGACGTTCAGAGCGCACCATCTGACGAGCACCTCTCCACAATTCCTCAGCTCTCCTAATTCCTTGTTAACTCCCTGAATGTCTTCCCATCCGCGAAACCCCAGTAGGCAGAAAACGTGGCACATCCAAATTCACCAGTCACTTCGAAATGGACTTCTCCAACTAACAGGAGGAAATATTCTGTCCCTTTCACATATTTTTTGGGCTTATCAATGCAACAACTGTCAGGGTCACAAGGCACCGCCGACTCTTTCCCTGTTGGAAGGGTTTCTCGAGATCCAGCTTGCTCCATGTGCAAGGAATGCGCCGAGCTTTGAACCCGGCTCGGCTCCGTGGAAAGCGAGTGTGCTAACCATCGCCCCCAACTGGTCCCTTTCGTGGCCAAAGGTACGGTCATACCAAACCATGATAACACCGTGATAACATCAACATAACCATCGTAGCGCCACCCAGATCACATGGTGCAGCAGCTGAGTATAGTCAGAGGATAAACTGAACAGTCTAGCTACGCCCCTGGGTGCCATCTCTTCCAGCGCCTGTGGCACTAACACAAGTTCACGTTTTTGCATAAGCGCCGGGATAGGGAAAGCCAGGGTGGACTTGCCCCCCCTTCACTTTTCATAAAAATCACAATTTCAGCCAAACTGGTGATAAATCGGAAATCTTGAAACCAATCGTGTAACAATGAGTCCGAATCTGCTTATTTGTATTTTAGAGGGGAAAGTTTATCATGAGCAGCAAGTTGAAGCTCGACAGGCTCCCTACCTTTTACCGGTGGTGGCGCTTATGAGTCGTTAAGATACCACTGGACCACGTCACAAATCCACCGGGTATATACTTTTCCAGCAAATTCAATACACCTTAGCATCAGGTCTCTGCGAGCGATACTGAAGTTCGACATCCTCATTCAGTCACCTGACAGGAGGACGGTTTTCTCCGCTGTTCATGTGGCCAGCGATGCACAGTCAGCAGGCCTGAGTGCGCCGGTCTGGAGCTGGTCCGGGCCCCGTCTGTTTATACGCGGCCAGCCGGCTGACGGCGCTGTTTATAGCCAGCCCACTGCTCTGGAACTTCCAAACAAGGACACTCGCTGATCCACAGCGCGGACTGAAACGCAGCGACCGCACCACAATTGTACTGGCGGGCCATCCGAAAATATGCAGACCTGTTCGAACAAGTGGAAAGTTGTACAGGACCCTCGCTAAAGAAGGACGTGGAAAAAGTAAAATAGCTTTTAACTTAAAACGGTTCTGATAGGCAGGTGAAAAATATGTATCCGGAAATGTTTTACTCGTATTGAAAATCATGAAGTTTTCGTACGCATGTATCCAACTGGAATTCTCTTCTCCATTTAACAAAAAGAAAGAAAGAAATGGGTTCAATTCGTCCCTTCAATTTCCCAGAAACCATAATAATTGGCAGAAGTTCACTGACTCACAATATGTACACACGTACGAGGCGTATCACTATGCAACGACTTCTTTAGAGGACAGAGTCTTATTGGCGCACCAACAGTTGTGTTATGCGGCGTCACCAATCCGTTCCCAGCTGTAAGGGATTCGGGGGATTGATTTACAGCTTTTATATGGAGCTCACCCATATATGAACTCGGCTGGACCGCACGGAAATCCGGCGTGCCGCTCATGGCACGCCAGCAATGTTAACTGCATTTCTGATTGACTGCTATCTAACAAACAGGTAGCAGCTATAGCACGCAACACCGAAACAGGATATGTTCATTTTGCCATATATTCCTTGAAACCTCAGCAAAGAACATTTTGAATAGTCATCTTCTGTTTCAAATTATAAATTAAGTATGATCTTTTGAACTATTTTTTATCTAAGGGAAGACCCCAATCCTACCCGTGATCTTAGATGCATATTTGATTTGACGATTGCCGATAAAGTTGTTTTACCTGGTTAGGAAAATTAGCCAATGTTGTTCTTGAGAGATGATAAAAAATAATGCCATAAACTGCACTTTTGTAGGTCATGGAGTAGTATAACAGAATACATCGGTTATAAAATCTCCAGTTAAGTCCATATATCATTGTTGTCTTCTACTAGATCAAAATAATTTTTTTAAGAACTCAACATAAAGCTTCCTAGGTGCTGACTGCAGATAATTGTGGCATGTGCTAGGGAAGAATTCACTGTAATATTATACGCTTTTTGGCGATTATCAAGCCTTTAACTTATACTTAGATTCTCCATTTCATTAGAGTCCACCGTTCGAGGCCAAGCCAATTACGACACAAGCAGCAGTAGAAGTTAAAGGACTAGTACCTTGAAACAAGCTGTTGCATGACTGTTTTTAGACTATTTTATTCGTAAAAGAAGTCTAAAAATTTAGATGGTAAAGACAGATTGTTTGCGGTCATCATCCAGAAGTATGAATTATGCAATTTTCCCCCAAAATCGTGGCACGACAACGAACACCAGCCACCCATCACCCAGTATTCCTATTTCATAACCTTTAAAACAGCATAAACAAATGATGCATCACATAATCCCCTAGCTCGGCTAAATCCTAAGGTCAGGTTGAGATAAGGTCGGGCCGTTATGAATATCGGTCGAATTCCAGTTACACGATGAACATAATGCAGTCAAACGAAAAGCTATGGCCATTTCCTGAAAATTTATTCAACGTAGGCATTATAAAATATAACCATAAAATATATAATATTACATAAATTATAAAGTATTCTGTAATATTATAGAAATTATAAAATAATAAACGATATATTCCAAATTTATTTCAAATTATTACCCGATCAATCACTTGCGCCTACTTCTAACGCTGCGCCATTTAATATCTTTGAGGTGATAACACCTGAACTGGCCTGGGGCGTGACTCAAGATGACCTGGACCTCAAATTTTAGAGAAAAGCTGAGAAAATGATCATGCAACAGCTCTGGCGAATGCGGTGGCTTTGTGCGCCACTATTTTCCATATTTCTGTAGAATTGCCTATATTGTAGGTTAATGTTTATGTTTAATATGTTTGGTTTTTTGGGGCTTGCTGGGTGGCCCATAATTTTTTATTCATAATAATATGCTTAATCTATTGCCGGTGGTTATTGATGTTTGGTGACAACTGCATCTTATTTTCCAAATTTTAGCTTCTCATCCCATTGTTAATTTGTTGTATATCACCTTATCGACAACCCCCCCCTCGGTAATGCTTATTACAATCCAAATTACTCTCCAAATTTCCAACGCGCTTGTTTAATAAATTGTTGTACCCTACCCCTTAATTGCTTTGACTTAAGTTTCGTGCGAGCCTGTTAACAACATGTATAGGGGTGCGGACCTGTTGCGTGTTTTCAACGCGTCCTTAACGTACTTTCGGCCCAAGGCTGCACAACGGTTTATTCCTAGGGTATTCCTCTCCCCCGTCGAACCTGTGGTGGCCTGTGTTTAAGAGCTGTTCATAGCCTATGTTTAATAACCTTAGCTAGCTTTAAAAACCTTAAAACGTAACGCGGGGAGGGGTATCCATTCTCCACCCTGAAGTTTTCGGGTTATAGTGTTGCTTTTCATGGCCATGAATATATAACAATTACTGAAAAAAATATTGAGAATTAAAATAGGAAGCACGAGTTAAAATTTTGTTGAAGGGTCGAAGACCTTGAGTGTTACACTTCCAAAACTAAGGACTAAGACGGATCTCACAAATTCTGCAATAAAAACCTATTTTTACATGGTGCTCTGTAAAAAATTCGCTAGAAATAAATATTTCAATCTCTATACCCGTTTATAATAGGAGACGTAGCATGGCTGGCTCGTCACGAAAACCTATGTTGCACAAGTAACATAACCTACCACCAATCAAAATTGTGCAAATATTTATCTTCCACATGCACGAGCGCAACAGTTGCGGGATCAGTCCTTACGCAAGTTAATTGTTTACAATAAAATGCCTATTAAACTAAAGATCCTTCAGTCGTTAGGAAAACTCCAGCAACCCAACAGGGGAAAATTCAATGTTTTTTTGCACTAAAACTTAATCAGCCTTGCTAAAAAATTTACTTGTTTTGAAATGTTTAATCTCAGTGTCGAATTTTACAATCCCTTTCTTAGTCATACTGTGGTGTCGTTTTAAGCTGTTCCTCCTTCCCGAAAAATCGAGCACCGAGTCAGTTGCGAGAAGTTGACTCAGTAACTGGACAGAATGAATAGCAGGGGCTGTTGCTTGATGAAATTATTTTATTCTTCTCGTCACCTGATGTATTCAACTGGGGTCATGTACAATGACACGACCGTAGCCTGGAGGGAGTCTCATTTGATGCACACTCGTAATCATGTGGCCACTCTTCGTGCGGCTGCAAATATTATGTTCCATACAATTCCGTACCGTTGAAATGCTTGTATAGTCACGTAGTACTGTCTCTAGGGCCTTGCATTAGTATTAATATTTCACCTTGGGAATTACTGAAAATAGATTGCTACTTTCATAAGAATATTGAAAAATTCATCAAATTCTTGTAGACTTCATATGCATTTTAAGGGCTTTTTATAAAATATTATCAAAACATTTCTATTGATTCTCGAATATTGAAGCAGCTTCATTTCCTGTACATTTTCTCCATTCACTGAGACCTTTTTATTGTCTTGTGCCCGTGCAGGCAACCGACGAAGGAACAGGTAAAGGACAAAGATGGTTCTGGAACATTAGAGGTGCAGACGATAAAGGCTGTGGAAAGTCAAAGCAGTTGTGAATCATGGAGGTGAAATTGAGTTATTCAAGGCTTTCAAAGGGAAGGTCTCGGGTGGGTTATGAAACATGTTCTTTTTCAGGCACAGCTAGGTCAGTATTGAACTATAATGAGTCAGCGTTTTGCTTGCAATGTTGCTCTCTTGGATTTTGAATTTGAACTTGGTATGTGGTGCAATAGGTAAATATTCAAGAAACAAACATTCCCATTTTGTTTTTGGCAATATGATTGCCTCTTAAACCAAGATTAGGCTCATTTCATGTGTCATTTCATGTCAGCGTGTTAGGGTGCAGAAAATAGGATAGAAGGTGGGGTTTTCCCTGTCCCTCCCCTATTTCGACGCACATCCCGGTTTCTTTTTCCCTCCTTCTCTAAAACATATATCCGGCGAACCCGACGTCCTTCTCGGGCATCTACTCGTCATAGTGGCCATTTTTTTCTACAATTGAGGCCGACGTGACCGACTGGGCATGGCGGCTCTGGCGCGGCTCTGACTCACCCCAGTGCCAATCCGGCGACCAGCCACGCGCCGCCGCCGCCGCTCAGCCAGTTAAGCCTGATGAAAAACGACCCGGGAGACCGTTGCAGCGTGTGGGGGCGGGCACGGTGGAGCCGGGTGGTGGCAGGCCGCAGAGCGGAGACCGGCGTCTCCTCTCCATCGCTGGTATAGAGGCTTCCGGGGTGTTGGGAGTCACCAGACTGGGCGTCAGCTGAGCTCAGTATTGATCCACCACCTCGAAGTCGTAGCGCATAATCCCATCAAACAGGGTAAGAGCTATTCGCCACGCAGCTGGGGTGCCTTTCAGCAGCGCAAGCGCGAGGCGTTTGATGTGGGTGGCGGGTTTGCTAGCGCGCCAGGTGGTTTTGATTTCATCCAGGTCAACGCCCGGTGAGGTCGGGTGTCAGGAATGAAACGTTTGACAAGATGACCCAGTTCGTATGTCCTAATTGGCTGGAAGCTCATCACATCCATCGACAGCCATGGGAGCTAGTGTCGGGTGTAACAGCATCATTGATGCCTATTTTACTAAACGAGCTCCACTCGGAAACACAAGGGTGGCAGAGTGCTAAAGGATAGCACTGCAAGCCTTCGGAATGCCTAGTTCGGAATCATGACATGGAAGTTGCTTTATGTTCCTATAGACCCAGATATTTTATATCATAGCCTCATCCTAGCGTTAGCTGCCACCTAGGTCCCTTGCACCGCACCACCCACGGCTGAAGTGCTCGATATCTATAGAAATACATGTACCGACACGTGTCAGTTCGAAAGAAAAAAAGTTTAAGTAAAGAACTTGTAAAAATTGTATTTAATTTACACGATTCTATGGGTGTTCCATGACTTAGATAAAAGTCAAACGATTCTTTTTTGCTATTCAGAAACAAGAAAATTGACAACTACGGTCAACTCGCAAAGGGGATAAAAGCGCGAAGAAATACCCGGCCATATTCTAGTGCCTTATATGCGAGCTGTTTCAGTCGAGAGGAAATTTTGGGCAGCTGCGTGAATTTCGGCTTAGTTAATTCGAACTGTCGTCCTCGTCATGAGTATGAATTTGAGGACGACGTTTCGGCCAGTTATTTCTCCAGCTCTCGTCGGGTGATGGTTGCTCCAGGGGTGGGAGGGGGGCTGCAGTGTGCGGCTGGTGAACTGCCATCACTTCTTTGACCCCTTCTGGGAAATTTTTTCGGAGCTTTAAGTATTCGAGCTTGGGTAGTGAAACTAGTTGGGACGCCCACCACCGTGACGGCGGCAACAATTCCTTATCCCCACGAATCCGGCCTGTCCCTTACTTTGATGCAGCGTGACAGATCAACGGAATCTGCCTGCCTGGTCGCATGACGCAATAAGTGACGAAATTCTGGACAAGAACTCTGTGGCGCGCGATAATTACATATATTTTTGGCGCCATGGCGACAATGAAGTGGCGCGAGCGGTGTGTGTTTCGTCAGCATGGCAGCAGGCTCCAGCGTCCTTCTCCACGCCGCGGTGTTGAGCGTTTCCAGCTGACGAAACCACCAAAGCCTAACTGGCAGCACCTGGCGTGATGTCACCTCAGCGGCCGCGGCCAACAATGCCAGGACGTTTGCGTCGGAGTACTTTAGGTGCCGACATTTGGCCCACGTGTGAAGGTAAACATTGGTGCCGCGTCAATACTGATAAGCCGCTTCAGTCAGCCACGGACTGAACCTCTGTCGCATGGTAGGTGGATATGTGCGGGGCAACAGGAGCGGCCAGTCGTGTCGGAGATATGATCATGGCTGTTTTCTCTGTTCGTACGCGGTCGTATGTTATGAACCACCCAATATATGGGCGTTAAAAAATTGTACTCTCCTCAGTGCAAAATTTACCCATATCTTAAAATAAAGCCGGCTCCACTTCAATCCCATCGTGTTAATCGACACCCTTTCCAAAATGTGCGATGAGTGCAATTGTGTGTTTAAGCCTTTCGCCCAGCTTTGACTCCACTATGACATCATGCAATCAAGACGACGGATTCGCCCCAATTTTCGCACTGTTTGAAGCTCACGCCAGAGCGGCAGTGCACCAATGCTTATTTGGAAATTCCGGCTCAGGAGCGCAGAGTTCTGGGGGAAGAGCACTAGATTTCCACGCAGCCGACCCGGGTTCACATTGCCGGGCGGTAATTCTGCATGAGTCTTTCCGATTCCCACATTTCCCTCCCAACAGGGTGTGAGTTGGCGATGCCATAACACCTCAGCGGTCAGTGTGTCGTTAAGTCCGAAAGTGACTTTGTTTTAGCTCCCTCAGACACATAATTCACCGTGTCATGCAAACAACACGAATTCTTATTTGATTTTCGAGAGCAGCAATTGCTTAGGGAGTATCCGGTGGGAGCCGACGAGACCAGGACTCCAACGAAAGGTGTCAGGGTTCGACCTCTCGCTCTCTGCTACGCCATCCACCTCAGCAACAAGCTGGACAATCTGAGAACAGACGAACGGACGAAGCGGTGCACCGTCATGCGTTTCAACACGAGGATTATGTTGTTAAATTTCAGAGGTCAATTACTCAATTTTCCCACAAAATAGCACAAAAAAGTCACTCGCCTATTAGCATCAGCAGACATCAGCAGACTCAGGGGCATAGCCAAGGGGGGCGGCAGGGATAGCCGCCCCCCTGTGAGGGCCCGAAGGGCCGCCCTGAGGACACGGGCCTCGCAAAGCGCGGCTTGCCCCCACTACGCTCTGTGGCCAAGTTTGAAGTTTTATACCAGACAAGGCCCTCTTAAGCCCTCTTCAGCACTCTATTCTGTAACAAGCAGGGCCCTTTTTACCCATCAGGGCCCTTTTGGCGCTGTCGCAGGGGGCCCTTTTCGGGGCGCCGCCCCCCCTGAGAGAAATCCTGGCTACGCCCCTGAGCAGACTTGTAAATGGTGACATCATTGTCGTGCGTTTCAGCGGTGGGCAGTGACGTCACATCCATCAGCGGACACTCTTTCCGAGACGACCACCAGCAGAAGGCACTGGAAGATGAGAACTTCAAGCTCAAACTACGAGTCTATATGCTCGAAGAGCGATTACAGAGGCAAGACTTGCCGCAAAAGTCACAAATTGGCTCCCCAAATGTAAGTATACTTAGCACCTATACTTTTGATTCAGTCTGTTAAGACTTCCAGATCAACGGCGATTAAGTTCCTCCAATTTTAAAAACCCCGAAGCTGTAAATTTTAGGCAAAGTTTTTGGCAAGTCACACTCTAATAAAATATTATTCTGTATATTATCCAGTTTGCTGTGAACGATATAAAGCTGATGTGTCGTACAGTATAGCTTCCGCCATGTATCATCTGGCATTCAACGTCACCTCACAGGGGCAGCTGGCAACGCTGAAGCAAGAGCTAGCGCAGAAGCAGCTTCTTCTACAGCGAGCCTCGGCCACACTCGAGACCTTGGAGAACCAGCACCACCAGCAGGCCGAGGCACACGAGCGCACGGAGGCCGAACGCGCGCTTCTAGAACACTCTCTGGACGAGGTGGAACAGCAGCTAGCCCATCAACTAGACCAGCAGCAGCGGGAGAAGGAGGAGGCGACACAGTTGAAGGAGAGGCTAGAGGCGGAGGTGACCAGTCTGAAGAGGAGACTGAGCGACACGGTGCAGAGGCACCAGCGGACCGAGCAGGAGAGGCGGCGACTTCAGTCGGCGCTGCAGCAGCTGAGGCGGCAGCACGCTGACCAGGCGGCACAACATTCCAGGACCGGAACCGAGCAGCCGCGACAGAGGGACGCTACAGGAGCCGGTCCGCTCCATGATGATGGCGGGCTGAAGCAAAAGTATTTGCAATCACTGGATGAAGACAATGTCCAGCGATCCGAAACGCTGCGGGTGAGTGAGATCCGATCCGAAACGTTGCGGGTGAGTGAGAATGTGTATTGCTTGAGTTCGCTTTGGAGTTTACGGACCAGTTAAATTTGAATGGTCCTTTCAGCATCTTATTTTCTGTATCACCAAGTGGAATATTTAACAGGTAGTCGAATTTTGGGGTTTGCAATTGCATCTACACATCACCTTGCTGGACAACTTTAGCTTCCTAACCGGACTTCATTAGTCCAATGGTCGTGCAAAAACATAGCCTGCAAATTTAATAGGTTCCCATCGATTTAAAAAAATCGCGGGCTTAATAAAGTGGTTGTCGATTCTGGATGATGTTGATAATGATTGCAGTTTTAGAGCAGGACAGCTACTGAGGCTGTATAGGGCCCGAGTGACTGGCGTTTACCACTTCCCGGCGGCGTAAACAACAAGGCGCAGAAACTTGAAGGGTTAACCCTCGCCCCACCGGGGCCATCGATGACCCCCTAAGGTTTTTTCTTCAAAATAGCATAAAACGACGAGTCGCAGCGACGCGGTTGAAGGGTCTATCACTCACCCCGTAATTTTTCCACCATCTCTGAAATTTTTCACCCCGGGTCACTCTCGGCCAGGTCACCAGGTGAGGTCAACCCAGGTAACTTCACTTTAATTGTTTAGCACTACCACAGCTGCATTCTGTAGCCGATTGATTTGAAACTTACTTTGCTTGATGACTCTTCCAGGGTCTAAAAACGTATATCCGAGATTTTTCGATTTAGTGATCTGGGGTCAGGTCACGAGGTGACATGTCCCATGGACAAAGTGTGGGTAAAATCTGTCTTATGATTTAAAAGTCACAAAAATTATTGCAAATACTCAGGTTTCTCAGAACAACATTCTTGGCCACTCTTTCACGGATTCCATGGGCATTATTTGCCTTTTGACCTATTGGAGGTCATCACAGGTCACCAGGGTCAAAAACAGTATTTTGACGATAACTTTTGACCTAACCAAGCTAGAGCGCTGAATTAAACGCCATCGTGTATATCTCGTCACTGACTTTCATTTGATATACGGTAAGATCTCTTCCTGGCCTTTCGTAACCTCAGGTCATGTTAGGTCAAGAGGTATCCTGTGGAGGTCAAACCACTAGCGGGGTGTCATTATGTCCTGCATAGCAAAAGAGCCCTGGCCATTGCCTATCACATGTACTTTACCAGATCTCAATAGTTTCAATGTGATGAAAGAGCTATGCCCAGGTTTCTTAAGCATTGCATATTTTGTTGAAAGTAGCCTATCGTGACCTAACTTGACTTCTGGAGGTCAAACCATTCACCTGACCGATTAACCATGTCAATTAAAATAATTCTAAACTCACGCAAGCTTTCCAATGCACTTTGTAGATTTGCGCTAACCCCATATTTTCGAAGTTAGAAGGGGACCGGGGACCATCGATGCCCCCGTTGGGGTGAAGTTGGCGCCGGATCCCCGATGGGGTGCGGGTTAAGGGGCGCCAAATAGATAGGTGATATGTGATAGGCAATTGATTGCCCAATAGATAGTGATCCAAGTATCGCAGTTCAGAGACGGAGGTTGGTAATCCTTCAACGCAGAGGCGCTCAGCATCCCATTCGTGATCACAAACCGTTTACACGCAGTATGAATACGTCATCGCATTAAAAAGGTTGCAAATCTTAAAAGCCAATTGTATTCTGTTCCTGGAATATAGAGTGGTAGCATCCACAAGGTCAAGACAAGTTCATTAGAAATAAAACGACACCAAGTATGTACATACGTTCGACAGAGCGCAGCGGGCACCGATGGATGAGGCATGCTCGGAGTGCATTTGATAACGGACAATACGCATCCACTTATTTAAAAGTGTTTTGTTTGTTTTCAGATCTGCAACAAGGAAAATGAGCCGGACTCAAACCGGACCAATGATAATAACAATACCACACATAACTGCGCACCAGACGTAAGTGTTCGATACGGATTTAGTTAAGTGGCATAGTGGAGAATTTGGCTCCTTTGTCCCATGCCCCACCAGGCGATATGTTTAGCTTCAAGTGCATGGTTGTGCGTCATTACGACGACCTTGATGAATCAGTACCCCTCCTGGTTTGTGATGCACTGTGCTAGTTGTCGCCATGCTGCACTTTACTTGACTGATTCTGCTTACTTCAACTCACCAGCAAACGGCAGGAAGCGATTCGACCAATTGGGTATTTGTGTGCTAAGATGTTGTTTGAACAATCTCACAAACGGTGCGGTTTCCTGCAGCAGCTGCCGCGTGGTTTCCTGCAGCAGCTGCCGCGTGGTTTCCTGCAGCAGCTGCCGCGTGGTTCCCTGCAGCAACTGCCGCGTGGTTCCCTGCAGCAGCTCCCGCGTGGTTTTCTGCAGCAGCTGCCGCGTGGTTCCCTGCAGAAGCTGCTGCGTGGTTTCCTGCAGCAGCTGCCGCGTGGTCCCCTGCAGCAGCTGCTGCGTGGTTCCTGCAGCAGCTGCCGCGTGGTTCCCTGCAGCAGCTGCCGCGTGGTTCCCTGCAGCAGCTGCCGCGTGGTTCCCGGCAGCAGCTGACGCGTGGTTCAGTGCAATAGCTGCCGCGTGGTCCCCTGCAGCATCTGCCGCGTGGTTCCCGGCAGCATCTGCTATGTGGTTCCCTGCAGCATCTGAAGCGTGGTTCCCTGCAGCAGCTGCCGCGTGAATCCCGGCAGCAGCTGCCGCGTAGTTCCTTGCACCATCTGTCGCGTGGTTCCCTGCAGCAGCTTCCGCGTGGTTCCCGGCAGCAGCTGCCGCATGGTTCCCGGCAGCAGCTTCCGCATGGTTCCCGGCAGCAGCTTCCGCGTGGTTCCCGGCAGCAGCTGCCGCGTGGTTCCCAACACCATCTGCTGTGTGGTTCCCTGCAGCAGCTTCCGCGTGTTCCCGGCAGTATCTGCTGTGTGGTTTCCCTGCAGCAGCTGCCGCGTGGTTCCCGGCAGCAGCTGACGCGTGGTTTCCCCGCAGGAGTGCGCGGCGCGGAGGGAAGCGGACGCGCTGCGGCTGCAGCTATCGGCAGCAGCTATCCAGCGGCGGCGTGCGCAGGCGGTGGCAGCTTCAGCACTGCAGCTGCAGACGGAGCGGGCGCGGTCGCTGCAGCGCAGCGTCCAGAATCTGTCGGAGCAGCTGCAGCGGGCGCAGGCGCAGCTGGACGAGGTGGCGGCACAGCGGGACAGAGAAGACGAGCCGACGGCGATTGTAGCCAGCCAGGTAGGAATCCGCAGGCGGCCCTCGGCGCCCGAACGTCAGTCCTTGGAGGTGGTGCTGTTACACGTCACTAATGGAGGCTGGCATTCTGACACTCCCATTCCCAAAGACATGCGTTTGAATGAATGAAACCGTATTGGTGCGCTTACTGGCAAGGTACTCAGGTGTCGGCAGTGGGTTGAAACGTAAGACCACTGCTAATTTCGGTGACGGTCAAGGACGAAGCAGCCACGTAAAGGAAAAATGTGTCCCAATGTTTTAGCAATTAGATACACCTTTTTTTCCTTTGCACAGCAGAAAGGCTAGTGGTATTGGAAGCTCACAACATCGTGATACTGCAGAAGTCAAATGACGTCCTGCATGACACCAAAGCATAGTTTGCTAAGGTGGAACTAATAGCTTTGGTTGACAAGCTTGTAACTAAGGTCGATACCTTATTAAAGCCACCAGTTCTGGGACGTTGAACAGGATGTTGTGTTGTTCGACCCGTACCACAGTGTAATGCGAAAGCTCAATGCCCTGATGTTATGATGCCCCAAGCTTCAGAGCCCAGATAGGCAACGCCCCTTTTTCCGTTTGTCAATCGTTGAGTTTACCACATATCCTTCCAGGAGACGAATCGGGTGCAAACTTCCATACTAAGGTGCTTCAAGCACGAGTGTTACCGTGCTTGTTCCGTCTTCAGTAGTGGATATACTAATGCAGTTGTGCGTGACCTCCCACTTTTTTGTTTTGCTACCATTATTCTTGGAACAGAACGTTTCAAAGTGATCCCCCGCAGCATGCCACCAGCACGGATGTGGAGGTCATTGCCGAAGAGGAGATGCCTGAACTAGTGGCAGCAGTTGATGAAGATCTCAGTCCACCACGGCAAGCTGCCAGTAGTCGACAGAGCTCACTCCGGCCGGTGGCGGAGTCCACGCCTAGACGCCCCACCACGCTGCGACTCTCCCCGCCGCGACCCCCAGTCTCAATCTGTCACGAGGTAAGTTAGTTATCTTTACATGAGGCTGTTTCGAGACCCAGAAATGTACACATTCATAAGCGGGGCACTCAGAGAAAGGCTGCAACTGCCGCCCACTGGGGCACCATGGCTCCGCAGTATATTATACATCCCCGGGTTTTAGCACAGATATGTCATGTAAAGGCGTCCCTCCCACATCTGTGCCGACCAAAGTTAATGTGAAGGTTGAAGAGTTGAGTCTGTAATTCTTCGTAACGGTGTTGGTAGCAGTCATTTGTAAATGCCTTGTTGACATTAAAGTTGTTTCCCCGAAATTCCATCAATTGTTCTGAAACCAAAGCATTCCCTGTGTCAGCGAACAGCTGAACATTTCTGTAATAGTCAAAGAAATGTCACTGTTAGCATATCCCACCGATCGCGTGACACAGCCCACCATCCTGTTATCAACTCCATCAGTCCGTTGTCCATCTGCCTTGCAGCCAGCTCAGAGCGGCGCGGCCGGGGGGAGCCGGTGGCCCCACGGGACGGCGAGGAGTGCGACTCGTGGTCGGAGCCGGACCTGGACGTCAGTCAGGCGCGCATCGGACTGGGCCGCAGCTCACTGGAGCCGCCGCAGAGACCGCGCTGCGGCGCCACCTACGAGTCGGACGCCAGCTCAGGTGAGGCTGAGCGCCGACACCAGCTGAGAACGACTGAGGTCCTCCTGGGTGTCTTGGTCGTCGGACTCTGGTGCTAACTTCCAACGACCCAATTGTTTTAAAATACATTTTCAAGTTATTCCCAAGTCGATTGATGTAATCAGAGCCTCACTAAAGTCATCAAGGGACTTGTCACACCCCCCCCGATGGGTTTTTGAGATTGTACGTCTGGGGCTTGGGTTTATACGTGTGTTGAGCCATAGGTTGTTTGTTGGGATTTGGTTCAGTTCAACTTCCTTAGTCAGAGGCTCTGCCGGACTGATATTTGAACCCGGTATACCTCATTCCCGACTTTTTGAAGGTGACACTTGATGAGTGGATGGTACTTTCCACAGCACCGCGCTCATTTCTGAGCTGTTGACCGTGCGGCGGCAGGTTCATCAGGCGGCGGAGACCGGTCCCGGCCAGCCTCAGAGGCCCAGCACCTGCACCAGCGCGTGGAGGCGCTGCAGCAGCTCCGGGAGAGCCTGCGCGCCGAGGTCGCCATCTACCAGCAGATGCTGCCGCCTGGTGGCGACCAGGAGAAACTGCAGGTACGGAATCGTTCACATGCGGCGACTTGTTTCCGAAAGGATGGTGAAATAATATTGCTTTTTCGAAAGATTCAGAGCAGCAATAGATATTGCAGACGAAGAGGATGTTATCTGAAAACATGAATGGGGAAGTCAGTTTTAAAGCTTTAAACTGCTTTAACTTGAAAACATTTTGTATGCCCCTCGGTAGCTCAGTTGGTAGAGCGTTGGGCTCCGGCCCGCTGCTCAGACAGAAGCATGCAGTAGCAGTGCATGTCCAGGCTTGGGATCGGTTCCCCTAAGACACACCGGCGCTCAATAGTTTACCCGACGTAAGGTCGGCTGGCAACTGACTGGTGAGAGGGTGACCTGAGCGGGGCGGCCGTCCCTGTGCTTTGTGGGACGTTAAACTTTGGCTTCTAAATTATCGCTTCATTGTGGGAGTTGCTCGTTCGGGTGGTGGGGTCGGGGTCTCCGTGACAAGTCCCTTGATGACTTTAGTGAGACTCCGACTCCAGCAGTCGTACTGGGAACAACTTGAACAAAATATATTTTAAAAAATGTGTACTTCATTGTAAGCGAGACAAAAACGCATACATTTGTAATACGTTTGTGTTTAAAGCAAGGATAATACATCCCGCATTTTCTTTCTTTCGTGGACTGAAATATCTATGGATTTCATACCTTTCTGGCACGAAGTTGGCAGGGAAAACGATTGGCTTGGTCGAGGGGAGGCTCCTGGGGCCGTCAACAGCTTTGTTTAAAGAAAGGTTGAAGTCGTGACCTCCATGACCTCTGAGGCACAAATTCAAGCAGCACACATCCAATCCTTGATAGTTCAGACCTGCATCGGAGGACATGAGTCATGCTTATCCATTGACTGTTTGGCCATGCATGACAGGAGTTACATGTTAAAAAATCATCAATCATCTATACCTGTTCTAAGAGGTCCACACGACCCCCTGTAGTATATCGCTAGAACCTCGAGGCCTTACACCCCTGGTGTGTTCCGGTGCCGTCTCCGCGCAATGACAGGCCTGTCTGGAATTCAGGCGGTGGCATCCGTTCCGCCGCGGCTGCTGGAGGACATTGGCCAGCTTCGGGAGCAGCTGGTCAGTGCCATCAGCCGCCACCAGGAGCCAGAGCGGCGCCACGGTCGCAGCGCCGCGCCGCCTCAGGAGCTCACTCTGGCACTCACGGTACGGGAATGGGCAGCTGCTGAACTTACTGCCAGTCTTATTTTGGCGTGAGCGGACACGACCGTAGGAAACTTGATAACTTTAACTGGAAATCAAATGTCGTTTCTTTCAGCAAGGTGACCATGTAACAATCACAGACCAGTTTCATTTTGTTTAACAGCCACATTTTAACCCTCCCTGACCCACTCGATAATTGTACATACCCTCCATACTCACGATGAAATTTTAGAGTGGGAAGAGGATTGAGGAGTTTCATTAAAGTAAATCTGAGCCAGATTAGAATGGAAGTGAACTAGACATATTGAAAATAAAGAAAACGCATCGAAAAAGAAGTAATTCACTCCCATCTCGTTGATCAGAAAGGCCGACGAGTGTTGCTCGCACGTGATGTTGGTTCTTACTGCTCACCTCACTTTTCAGATCACACAAGAAGCACTGACTAAAAGCACCCAGAAGCTTGCCGATATGCAGTCAAGGAATCAGAAACTGAGGGTCAAGCTTCAGAGAATGAAAGACAACATGCAGCAGACGGAACAGGACAAAAATGAGATCCGTGGGGAGTGTAACGGCATTCTCGACAACATGCGGCTTATGCAAGAAAATATCATCAAGGTCGGTACCCTGCTTTTAAAAGTGTATCAGGTTTGTAATATTTTTTCTGGCTATGGGGTCATTACTATTCTATTTTTAGCCTTGTTCCATTCACAGCAGTTGTGCATTAATAGCGATTAGAGGAAAGAAATGACAATGTCCCCCAATAAAAAATGCATAGCAAAAGAGTGGCAGCCGATAGTTATTTGGGTCAGAAAAGGCAGCCGGAGTTCGCCGGGCCCTGACATACCTCGTTTCATGTATTTATGTACACACCTCAAATAAGCCTTAACGTGGGGATTTGTATGGAAATTTTAGTCATAGTCCATATTTAAGACTTTGTATTGAAATGAATAACGATCACCCTTACTGTTATCATGATAAAAGCTCACCCCCGGCGTTGATTGAGAGCTGTGTTTTTCGTTGTAGCTAAGTTGTGCTTTCAAACTCGTATTTTCTGCCGACGACTCGGTTTGACAGCTGGAAGCCGAAAATCAGCAGCTGCAGCAGCAGCGGACAGCTGAGCGCCAGCTTCGCCAGCAGCTTCAGCGGGCTGACGAGCGGCAGAGCGACCTGGAGCAGCTGGTGCGCCAGCTGACGCAGCAGCTGCGCCAGGTGGCGCCGGCAGCTGCAGCTGCGACCGACAGCTGCGCAGCGGAGGAGCGGGTCCGACGCGCCGAACAGCAGCTCCTGCAGCTGGGCAGGCAGAGGCTGAAGCTGCTGAGCGAGAGCGCACGGATGCGCAGCAAATGTCGGCTACTCCGAAGCGAAGCGGCTGTTCAGCATAACAGGAACCAGGAGGAGACCCTGGCAACATCACCGGAAGCAGACGATGGCGCCACCTCTGCGGCCTGGAGCTGGCCGAGGGAGCGAGAGGAGCTGGAACAACAGCTGAAAGAGTCTCGTGAGGCGGAGGACCGTCGGCAGGCGGAGCACGAGGGCTGCGAGACCAGGAGGAGACAGGACCAACACCAGATAGCAGCACTCTCGTATCAACTGCAAATGATGAAGATTCGCGTGGAGGAGCTGCAAGCAAAGGCCGCTCACTACGAAGGTAGGTAACGGGCATTGGGCATGCCTGGGGTTACCAGCTCGTCCCACTGTCCCACAGTGTTCTAAGGGAGGCCAAAATGGGGACATTATTCGAATTTCTGACTATTTTTAAAACTTATTTTGATGTTTGCAACTAGTAGCAAAATGACCAGAGTGTCAGAAAATGTCAAACAAAAAATGTAAGTTCTTTGAAGTGGATGCGACAAGGCATCAAACTGTTGCCTTGAATCTCTCACCACATAACACGACAAAGGCCAAGAGCAATGTCCATTTTCGATGCTTTTTTGTAGGCTAAGAAAACTAACAAGATGAGACAAAACAGGGTTCATTCGAAGCTTAAAACATGAAGAATGCGATTTTGCAAACAGGTTTCTCCAGTAATCGATACAATTAAATTTGGAGAGCAAAATATGTACCATATACATTTTAGATATATTTTGAGACTATGTCAATTATCGATAAGCATACAAAAAATTGCGTCGCCTGCCCCACCCTGAGACCACTTTTTAAACCATGTCAAGATGTTTCTTCTACCTGCCCTGCAAGTTTCAGCTGCGTCACGCTGCGGCAGTGGTGATGGCGACATATTATACAAGGGCATGTGCGCGCGCTGTCAGTCGGGGGCGGCAGCCGTCGGCGAGATATGCCTGGAGGCTTGGAGGGAGGTGGGCCGGGGCACGGTGAAAGTCCAGTGCATTGGTTACAATGAATTAAATGAGCAATTTTTGTTGACATTGCTTGTCGACTGGTATTTGTAACCTACTGCTGTTGACGTCTTCACTCCATAATCGTGAAAAGTGCAATGGTTACAGTATGGGAAACCCAAGCTTTCAATTGATGTCTCAGTACACTAGCATACCCAGTAACCATTCGTAGAATCGCAACTAGTATTTGCACAGGCCATTTTCATACCTTACGATGGGGTGAGAATCGAGATACATAAACTAACCCTTCCTCGTTTGCGAAGTTCACTTCAAATAACGTCAGGAAGTAGAGTCTCACTTCACGCACACGCACTTGTTGCATGCTCTTTTATCGTCACTTGAGTTTCGAACGAGATGCTGTAAACATGGGGGTGCGAATAAGTGTTGAAACGCGGGTAAACCTGCTTATAGCTGATACAACCTTTGGATTTGGGAATTTCATTGAAAAAGAGAACGAGCAGCTCACTGATATTCACCTAGTAAGTAAGTACACGCAGAGTGACATAAAACGCGAGGCAAGTTCATTGGAGAAATAATTATGTGCGATAGACGCAACGCCAATTCCGTAAAAATACATTTTGGTCATGGACCAAGCCAAAGTTTCGTACTTATTTAGTAGGAATCTGATACCATTGTGTTGGTGTATGAAGAAGTATATCACCGTTGAATGTGATCAATTTCGTCTTCATGGTTGCATGCAGTAGCGCACCCAAGGGGAGGGGTGGTTATATACAATATAACCGGAACTATGGGAGCCTTTGAGCGGGAAATGAGGGTTTGATCTTGACCCCGATTAGCCATAACTATAGTCATAGTATAACATACGTCATACTGAGTAATGCCACTGAGTAATGCCTGACCGGAATACTGCAGTCAATGACTTTGACATGAGACCTTTGACCTTGACCTTCATGTGGGTTAATATTGATATATAATCTGATTATATGACGTTATGACGTCATCACTCGGTCTACAGTGCAGGCAAACTGGTGCGACCGCCCAGAGCGACGGTCTCAAAATATAGGTCTGACTGTGAATGTTTATAAGTAAAAAAATTAGCGACCGATTTTCAAAATTTCTTAATTAATCGATGCGCTCATAAATGCTCTCAAATGTGGCCGAGTAGCGTTTTCCGGCGGCGAACAGTTCTCTGGCTACTTTGGAAAATAAGTGGGGGCACTTTAGGCCTCCTTCACTGTGTGTTAAGCGAGGGTTAAATAGCGTCTTCAATGTCAAGCATACCGCCCGTATATACTTAAAGTGACTGTAAATTAACAAGGACATCCATGTAAAGCCCCTTATTATCTATATACATATAGCTATTTTTGTTGCTGACCTAGGGTCAAATACCTGACAGTCATGCCCGCTGTGGCAGGTCTTGACATTCATATATTGTCCACATAATCTGTGGGAATAGAGCTTTCGATTGATACCAAAATTATTGATCTGGGATTCATACCTCCTGAGATATTGAATTATGTCCCCACTTTGGCTCCGTTAGAACACTGTGTCCGAGTGATCGAGTTTTTTGTGTCGACATTGTTTTGTAACTTGTAAAATGATTTTCCAGCTTCGATGTGTTTTATCGTGAAACCGGAAGATTTTAAAACTCTTGCCAGCATCAGCGTCGGGTGCAGTCACCCCTACTTGGATTTTCCCCGTTTTAATGCAATAACGTAGACTCGCCTAACAAGCCTAAAATGTCGGCTCCTTAATCCGCGAATTGTTTCCATCACCGAAAATACTTCCTGTAAGAATATCACTGAGGCTCTCGAGATTAACATCACTTTCATTTTGCAGACGCTGGCCAATCATGTCCGGAGTCGACGCGGAGCTGCGACCTGCCGGTGGCGCCGCCCCACGGCAGCAACTCCGGCTCCGACACCTTCGAGTTCCTCAAAAGGTCAGCGCCCATAGACACGCCCCGGCTGTCTATCCCGTGGGGTGACATGTTAACGTTGGCATATCAAAGGAAAGAACGAGGAAGTCACCGACGTGAGATGAGACTGTTACGCGTTCTTACAGTCTGCTGAACATGACCAAAGTGGTCCAAAAATTTCTCAAAGCTCGCCATTTTCCGATTCACACCGATGGCTGCAGGTTCGGTCCGTGAAATATGGTGTATATATTGGGTACGTTCTGCAGGGCGCAGTTGTGACATCATCGGTGTTCCACACAGGAGCCGGGCAGCAGTATACTCCTCACCGGACCTGGGCATCGAGTCGGACAGCCAGCGGTGTGCCTCGCGCACCTCCCACAGCACGGCACTCTCCCACCAGGCTCTGTCGGCTGAGTGCGGGCGGGTCGCCTCAAGGACGCGCACACACCCAGCGCTGCCGGGTCAGAGTTCACACGGTTGGGGCCAATGTTGGGGGACTGTTCTTTGAGGGCGAAAGTTTCACGGATTTCCCAACGCTAATTCATTACATTTCAATTTTGCCGCGCGTTGCATCTGCGGGGACACCTTCTGCGTCTCGACAGAAGCAACTCCTCACTGAGTGTGCCAAATATGATGATAATGGATAATGCCGCGTGGTAGGTGGAATGTCAGATGTGACTTAGTTTATAGTCAACAGATTGACCGGACTTGTACGTCGCAGATGCGGTACCAGAGGCCGATGACACCCCAATGGGAGCTAGGACCAACAACGAACTGGCCGAGACGGAAGCCGCTTTGAGGAAGGCGCTGCAACAGCTCGAGCGGACCGAGCAAAGGCGCGAACGTTTTGAGAGTGCCGTCTATCGGGAGATTGGAAAAACTGAGCTCATGGTGGCACGCGCCAGGGGGAAAATCCCCGCACAGGCTATGAGGTTATCAGCAGGCGAAGCCATGTACGAGTGATAATGAGGGTATTTTGTGTCGGACTGTGTGTCTCCTCTCACTGTGATGCCTCAAAGTGGACTGTCGTACTCTGCGCATGTGCCAACTATCTCGGACAGTCCCCACGTCCGTGGTGATACAATGTGCCAACCAGGTTTTCAAACTGGGAAAAGGCAGGCAGTGTGGGTATGTCAATGCGGTTTATGCACTAGGAATTTGCGGATATGTACCCATTTTACAGCGGAGCGTAACAGTTTGAGAACGGATCTGAATGTACCCACTCTTAACTCAATGTACTCTACGGAGTGGAAATGACGTGTCGCAATGTAACTGTATGTTTATTTTAATATAAACCATGCCTAGCATTTCCCTTTTGGTTTTATTAAACGTAACCCGGAGGTTTTAGGGAGCCTCGGCCACCAGGGCTATATAAATTCGCTCCCTAATCCACGAACTGTTCCTTAAAAGTCAACCTATGTACCTACCTTGTTTCTTATGAAGTCCTTTCGAGAGGAAATGGACAAGACAAAACGCTAATTGAAATTACAACTCGCGGCTTATCACGGCCTTTACGTCTAATGTAAGACTTCAGCCTCTTGTGCCACCTCGTCGGCGAGCTCATTGCCGAAAAGTCCCACGTAGCCTTGTACCCACAATGCAACGAGCCGCCGCACGCCAGCGAGCCCAGGTCGCAGGACCAGGCCCCTGTACATCTGTGGTCAGTCAAGAACCATATGAAACAGGAAAACGAGAAGCAGGGCAAGCTCCGCTCTTTGAGGTAGTTCGCCGGAACAGTCCATGCGGGGCCGCCCCGGCACTGGCGTGACTGGATGGTGTCGGGTTGCACAGGCCGGGCACTGAATGGTTCTGATGGCCGCCCGCGAAACCGAGGCTACCTGCCGAGGACGGGACCAGAGTGGACTCGAACGGCCCGTCGGTCCCGTCGTCGGTTGCATGGGAGGGACAACTGACGGCGCGGGGAGCACTGGGCGGGCCCCAACACCCATCGGACCATTTAAAGAAACCAAGGCTCCTCTACAGGCGCCTGATCAACAAATCGAACCAGGACCTTTTTTCCAATCAGGGTGGTGACGTCACCGTACCGAGTGGGACGACCCTGATATGGGCCACTAGTCCAAATTTGAATAAGTACCAGTCTCTCATACAAGTGATGATGGACACCAAGTGTTCATGATGATGATGATGACAGAGGAATGCGCATGAAACTCTCCAACCACTAGGTTGGAAGACGATACGATACGTTAAATAATACGTATTGTAGACTGTACAGGGATCCAAACTACGACTTTTTTCAAACTTGGACTAGCGGTTTATGGGACTCTAAACCGCCCACATTGGACGATGGTACGACACTTATGAGAAATACTTTCTTAAGTAATTATTACTTGCGAGTCCACCGGGTCTTAGTTTCGACCAGACAAACTATTGTCTTAAACAAACTGAAATTTGTGGAAGTTCCAGCGCTTGGTTTTTTCACCGTAAGTACGGACTGTTTCGTCTGAAATGGGTAAACACACTGATTATACAGTGTTTATCGTTGACTAGGAAGCCGTAGCTCGATCAACCAGATCACCCACTACATAGGAAAGCTAGCACAGAAAGGTGAGCAGACAGTGTCGGCCACGGAAAGGTGAGCAGATAGTGTCGGCCACAGAAAGGTGAGCAGATAGTGTCGGCCACAGAAAGGTGAGCAGACAGTGTCGGCCACAGAAAGGTGAGCAGACAGTGTCGGCCACAGAAAGGTGAGCAGATAGTGTCGGTCACAGAAAGGTGAGCAGATAGTGTCGGCCACAGAAAGGTGAGCAGACAGTGTCGGCCACAGAAAGGTGAGCAGACAGTGTCGGCCACAGAAAGGTGAGCAGACAGTGTCGGCCACAGAAAGGTGAGCAGACAGTGTCGGCCACAGAAAGGTGAGCAGACAGTGTCGGCCACAGAAAGGTGAGCAGACAGTGTCGGCCACAGAAAGGTGAGCAGATAGTGTCGGCCAGCATCTCAATGTTGTATTCTCAACCGTTGGCTTGAAAAAGTAAGCTTCACTACTATCGCAAACATTGGACGTTCACACGCCGTTTTACTGACTTCCAGGACTACTTACTTGTCGAATGTTCTGGAGTGCACAGCCAACGCCAGGGTGGAATTACACTGGAATGGCGACAAAGTCTATTACCGGACATATCCGCGGTAGAGTGAAGGCGTATTTTGGCTGACTTTCTCCTTCCCCTGCTACAACTTTTCTGGACCTTTACCTGAATTATTGGCCAATGATTCGTATTTAATATTCGTTGCACACCATGAAGCAATTAATACATATTCAAACCAGCTCAGCAAGCACGGACATACCACAATTCCGGATATTGATTGGCGTTGGGTCGATAAATCTGCTTTTCGAAGTTGGCCCTGGGAACTTCGGAGTGACTTAGATTGGATACGATTTTTTGGCAATCTCATATTTTGTCCACGGATGGCCTATTGATGCACTTAACAAGACGATCAGCTACAAGTTCAGAACAGAGCGGCATCGCTTTTCTCCAGCTACGGCGACATAAAGGCACACGCGGCACCCCACTGAAACTAGTGTTGGTAAGGGCAGAATCTGTCCACTGCCAGTTCATATGACCGCGAGCGGAGGCTGGAAAAGTCGCGTTACAATTGAGAACAATCCTACCTGATTGGTCCTTGCAGTATCTCTAGGTGATGTGCTGATGGGAACAGGCCTAAGAAACCCCAGAGAGGTATAAAACACGGAAATTTGCCTTTTTTCATTTTGCCCCACGTCGGGATATCCGCAGAGCAGTACATTGGGAGTGGGAAGGAAAGTTTTTGTGTATGCAAGTATTGGCTTTGGGCGGTTCTTTACTCTCATGGCATGTGATCGATGTTAATTCTCACATAGGCCTCAGATATTTATTGACGCCACCACAGCTTCTTTAAGGTATTCGAGGTGCAAAGACTGCAGCTGTGAGTTTCTATTCCAGGTATAAGCAGAAGTTGGCAGCAATCGCTAACGGAGCAAACCCGCACAAGTGCCATATTTTACTCCACTTTTGAATCGATCTCGATAAACTGGCGCCCAAAATTAGAGACTGGTTACTCTTTAATATGCTTTGAAGAAACAACAAATTAATAACACTTAGATAAAAGAAAACCTACCTGCCTAATAACCACTCAGTGATCATTCAGCAACTTCACTGACGAGATGGTACAATTTTGATTGAGTAAGATTTACAACTTAACGCACCATTTGCTAACAATACCTGTTAAGTTAACACCTGCTACATACAATACCACCTGAAATGAACATGCACTTTGGGAGGCATTTAGCAACTGGAGTTTTAGGGCACTGCAGCTGCAAAGGCTATATGTGTCATTCAGCAATTGGAGCGCTGGTTATCCCACAGGCGCTGGTCGAAACCTACGCCGGGATCACTATTTCCTTGTATCATGGTATGACAAAGTTGGCGTGACAGTTCCCTGATACCCGGCACACATGACATGTCGTTTGGAGGTCACACTCTGCACCTCGCAACACCCAGTTTCGCACCCATGGAGCGAAACTACACAATCACAAAACACTGTAAGAGACATGGCAAGAAAAACGCAGCAAAACGCTGAATTGCGCTATATAATAAAGTGAACATCACCCTCAATATTTAAATACCAAATATCACAAGTTTTCAAGTCACTTTTTCATGAGACTAGACCGGTTTTGGCTGCAAAGTAAAATTTTGAGATCATTACAGCCTAACTAGGAGGGTGCTGGAAATGTGAATCTTATTGCATTGTTCCCGAGGCTGATTTTTACGGCATTTCCTGAAGCTATTTCCTAAAGAGAAGGGACCGAAAGAAATACTACCGAAATGCCAGCTTTCATAAAAGAGAGTAACAAAACAAACAGCAGAAACTCAACGCGGGAAAGTTGGGTGCGACTGTTTCCCAGCCACGCACCCATCATCATCAACAATCTCATAATTCAACGTCGCACGTTCCAATCACCGACTGTCATGCTCTTCCACCACGACGGCATCTAAACACTCGCCAACCTCACTCGCCTCAATCGTGTCCATATTTGGCAGCCGTTTTCCCTCGTGAACACGTCGCGAGTGGGCTTGCATATCGTACCGTGTGCGGAATGTCTTATCACACGCGTCGCAGGGAAACGCCCCGGCACCCCCGTGAATCAGCTTCACGTGTTTGGCGAGGATCCGCCGCTGCTTAAATAGCTTTCCACATAATTTACAGGGGTGCTCGTTGGTGGTTTTATGCGTTTCTTGGTGTTTAAGCATGGTGTCTTTCCGGTCAAAGCATTTGCCACAGACTTCACACGATGCCGCCTTGCCGTTATGCAATGTGCGATGCCGCGCGAGGGATGTAGAGATCTGAAGACACAGGCCAGCAAACACTAGTGTTACTCGCAGTGTCCTGAAAATGTTGTTTTTCTTGCAAATAGTTCGAAATCAAAATTTAAGTGAATATAAAAGTTCAAATTCATAAGATAAAATTTTAAACTCGTATTCAGCCAGCGGGTACCATGAAGCGTGTGAAAGAAAATCAATGTCTAAGCAATCGCTTTCATCTTAACCGAAAACAAAGGATAGAGAGGTGGAATTTCAAAATTCAGAAAACATTGTGCGGAAAACTCAACATATATGTCTGTTTATTGATAATTCAATCAACAGGGTAAAAAGCAACACGTGACTGGCTCAATTATCAATGAAAAGAAGGAAATTAGGGCAATATTATAGCTCAAAAACCCTTAATAATGTGTTATTCGACAAATTATCACTCAGGATGTCAAAATTCAAGTGTTAAGATGGCAAAACTGTTTGCGCTCCGTGGTGTGGTCTCGCATATAGAAATGATTTCCAGGACACTGGTTTCTCGTTATCCTTGGAGCAGACTGCGCCTTTGAACGGTGAACTACGCATACAACAAGGCAACTACGAGCACGGCGGGGTGATCGGAGCGCCTCTGGGCAACTAAAGCGACCACTGGCCAAAGCGCTGCAGCCCGACAGCCGCCGGCCGGCGGGTCTCACCTGGAAGGTTTTGCCGCAGTCGTCGCAGCGGTAGCGTTTCTCGCGGCGGTGCGAGTCCGAGTGCCGCTGCAGCTCGCTCTTGCTGGGGAACACCTTCTGGCAGTGGGAGCAGGGGTGTCCGCCGCCGCGGTGCACCGCCTCGTGCTGCCGGAGGGTGGAGAGGCGGCTGAACTGGCGGCCGCAGTCGCCGCACCTCCAGCTGCCCGCCGCCTGCTCCGGCCTCTCTGGCCGGGCCAGCGCCGCCCGCCGGCGCCGCTGCGGGCCGGAGCAGGCGTCCTCGCCCGGGTGCCGCAGCTGCAGGTGCTGGCGCAGTTTACAGAGGTGGGTGAAGCGCGTGCGGCAGAGGTGGCAGCGTAGCTTGCCGTTGGCGGGCAGCCGCAGCGGTTGGCGGGTCAGCTCGGCCCTGCAGGCGCTGCAGGATGCTGCAGGAGTCTGAGCGGAGGCCAGAGACGCGTCACCAGTACGTGACGGCGACAGAGGGGGCACGGCACGGCCCGACGCTGCTGAAGGACGGTCTATCTCCTCGAAGTAGCCCTCCAGGTCCTCCAGAACAACGCCCTCGGAAATGTTGGACATCGTCTCAGCAAACTCACGCAGAAGGTCCTCTCCTGAAGAAAATTCACACTTGTTACATAAACACCCATCCCAGACAGCAATCGAAAACATTGTCCTGTAAAGGCTCGTTCACAGCAGTTCCGCAGGTAACTTTCCACTTTATGCCATTCATGCCATCTAAAACTTCAAAACTATGTTTGTGGCAAGTTTATGGAAAAACAACACGCGCATAATGGTATTTTAGACTACTGAATATGCACAGCTCCGGCAACTCGCCGGCAGTTCGAAGGCGAAATGCGTATGCGTTCCGATGTACGAACGGAATTGCTTTGGAGACATCCTCGGATGCGAGCCATGTAACGATTCCGCCGTGTTTATAGGCTTTGAGTGATGAACGAGGGCTGATGATAAGTTGGAGGTGATGATAGTTGTGGGTGGCCTGTCCCTCGATCCGGAAATGTAAAAACATGAATTTATATTCAGGCACGCTTAATCAGAATCGTGTAGAAAAATATAAATTTCGGTCATAGTGTAGCCGACCTGGACTCGGCCGACCTCATTGGTCTCCTTTTTTTGTGATCTTGGCTGTGCCTTATCTGTTTTTATTATTATAATCAACTGATTTCACCATGTATTTGAATAGCCATCGCATGCGATTTTCGACATGTAGAAACACTGTGAACAGGCCTTAAGAGCGGAGCAAATGCATTGCATTGTTGCATTATAGAAATCCATCAATAACAGACGTCAAAGAAGTCAATTCAAAACATCCAAAACCTTCTTGGCATTACATCAACAACATTTCAACATGCTTTTGTCAATGTAATATGGTAGCCGTTCGCCAGAGCTGTAGTGTTACAAGCAATAATCATGTTACCTTTCTGGAGGCCCGACTGACGGTATGGTCTGTGCCCAGTCGAAGGTTCGGCAAACGACACGCTGGGAGCATCGGACGGAGGCGCCACCTGTGGAGAAGCCCGACCGTCACCACCACAGACAGCTCCTTCCATGAAATCAATGCGCAAACACGCAGCGATCTGTCAAGAAGCTTCCGAAAGGATTCACCACAGAAATGTCACAGGAGAGGCCAACGCGCATAGGGGTACAGAATAGACCAGGAAATATGATTGGGTTTCTAACCTTGGCGTACCGGTCTGCGTTGAAGTTGACGGCGGCCTCTACCGGTTCCTTCCCGGCGGAGAGGTCCAGCGACGTCAGGTGGTCATCAGCCAGAGCCCCCAGCTCAGCCGTGTCTGACGGAAATAATGTGCAGGCGTCAGCGACGCACAGAATCCTGTGGTTCGACTACCACCGCCAGACACGAATAGCGGGGAGCTGTCAGCGACGCACAGAATCCTGTGGTTCGACTACCACCACCAGACACGAATAGTGGGGAGCTGTCAGCGACGCACAGAATCCAGCGGTTCGACTACCACCACCAGACACGAATAGCGGGGAGGCGTCAGCGACGCACAGAATCCTGTGGTTCGACTACCACCACCAGACACGAATAGTGGGGAGCTGTCAGCGACGCACAGAATCCTGTGGTTCGACTACCACCACCAGACACGAATAGCGGGGAGCTGTCAGCGACGCACAGAATCCTGTGGTTGGACTACCACCACCAGACACGAATAGTGGGGAGCTGTCAGCGACGCACAGAATCCCGCGGTTCAACTACCACCACCAGACACGAATAGCGGGGAGCTGTCAGCGACGCACAGAATCATGTGGTTCGACTACCACCACCAGACACGAATAGCGGGGAGCCGTCAGCGACGCACAGAATCCTTTGGTTCGACTACCACCACCAGACACGAATAGCGGGGAGCTGTCAGCGACGCACAGAATCCTGTGGTTCGACTACCACCACCAGACACGAATAGCGGGGAGCTGTCAGCGACGCACAGAATCCCGCGGTTCGACTACCACCACCAGACACGAATAGCGGGGAGCTGTCAGCGACGCACAGAATCCTGTGGTTCGACTACCACCACCAGACACGAATAGCGGGGAGCTGTCAGCGACGCACAGAATCCTGTGGTTCGACTACCACGACCAGACACGAATAGCGGGGAGCTGTCAGCGACGCACAGAATCCTGTGGTTCGACTACCACCACCAGACACGAATAGCGGGGAGCTGTCAGCGACGCACAGAATCCTGTGGTTCGACTACCACCACCAGACACGAATAGCGGGGAGCTGTCAGCGACGCACAGAATCCTGTGGTTCGACTACCACCACCAGACACGAATAGCGGGGAGCTGTCAGCGACGCACAGAATCCTGTGGTTCGACTACCACGACCAGACACGAATAGCGGGGAGCTGTCAGCGACGCACAGAATCCTGTGGTTCGACTACCACCACCAGACACGAATGGCGAGGAGCTGTCAGCGACGCACAGAATCCTGTGGTTCGACTACCACCACCAGACACGAATAGCGGGGAGCTGTCAGTGACGCACAGAATCCTGTGGTTCGACTACCACCACCAGACACGAATGGCGGGGAGCTGTCAGCGACGCACAGAATCCTGTGGTTCGACTACCACCACCAGACACGAATAGCGGGAGGCGTCAGCGATGCACAGAATCCTGTGGTTCGACTACCACCACCAGACACGAATAGCGGGGAGCTGACAGCGACGCACAGAATCCTGTGGTTCGACTACCACCACCAGACACGAATAGCGGGGAGGCGTCAGCGACGCACAGAATCCGGCAGTTCGACTACCACCACCAGACACGAATAGCGGGGAGCTGTCAGCGACGCCAAAATCCTTTGGTTCGACTACCACCACCAGACACGAATGGCGGGGAGCTGTCAGCGACGCACAGAATCCTGTGGTTCGACTACCACCACCAGACACGAATAGCGGGGAGGCGTCAGCGACGCACAGAATCCTGTGGTTCGACTACCACCACCAGACACGAATAGCGGGGAGGCGTCAGCGATGCACAGAATCCTGTGGTTCGACTACCACCACGAGACACGAATAGCGGGGAGGCGTCAGCGATGCACAGAATCCTGTGGTTCGACTACCACCACCAGACACGAATAGCGGGGACGCGTCAGCGACGCACAGAATCCGGCAGTTCGACTACCACCACCAGACACGAATAGCGGGGAGCTGTCAGCGACGCACAGAATCCTGTGGTTCGACTACCACCACCAGACACGAATAGCGGGGAGCTGTCAGCGACGCACAGAATCCTTTGGTTCGACTACCACCACCAGACACGAATGGCGGGGAGCTGTCAGCGACGCACAGAATCCTGTGGTTCGACTACCACCACCAGACACGAATAGCGGGGAGG
Organism: Lepas anatifera; assembly: GCA_034440635.1. Lineage (NCBI taxonomy): Eukaryota > Metazoa > Arthropoda > Thecostraca > Lepadidae > Lepas > Lepas anatifera. The sequence continues at coordinate 3,545,122 of JAOTON010000634.1, forward strand.
CGTCAGCGATGCACAGAATCCTGTGGTTCGACTACCACCACGAGACACGAATAGCGGGGAGCTGTCAGCGACGCACAGAATCCTGTGGTTCGACTACCACCACCAGACACGAATAGCGGGGAGCTGTCAGCGACGCACAGAATCCTGTGGTTCGACTACCACGACCAGACACGAATAGCGGGGAGCTGTCAGCGACGCACAGAATCCTGTGGTTCGACTACCACCACCATACACGAATGGCGAGGAGCTGTCAGCGACGCACAGAATCCTTTGGTTCGACTACCACCACCAGACACGAATGGCGGGGAGCTGTCAGCGACGCACAGAATCCTGTGGTTCGACTACCACCACCAGCCACGAATAGCGGGGAGCTGTCAGCGACGCACAGAATCCTGTGGTTCGACTACCACCACCAGACACGAATAGCGGGGAGCTGTCAGCGACGCACAGAATCCTGTGGTTCGACTACCACCACCAGACACGAATAGCGGGGAGGCGTCAGCGATGCACAGAATCCTGTGGTTCGACTACCACCACCAGACACGAATAGCGGGGAGCTGTCAGCGACGCACAGAATCCTGTGGTTCGACTACCACCACCAGACACGAATAGCGGGAGGCGTCAGCGACGCACAGAATCCTGTGGTTCGACTACCACCACCAGACACGAATAGCGGGGAGCTGTCAGCGACGCACAGAATCATGTGGTTCGACTACCACCACCAGACACGAATAGCGGGGAGGCATCAGCGACGCACAGAATCCTGTGGTTCGACTACCACCACCAGACACGAATAGCGGGGAGGCGTCAGCGACGCACAGAATCATGTGGTTCGACTACCACCACCAGACACGAATAGCGGGGAGGCGTCAGCGACGCACAGAATCCTGTGGTTCGACTACCACCACCAGACACGAATAGCGGGGAGCTGTCAGCGACGCACAGAATCCTGTGGTTCGACTACCACCACCAGACACGAATAGCGGGGAGCTGTCAGCGACGCACAGAATCCTTTGGTTCGACTACCACCACCAGACACGAATGGCGGGGAGGCGTCAGCGACGCACAGAATCCTGTGGTTAGACTACCACCACCAGACACGAATAGCGGGGAGCTGTCAGCGACGCACAGAATCCTTTGGTTCGACTACCACCACCAGACACGAATAGCGGGGAGGCGTCAGCGACGCACAGAATCCTGTGGTTCGACTACCACCACCAGACACGAATGGCGGGGAGGCGTCAGCGACGCACAGAATCCCGCGGTTCGACTACCACCACCAGACACGAATAGCGGGGAGGCGTCAGCGACGCACAGAATCCCGCGGTTCGACTACCACCACCAGACACGAATAGCGGGGAGGCGTCAGCGACGCACAGAATCCCGCGGTTCGACTAAGACATCATACACGCCAATCTGTTTATCAGAAACAGATGATCCGATAAAAGTAACACATTAACTACTACAAATGGCATAGGTGTTGGCGGGATTGTGGTAATGCGCATATGACATTTGATTGAAGGATGGCATTTGCCATTGGCATTTACAATGGCATGGTACTGGCACTGGTATTCGCAGTGGCATTTGCACACATATGGTACATTAACATTTGACAGATGAGGTGGGGAATCTTTGCTAACACTACTGATGGTATTCCTATGTGGGAGCAGGCCACGGCATCCGGCCGTGGGCGTTAATAGTGCAGGAGAGCACAAGATGTTGATCATCCAAATTTTGTTCATAAAACTTGAGAAAAACCCACTATCTACAACCTACCTGAGAAAACGGACAGCGTCTCCGTGCGGTCCAGAAGACTGGCGGTGTCAGCCACTGATAAGATGGAGAGCGTCTCCTCCAGGTCCCTGGCTCTCGCCGCCTGCTCCTTCAGACCTTCGAATCCCACCCGTTTGTGGGTGCCGGCCGACCGGGCCGGAGCCGAGGGCTGGACGTTGGTGATGCCCTCCCAGCCACGCAGACACCCCAGCTCGGCCCGGGCCGGCGGCGTGACCGGCTCGGCCGCCGGAGCCGCCGCGTCACCCAGCGCGCCCGACCCGGTCCTCTTCCGCTGTCGCGGCAGCCGCGCGCGGGGCGTGGGCAGCGGCGCCGGAGCTGCCCAGGCCGTGCAGTCACCTCGGCTGGTGCTGCGCGCACCGGCCGGCTGCGGCTGCTCGCTCTCCTCCGGCTGGGTCTGGCAGGCGACAGAGTGGGTGGGAGGCGGCGGCGGGGGGGTGCGTGCGATCCTGAGTCGCCGGCGGGTTGTGCGCTATGCCGGCCGTCTGCAGGGCAGCCAGCGCCACCTCGTGGGCGGCGTCCGACCAGGCCCGCCGCCGGCCGTCCCGCTGGTGCGTCAGAAACACCGGGTAGGGGATGTGCACCACCGTGCGGTCGACGGTGACGGTGAAGGCGCCGGCGCAGCGCTGCCGACGCGACGCCATGTACTGGCTGGCCAGAGCTGCGTGCAGCTGACGCAGCGAGCGCCGCACGCCGCTCCACTGGTCCACGGCACTTCGACAGGAGCGGCAGATGTGCTCTACTGCAGTCAGCTCCTCGCGGGCTGATGGACATATCTGGGAGGCGAACAGCTGGCGAAAATTCTCCTCGTTCACTTGAGCATCACTCGGGTTCAAGGAGCTCTCGCTGCTGTTGCACACCAGACAGCACCTCAGAAAAGCTGGTTTCTTGACTTCTTGGATAGACGGCACCATGATGGTCGCGTAACAACAGCTTGACTATTCATACCTGAAATGGCACAGACCAAATGTCTTTAATTCAGGCAAAACGTATCAATAAATAAGTTTAATGGTACTGGTAGGGAGACTATCATGGCTAGAGACTTGGGAATTTGACATTCTTCGCATATCTATCTACGAGTAAGCACTATATTATACTTCCCCACTATGTTCCCACGTCGCTAAATCTGCCTTATTTAAAATGTTATGCATGTAATAAACTGTCAATCTCTGGAAAGACAAGTTCCGGGCATACAACACTGATGCTCTTCGCATATCAGGTATTCGGCCAGGTGGTGGTCGCGTCCCGAGAGCCCCGCTCACAGAGCAATCGCCATTGGAGGAGGAGCAGCCATAGTGCCGATATGATGCAATGCTAGAAAAGGTTTAATGGAAAGTCTTGCTTGACACCCAATGAGATCTCCGGAGCTCTGCCTGTCCATTCTAGGGTCAGCAGTCACAGAATATTCATGCAGATACCCAACACTGATACAAGAAAAGGCTTGTTTGCCATGAGGTGTGTAAGGATGTAGAACGCCCTGCCTGAAGAAGTAGTTTCTGTACATGATCTACCTACTGTAAAGCACCCGCTGCCCAGGTGTATTGGTGATAAGGTTTGTGAGTTTCACCTGAACTAAATGTAGGTAATTGATCTGTGCTGATCTTGTATTCTCACTTATTTGTTTCACTGTGTAGGCTATATGTGCTTCGTCTCAATATGAGGTATCCAACTCTTCTGACAGATCTCCTGGAAGGTAGACCCTGGTTGCGAGCAGCCATGTTGTGACCTCACAGAGGGGCAGGAAAATTCCTTCACTTATCTTTAATATTAAAAACTTCAACAAGTTTGAAAGTCGTTTTTAGCCTCCATAGGGCAAAGGGCACCTTTCAGACCCATATTTACAATAATTGGTCTTTTGTTGAGGAAAAGAAAACATAAACTTTGAAGTACAGAATCATTTAGCATTTTAATCGCCTCAGAAAAAAAGTTCTAAATAAGCCAAATAGACGACTTCCTTCAAATGCTGGAGTTTTTCTCGGAGATTTATAAAGGAACAATCAGTGCATTTCATATCACTGATACCATATTCAAGGAATATTGCAGTTGCTGACAGATTCTTCAGGTATGGCACAAAGTCTTTTGCTGATTTGCAAGTCTGCAGAACATACCAAGTTTTTATTGAGGTCTCATAGGGGCAGATTTTGACCGAGCTTGGGGCAGTAACTGGTACTTGGGGTAGAAATCAGCCAGGGCAACCACAGAGGGATCAATAAGAGAAAAATAAAAAGAACAATAATTAGTTTAACTGGTGCTGGAAAAGCTAATTTGTTTCAAACATGTAAAATGTATCATGAAGCAAAATATGGTTTCAAAGATACCAGATGAAGGAAATTGTTAATTAATCTCTAATATAAAGTTTCTAGAGGCGAATAGGAAAATCAGTCAATGAATGCCTTTCCAAAGTTGAAATTGAAATTATTTTCGAAATTTGAATTCCAAATATAATTTTAGTTGCATAAAACTGTATTATAGCTCAGAAGAAAACTTATCTGAATTTGTTTTTGGAATTTCCACCACATTTTTTATCACCAAATCAAGACAGTCAAATTATACCAGCCCCCCCAAAGAACAGGGACCATCCCATGGTGAAACTTCATGTAGGTGTGAAAGGATTGCTCTTCTTACATCTTTGGAAAATACTCCAAATTTTGTGATATTTTCATGCAAATATGAAAGTACACAATGAATCAAAATAAATTTCAAACATAGAAAAAAACACTCTTTTCAAATAAGGCTGTCTTTTTAGAATACTTCAAATGGTATTGATTGCTACAGTTTGAATGCAGAAGACAATGATGTCACCAAGGTCAGCAGGAATCTCTTAACCTTCGCCCGGGTGGGGGGGTCTTTTTAGACCCCCCCTCAGGTTTTTCCGAAGTGACCAAAAAACGGCGGCGCGCAGCGCCGCCAAACTTAGTCTAGCTGTTCCTTCATCATTTTTACATCTTTCCTGGAAAATTTTGGCTCAAGGTCATATCAGGTCAGGTCACCAGGTCAGGTGAAGTGACCTCACCTCAAAAAATACTTAGGACGGCATAACTAAAAGAAGGGTTAATCGATCAAGTTGAAACTCATACCACATCTTGGGCCCACCATGAGCTACAACATTTGTTCCGGGATTTTTGATATTGGTGACCTAATGTCATGTGCAGAGCATGACCTCCCCATTGACAATGCATGGGGAAAATCACGAAATGAGCTTTTCTCAGTAAGTATGGATGGAATCAACTTCAAACATCGGTTACGACTTGCTCTTAGCCCAAATCTGAAGCTGATACCAAAATTTTTGACTTGTGACCTTTAAAAGGTCACCTTAGGTCAAATAAGCATTTTTTGGTGTTTTCCTCTATAAATTTTGAATAAACTAAGATAGAGCTTTTATTTTGTCACCGAAGTGTTTGTATAGTCACTGGAAGTCAAATGATATACATCATGACTATACCAGGTCAAGTTGGGTCAGACTGTTGACCTGGGTCAGGTCAAATTCTTAAATTTGACCTGGCATAGCAATATCCTATATCATTCGATTCGTATTGACGAGAGGATTGCAATGGTGCATAAACTATGGCTGTATCTTGTTTGGTTTGGAAGCTATTAGCGAAAAAGTAAACGCCCTTATGCATGGGTGGCTATCGACATTCCCAAGAATATGCCCAATATTTAGTGACCTGTAGCTCCCTAGGCTTTGACCTGACACGAAAATGAATGCCACTGCAATGAAAGCGCATCTCAAGAGCTTTCGAATGGTGTTAGAAAAATGTTTCTAGCTATCATAGTTTCTGAGATATAGGAGGTTTTCTTAGTACACCTCATATTAGCGATTTTGACCTATTTTGACCTCTGGTGACCTTGAAATTGACCTGACAAGAAAAATGACTGAAGTATTTTCGATATCATTTTCGAAGAGCTTTCGATTGCCGTTTTGCGCTTTTTTCTAGCTCTCTTAGTTTTTGAGATCGTGGGGGTCTTTTTTAGCCCCCCACCAGGGCGAAGGTGGCTCGTACCCGCCACCGGGGCAAGGGTTAAACATACCTTTAAATAAAGGTAGAGTTAATCGTGCATCTTGTTCTGTTGACTGGGTAATTTGCTTCTAGTATTAAGTGGTTTTAATTAAGTTTATCTAGTGGCTATAGATAAGAGTGATATGAATAAAATTAAGTACAGCATTGATATGTACTAGCACTACTCAACTTCAATAAAGCTTATTCCACCAATAATTCTTAACTTGAAAACCAAAATATTATTAGGAGCACACTTCCAGTCCCTTAATGTGCCCCAGTCATACCTATGATATCTTGATATCATATGATATCTTGATATTGCCTATGATATCTTGGACTGGCACACCTAAGTAGGCAGTTTCCTTTGACCTCCTGCAAGGTCCTCATTTCTCATTCATTTCTCTGTGCCAGAAGGAACCAATCAGGTAAGAAATCAGGTAGATTAATACCTACTATCAGGAGAAAAATCGTATCACCTCCTCAAAACACAACAGTTTGACATACAGTGCACATCCAACCAGATCATTCAGAACAGAATAAAAAAGTCACAATAAAACGATGAGGATAATTCATTAAAATTCGAAGCAAACAAATAGTGCAACAGCAAAACAACCAAACAACTACAACGTACAGCACAAAGAAATATACACACCATACAGCACCGGATCTCTCAAAGCCCTTGCACCGGATAAGGTTAATGCACCGTACAGTAGGGTGTCCCAAAATTGACAAAGTTTTAAAAGTTGGTGTTTACCTTTCTTTTTCCCGTTGAGTGTGACCTGAAACGAAATTGTGCGAAAATCAGGCATTTAAATTAATATTTGACCCCACCGCAAATCGCTTGAAGTTTTACCCATAGCTCCCGATGGAGACTGCAACGTTTGAACACGAACTATTTCGGTATTTCCATCGTAATGCGGGACTACAGCTTAGTGTGTCTTATATTTTCTTCTCTTTTTGGCTATGTTTTGTAAGAATTATCTCTTATCTATTGTGTACATGGCATTCTGACTTATTTCCACTACAATAAGGTACTTCACGTTCTTCGTTTTACATAGAACCATATTGTGTTATAAGGTACACAACCCTTATCCCAATAACTGGTCGTTTTTCCTTGTATGGTCAGGAAAAACACTGTTTTATAAACATTATCATTGATCCTTAGACTAGAAAGACACAGTTTCAAGACACAAAACGTTATTCAATATGGAACAAAAGTCCATTGCTACATATAAACATCCTTCTGGAGGGTCCCTGGCCAGAGGTGTACGCCAGAACTGATTTCCTAGTGTCGGGAAACGGCTTGTGGCAATGCTCTACAACTTGCAGTATGTGCTGTTGGCCAGTGGTGTTTGGGGGGAATACATTCCTCCAAAACAGAAAATCTAGGGCAATACTATGGTTGCACCCCTCCCCAAAGCTGTCGACCTCGTTTTTGCCCGGACTCATTTTAGTCTACAAGCAAAGTTTTGGTGCTTGAACTCTCAATTTTAAACACAGCCACTCAACTTCAGTGCAAAAATTGAGCCCTGCATAGCAAAACAAGCATCTTATGGCTACAGCTTTGACCCGGCGACGTTTTTTTTATTCTGCTTATCGACTCTTCAGCTTGCCCCCACAGCTTACCATCTAGTTAAACTGTGGTATGCTATCACCGTGTGACGTTTTTTTCTCATCGACTTTGGCTTGTCTCCAAACCTGCCCGCTAAATCCGCCACTGCTGTCGGCCCTCCTCATTCTTAGTAAGGCAGCCGATATAGTAATTTATCAACCTAGCCCCTCTCTCCGCTGCGTTGTTCGCCAACTGCAGGTTTCGTATGAAGGCCTCCAGCCTATCGTAACCTGGGATACCGTCCCATGGTGGGCACTCAGCCGGAAATGACGTGTCAACCGACAGGCTTTCAAACATGGGATGGGACTGCGCGCCCACAAACTTATCCAGCGTCAGATCCAGCATCAGGACACCCTCCATGCCTTAAAGGGAATGTGGCACCTTCATAACGTGATTTTAACTGAGATGGCTAAGTTGTAAAGCAAGTCGGAAAACCCAGTACTTAATATATCATTTGTCCTGAAACTCAAAATTTCCGTTGAAAAAAGCTAAAAACTACCGGAAATGTACCCCTCATGGACAATGTCCAGGTGATTTCCTTTGATACAACAGCGTCCAACACCGGGTGGCAGTACCGGGTTTTCCGACTTGCTTTACAACTTGGCTATCTCAGTTAAAATCATGTTATGAAGGTGCCACATTCCCTTTAAGGCATGGAGGATCTGACGCTGGATAAGTTTGTGAGCGCACAGTCCCATCCCATGTTTGAAAGCCTGTCATTGACACATCATTTCTGGCTGAGTGCCCGCCATGGGACGGTATCCCAGGTTACGATAGGCTGGAGGCCTTCATACCAAACCTGCAGTTGGCGAACAACGCAGCAGAGAGAGGGGCTAGGTTGATAAATTACTATATCAACTGCCTTACTAAGAATGAGGAGGGCCGACAGCAGTGGCGGATTTAGCTGGCAGGTTTGGGGACAAGCCAAAGTCGATGAGAAAAAACGTCACACGGTGATAGCATACCACAATTTAACTAGATGGTAAGCTGTGGGGGCAAGCTGAAGAGTCGATAAGCAGAATAAAAACATCACCGGGTCAAAGCTGTAGCCACAAGATGCTTGTTTTGCTATTCAGGGCTCAATTTTTGCACTGAAGTTGAGTGGCTGTGTTTAAAGTTGAGAGTTCAAGGACCAAAACCTTGCTTGTAGAATAAAAATGAGTCCATGCAAAAACAAGGTCAACAGCTTTGGGGAGGGGGTGCAACCATAGGTAGTATTGCCCCTAGATTTTTTGTTTTGGGCGGAATTTGTTTCCCCCAACCACCACTGGCCAACAGCACATACTGCAAGTTGTAGAGCATTGCCACAAGCCGTTTCCGACACTAGGAAATCAGTTCTGGCGTACACCTCTGGCCAGGGACCCTCCAGAAGGATGTTTATATGTAGCAACGGACTTTTGTTCCATATTGAATAATGTTTATGTGTCTTGAAACTGTGTCTTTCTAGTTTTTAATCTACATCAATAGCATTGCATGCCAGTTGACCTCAAGCTATAAGATATTTGCAGATGACTTGAAAATATATGCTTGTGTAAGTGAGGATTCCCTAAGATCTCAGGACAGTCATGCCGCCTCCACCCAGGATGTTCAAAATGATATTGACATCCTGCATCGTACTGCTCTCTCATGGGGCCTACATATGAATTCCAAGAAATGTGCAGTAATGCGAGTTTCTCAACCACTTCCTTAATCCTGCATACATCCTAAATGAGTCTCCGATACCGACAGTATCCTCCCACATGGACCTTGGTATCACTGTGGACACTGATCTCAAATTCCACACCCATATTCACACTGTGACTCACAAGGCCGGTGGCCTGGCTCAGAGTTTCTTATAGTCAACAGTTTGCCGTACTAAGGATTTCATGCTTTTTCTGTTGACCTCTCATATCCGCCCCATAATTCAGTATTGCTCATGTGTATGGTACTCAGGTTACGCCACCAACATGTGCTTGCTAGAAAACATTCAGAGGCGTTGGGCCGAAACAGATAGATGGACTTGGACTGTTAAGCTATAGTGAACGCCTGCATGCCCTCGATTTGTATTCTGTACAAGGCCGACTTTTACATGCCGATATGATACAGTGCTGGAAAATGTTTAACGGGAAGTCTTGCTTGTCGCCCAATGAGATCTTCGGGCCTCTGTCTGTCAATTCTAGGACCAGGGGTCACCGTCATCGAATATTAGTGCAGAGACCCAATACTGATGTTAGAAAACGTTCGTTCTCCATGAGATGTGTACAGATGTGGAACTCCCTGCCTGAAGAAGTGATTTCTGCACATGATCTTCATACTTTCAAGGGCCTATTGGCCAGGTCCATTGGAGATAAGCTCTATGAGTTCACCTGAACTAGTCGTACCTGATCTGTACTGGTCTTGTACTCTCACTTATTTGATTTGATTCACTAGGTAGGCTATATGTGCTTCTTGTCAATATGTTGTATCCAATTCTAGCTCTTGTGTCTGATCTATTGGAAGGCACACACTTCCAGTCCTCTAATATGACTAAATGTGTTGCTATGGCCTCTTGGACTGGCGCGCCTAAAAGGGTGGTTTCCTTTGTCCTTCTGTTACTCCCTTGTCATTCCTTTCTCTGTGCCAGAAGGAAGCCAATCAGGTAAGTCTAAGGATCAATGATAATGTTTATAAAACAGTCTTTTTCCTGACCATACAAGGAAAAATGACCAGTTATTGGGATAAGGGTTGTGTACCTTATAACACAATATGGTTCTATGTAAAACGAAGAACGTAAAGTACCTTATTGTAGTGGAAATAAGTCGGAATGCCATATACACAATAGATAAAAGATAATTCTTACAAAACATAGCCAAAAAGAGAAGAAAATATAAGACACACTAAGCTGTAGTCCCACATTACGATGGAAATACCGAAAAAGTTCGTGTTCAAACGTTGCAGTCTCCATCGGCCAGTGTGCAAAGTATGACATTTTCGACGAGATCTCGTCGGTGCGAGTGCCCTTGGAGATAGGACCGAGTGGTGCGAATTTTAAGAGCCTGGTGCGAATTTGCGAGGTTAGTGACACTTAAACTAAACAAATAATGGCTGAATGGCTATTAAGACACAGGAGGGGGCCTTATAAAAAGTCCTTAACTAACTAATGATTGAGGTAGCATTGCATTGTAGGGATAGGAATGGGTGCGTTTTTTCCCTAGTATGTGCCAGATTGGTGCAAATTTTTGGAGGCTGGTGGTGCGAGAATTTTAGATGGCTGGTGCGACTCGTCTGGCATGCTGCCATACTTTGCAGACAGGTCCATCGGGAACTATGGGTAAAACTTCAAGCGATTTGCGCTGGGGTCAAATATTAATTCAAATGCCTGATTTTTGCACAATTTCGTTTCAGGTCACACTCAACGGGAAAAAGAAAGGTAAACACCAACTTTTAAAACTTTGTTAATTTTGGGACACCCTAACCGTACTCAAAGCAATAGAGACACACCGTACTCTCAAAGGCCTTGCACCGTACTACAGCATCGGCGGCGGAATCATCAAGATGTCCTCTGATCCAACACGACCACCGCGGTATTTATGACGAATAGGTCATATGAGAGGAAGCGGTGTTTAGGACGGATGCGTCATAAACACCGCCGTTTTTATGACGAATAGATCATAAATACTGCAAGCGTTTCTAGCGTTGCTGGAGCGGAAATGCGTTTCAGAAAAGAGGTGGACTGAATTAAAGGAAGCTTTCAGCAAGTCCACGGCTTTGGATACGCCATTTTGGAAACGCATAGGTGAGCGCGAGGGGTTGGTTGATTGCTTCGGCCTGTCTTTCACAGTTTACTAGGGATCATTACGGATTTTAATACAGGCTGTAAGCGATTATTTAAAGCATAGTCTGAGTATGTAACATTGTATTTTCTACTTAACCCTGGCTGATAGATTTAGAGGTCAGAATGGAAGGTACCTATACGCGTTATGCTCTGTCAAGGGAATTGCATGCCAGATGGAAGGCCACATGATAACCTTGGAATACCCTAGGTGTACAGGTATTTTTAGGTATTCCTCGGTGCCTCTCATTTGCGCTGTCATTGAGCTCATGATGAGCCATCACCAGACTAAGTCAGGATTTTGTACAATATCTCTGCCCAGTGTACGTCAATGTTCTTGAAGCAGGTTGGGAACAGCGAGTTGAGGACCCAGTCCCTACTTTATTGGGTTGTGAACTTTATAAGGCTTGGTACAGTATGTTTATTATATACATTGTGATCAACAGCTTAAGGGATTGAAGCTGGTTCCCACTTTTCCGAAGGTGGGAAGTTTTGACGTCCTGTTGGGGCAGCCTCGAGAGAGGCTGACCTACCAGTTTGGGGCTGCTTTTGCCCATTTTTGGGGCAGGTAAGAAAATTTTGTGGCAGAAAATGACCCTGAAGTGGACATAGGCATGTGATTTTTGTTTTCCAGATACTCCCCTGTTGTGTAAAATCCAGCCTGCAAAGTACGGCAACAGGCAGGACTGGTCGCACCAGCCATCTAAAATTCTCTCACCACCAGCCTCCAAGAAGTTGCGGAAATATGTCATATACATGGGAGAAAATGCACCCATTCCTACCCATCCAATGCAATGCTACCTCTTATTACTAAGGGACTTTTTCTCAAGCCACCTCGTCTGTCTTAATAACCATTTAGTATTTGTTTGGTTTAATTGTCACCTTCCTCTCACCAGTCTTACAAATTCGCACCAGGTTGATACAATTTGCACCACTTGCTTCTATCTCTAAGGGCACTCACACTAAGGAGATCTTGTCAGAAATGTCATACTTTGCAAACTGGTGTGAAATGAACATTCTTAAAGGGAATTTGGCACCTTGGTCGAATCGTGGAATTTAGTGCAATTAGCCGTACTTTTAGCCAAAAATAATGAAACCACTCATGATTTCTGTGAAAAATGTTCAATAAGCTCAATATTTTGTTTTTAAAAATACTCCTCTAGGAAAATAAATATCTGCCTGTGGATGTCATGATCTGGCAGCCACTACCATACTTGAAGCGCTTCAAGGGCTTCGATTCGCTGATGCTCATTGTGATGTCAGCATATGTCATCACCCCGGAAGCTCACAACAATGGCCGCCTGGTGGGGGGCTGACGAGGGGGCTGGTGTCAGGTAGGTTTTAGCTTTTTCTACTGAAATATTGAGTTCCAAGACAAATGATATATGGAGTACCGGGTTTTCTGACTTGCTTTAAAACTTGGCTATCTCATTTAAAATCATGTTTTGAAGGTGCCACATTCCTTTTAAGCACCAGTGGAGGGAAAGTGCCCCATCCACCCAATTTCTGTTCACTGACTGTCTGTTCACCTGACAGTATGTATGTCTGCCTGACAGTTTGTATGTCTGCCTGACTGTATGTCTGCCTGACTGACTGTCTGTCTGTCTGTCTGACTGACTGACTGACTGACTGGTCTGCTGTCTGACTGACTGACTGACTGACTGACTGACTGACAAAATGACTGGATTTCTCTTTATTTTTCTGTATATCTGCCTGGATGTTTCTGTATGTCTGTCTGACTGTCCCTGTATGTTTGTCTGGCTATCTCTGTATGTATGTATGTCTGGCTGTTCTCTATGTCTGTATGTAGACCTGGCTTCCTCTGTCTGCCTGCCTGTCTCTCTGTCTGCCTCTGTATTCTCTGTATGTTTGTCTGCCTGGATGTCTGTGTATTTTTCTGTATGTATGTCTGACTGTCACTGTATGTCTGTCTGTCTGCCTGCCTGTCTGACTGTCTGTCTGTCCCCCCTGACTGTCTGTCCATCTGTCTGCCTGACTGTATGTCTGTCTTCCTTTCTGACTGGCTTCCTGACTGTCTTCCTTACTGCCTGACTGACTGTGTCTGTCTGTCTGTCTTCCTGCCTGCCTGCCTGCCTGCCTGCCTGCCTGACCTGACCTGACCTGGCTTACTGACTGGCTGACTGATTCTGTCTGTCTGTCTGCATTTTTCTGTATATCTGTCTGACTGTTTGCCTGGATGTCTGTGTACTTTTCTGTATGTCTCTGATTGTCCCTGCATGTTTTTCTGGCTATATCTGTATGTATGTATGTCTGTCTGTTCTGTCTGTCTGTATGTATGTAGACCTGGCTTCCTCTGTCTGCCTCTGTATTCTTTGTATGTCTGTCTGTCTGGATGTCTTTGTATTTTTCTGTATGTATGTCTGACTGTCTCCATATGTCTGTCTAGCTGTGTCTGTATGTCTGTCTGGTTGTCTGTATGTTTTCTGTCTCTGTTTGTCTGCCTGTCTGCCTGCCTGTCTCCCTGTCTGTCTGCCTGCCTGCCTGACTGTCTTTCTGCCTGTCTGTCTTCCTTACTGTCTGTCTTCTCTGTGCCTGCCTGCCTGACTGTCTGTATGTCTGCCTGACTGTCTGTATGTCTGCCTGACTGTCTGTTCACCTGACAGTATGTATGTCTGCCTGACAGTCTGCCTGTCTGACTGACTGTCTGTCTGCCTGTCTGATTGTGTGACTGACTGTCTGCCTGCCTGGATGTCTGTCTGTCTGTCTGCCTGCCTGCCTGTCTCAAAGTCTGTCTGTCTGCCTGACAGTCTGTATGTTCACCTAACAGTATGTATGTCTGCCTGCCTGTGTGTCTGATTGTGTGACTGACTGTCTGACTGTGTGACTGACTCCCTGCGTGCCTGACTGTCTGTATGTCTGCCTGACTGTTTCCGTCCATCTGTCTGCCTGACTGCCTGTCTGCTTGAATGTCTGTCTGTCAGACTTTGTCTGGCTGTCTGCTTGTCTGCCTGCATTTTCTGTATATCTGTCTGAATGTCTGCCTGGATGTCTCTGTAATTTTCTGTATGTCTCTGACTGTCCCTATATGTCTGTCTAGCTGTCTCTGTATGTATGTCTCGCTGGCTGTTCTGTCTGTCTGTATGTACTTAGACCTGGCTTCCTCTGTCTGTCTGCCTACCTGTCTGTCTGCCTCTGTATGCTCTGTATGTCTGTCTGCCTGGATGTTTGTTTTTTGTTGTTTTGTTTTTTTTTTTGGTATTTGTATGTTGTGTTGTCTGTTTTGTATGTTTGGTTTTTTTTTTCTGTATGTCTGTCTGCCTGGATGTCTGTGTATTTTTCTGTATGTATGTCTGACTGTCTCTGTATGTCTGTCTGGTTGTCTGAATGTTTGCTGTCTCTGTTTGTCTGCCTGTCTCCCTGTATGTCTGTCTGCCTGCCTGCCTGACTGTATCTGTCTGTCCGTCTGTCTTCCTGATTGTCTGTCTGTCTGTCTGCCTACCTGCCTGACTGTATGTCTGCCTGACTGTCTGTTCACCTGACAGTATGTATGTCTGCCTGTCTGACTGACTGTCTGCATGTCTGTCTGATTGTGTGACTGACTGTCTGCCTGTCTGAAAGACTGTCAGACAGCCGCCCCGGTAGCTCAGTTAGTAGAGCGTTGGGCGCCGGCCCGCTGCTCAGAAGCATGCAGTGGCAGTGCATGTCCAGGCTTGGGATCGTTTCACCTGAGACGCTCCGGCGCTCAATAGTTTACCCGACGTACAGGTCGGCTGGCAACTGACTGGTGAGAGGGTGACCTGAGCGGGGCGGCCGTCCCTGTGCTTTGTGGGACGTTAAACTTTGGCTTCTAAATCAACCCTTCATTGTGGGAGTTGCTAGTTCGGGTGGTGGGGTCGGGGTCTCCGTGACAAGTCCCTTGATGACTTTAGTGAGACTCCGACTCCAACAGTCGAACTGAGAAACAACTTGGTCAAAATTTATAAAAATAAAAAAGGCTGTCTGTCTGCCTGACAGTCTGTCTGTTCATCTGACAGTATGTATGTCTGCCTGACTACCTGTCTGCCTGACTGTCTGTCTGCCTAACTATCTGTCTGTCTGTCTGATTGTGTGACTGACTGTGTGACTGACTGTCTGACTGTGTGACTGATCTGTCTGTCTGTCTGTATGTCTCCCTGCCTGCCTGTCTCCCTGTCTGTCTGCCTGCCTGCCTGTTTCCCTGTCTACCTGCCTGCCTGACTCTGCATGTCTGCCTGACTCTGTCTGTCCGTCTGTCTGCCTGACTGTCTGTCTGCTTGAATGTCTGTCTGTCAGACTATCTGTCTGGCTGTCTGTCTGCCTGTCTGCTTGTCTGCCTGCATTTTTTCTGTATATCTGTCTGACTGTCTGCCTGGATGTCTCTGTACTTTTCTGTATGTCTCTGACTGTCCCTGTATGTCTGTCTGGCTGTCTCTGTATGCATGTCTCTCTGGCTGTTCTGTCTGTATGTAGTTAGACCTGGCTTCCACTGTCTGCCTGCCTACCTGTCTGTCTGCCTCTGTATTCTCTGTATGTCTGTCTGCCTGGATGTCTCTGTACTTTTTTGTATGTCACTGACTGTCCCTGTATGTTTTTCTGGCTATATCTGTATGTATGTATGTATGTCTGTTCTGTCTGTCTGTATGTATGTAGACTTGGCTTCCTCTGTCTGCCTCTGTATTCTCTGTATGTCTGTCTAGCTGCCTCTGTATGTCTGTCTGGTTGTTTGAATGTTTGCTGTCTCTGTTTGTCTGCCTGTCTCCCTGCCTCCTGCCTGCCTGCCTGCCTGACTGTCTGTCTGCCTGCCTGACTGTCTCTGTCTGTCCATCTGTTTTCCTGACTGTCTGTCTTCATTCTGTCTGTCTTCCTTACTGTCTGTCTGCCTACCTGCCTGACTTTCTGTTCACCTGACAGTATGTATGTCTGCCTGACAGTCTGCCTGTCTGACTAACTGTCTGTCTGTCTGATTGTGTGACTGACTGTCTACCTGCCTGCCTGTCTGAAAGTCTGTCTGTCTGCCTGACAGTCTGTCTGTTCACCTGACAGTATGTATGTCTGCTTGACTGTATGTCTGCCTGACTGTCTGTCTGTCTGATTGTGTGACTGACAGTCTGTGTGACTGACTGTCTGTCTGTCTCCCTGCCTGCCTGTCTCCCCTGTCTGTCTGCCTGCCTGTTTCCCTGTCTTCCTGCCTGCCTGACTGTCTGTATGTCTGCCTGACTCTGTCCGTCCATCTGTCTGCCTGACTGTCTGCTTGAATGTCTGTCTGTCAGACTCTGTCTGTCTGGCTGTCTGCCTGCCTGTCTGCTTGTCTGCCTGCATTTTTCTGTATATCAGTCTGACTGTCTGCCTGGATGTCTCTGTACTTTTCTGTATGTCTCTGACTGTCCCTGTATGTCTGTCTGGCTGTCTCTGTATGTATGTATGTCTCTCTGGCTGTTCTGTCTGTCTGTATGTACTTAGACCTGGCTTCCTCTGTCTGTCTGCCTACCTGTCTGTCTGCCTCTGTATTCTCTGTATGTCTGTCTGCCTGGATGTCTCTGTATTTTTCTGTATGTATGTCTGACTGTCTCTGTATGTCTGTCTGACTGTCCCTGTATTTTGTCTGTTCTGTCTGTCTGTATGTATTTAGATCTGGCTTCCTCTGAATATCTGGCAATGTCTGTCTGGTTGTGTCTTTGTTTATTTCTGTCTATGTCGATCTGTCTCCGTTTATATGTTTCTGTCTATCTTGTTCTCTCACTGTTTGTCTGTGTTTCTGTTTATCCCTGTCTATCTCTGGCTTTCTGGAAGTTTTTCTTTCTCTGTCTGTATGTCTCTGTCTGTCTGGCTGACTGGCTGGCTGGCCCACATATAGGCTTAGCAGTCTACATGTCCTAAAATTCCAAGGTCTGTCTCTGTTTGTATGTTTGTGTGTTTCTGTCTGTCTTTCTGTTTTTCTGTCGCTTCAAAATCCTGCAGGCTTAGCACTATCCTCTTGAGACCCGAGCCCAAAATATTTGATGGAAGTGCAAACCCTTTTTGATTTTTGGGGTTTTGGATGCAAGGAACTCAATAATGAACAAAAATTTAAATTCAAAAATTTATAAATATAATTTATTGGATGTATAGAAGTCTATACACCAGGACTCAATGACTATAAATAGTGCACTAATGATAAACTTTTTCTCGGGATGCGCTGCGTGAAACATGATGCATTTGTCACTATCTCATAATGAACGTTGTATTTGCTTTCCCTTTTAACTAAGATTTTAATCATTATTATGACGTAGGCATAACAAAATTTGGTACCTTCGCCGGTTGAGTCTACTAATACGGATCGTCACCTTAACACGCGCATTGACGGGGGGGCGGGTACCCGCCCCCCTCGGGTTTTTCGGAGACAGCAGAAAAACGGCGGCGCGTAGCGCCACCGTACTTGGCATACCTTTTCCCTCATCATTTTTACAACTTCTGTGAAAATTTTAAGGTTAGGTCATCCAAGGTCAGGTCACCAGTACAGGTGAAGTGACCCGACCTCAAAAAATGTTTAAGATAGCATAAGTCGGAGCAGGGTGAACTTATCCGATTGAAACTCATATCACATAATGGCCCTACCTAGTTCTCTAAAATATGTTCCGGTATTTTTGATATCGATGACCTAAGGTCAGGTACGAGGCATGACCTCTCCATTGGAAATACATGGGAAAAATAGTTTTTACAGAATAACTCAGTAACGGATGGTGATAGAGCATTTATTTTAGCTGCATTAGACTCGCCTGGGCTTTGCGGTTCTAATGATATGCATTTTATATAATTTGACCCTGACCTGACCTCAGGTCAGGTCAAATCCTTGGAGCGTGGCTCATTATATAATTTGACCTAGCAAGGTCAAATTATATATCATTCGATTCGGCTTGCTGAGAGGATTCATATAGTTCAAGTCGTTTTGCTCTATCTTTACTTGTTCAGATGTAATGGCCGAAAAACTGAATTTACATGTTATCCCTATGACGGCTGTTTTTGACCTCTCGTGACCTTAAATGTGACCTGACAAAAAAATGGTTCAAATGTTTTCGATGGAGAAGTGGATGGGCAACCCAACGCCGTTTACCGTTTTTCGCTACCTACCGTGGTTCTCGAAATCTTAGGGGGCGGGTACCCGCCCCCCCGTCAATGCGAAGGTGGCTCAGACCCCCGTCAATTCGCGTGTTAAGCCACTGTTAGTAAAGTCCTAATTCCTAAATTAAATACCACCGAGCATTAAAGCACGTTCTCGTTAGGGATCAGTCAAGGACTATCGTTAGACCCAAGCATGTATGTACCATATCTAGGTTCCCAATAGAGATACATCGTGTGCGCTCCATGACCTTTATGCCTCGTGGATCTTGGTAAAAAAAGATCGTTTCAGTAATGAATTAGAGAAGCACTCCAAACGTCTTGAACTTGACGAGAGCCAGCTTGTTATAGGACGGTCATCGGCATCTTCGGTACGATTCCTTACCAGGGATAATTTCGTGCATGTACTGTGTGCTAGCACTTTTGATATCCTTCGACGACATTGCAACCTTTGGTCGCTTTGTGGGAAGCTCGTCAGCTGGTGCCTCTGAAACATTTTCAGTGTATTCTCGCCTGGCCTCACAGTTCATATTATTACCTTCAGCCACGAGCTGATCGGTGAGCTGGATTTTAATTCCAGGTACCTGATCTCCTCGAAGTCCTCGTGAGACTTGTACTCCAGCCAGGAGTTACCGTGTTTAAGATATTAAACCTGCTACTCCCAAGCAGGAACAGATGTTGTAGCCACAGAGGGCCGAGACCAAAGGAATCCTGCAAGCAAGGCAGGGGGCTGACTGTATCCACAATATGTCTGAGATTATCGTAAGGGGCCCGGTCCCCGACACCAAGATCCCAAGTGAGCCACATGGGCCCCCGGAAGCATTTCAGGAGGCCCGGATGGCCACAGGAGGCCTGGGTGAGCCGCAGGGGGCCCGACTTGGGTCACAGAGGGCCCGGGTGGGATACAGGGAAATTATCTGCAACTGCTGAGAACAGGGGCCCGACTTCGTCATCAGTGGGCTTGGGATAATTCTGAGGGGCCCGGTCGCAGACTCAGCGGTTTCAAGTGGACTGCAAGTGGCCCGGAAGAATATCAGGGTGTCCAGATGGCCAAAGGAGGCCCGGGTGAACCGCAGGGGGTCCAGTTGCAGTCACAGGGGGCCCGGGTGGAATACCGGGGACCTAAAACTGCCGAGGACAGGGGGCCCGGCTTGGACAGCAGTGGGCCCTGAGACGATTTTTAGGGGCCCGGTCGCGGGGTTCGTGGGACCTCAGAGGTAGGGACCCCGAGAACAACTCTGGGGGCCACCGATATTAATTTCGGGGGCCCCCGGTTGCATAATGAGGGGCCACCTAAACCTACCTTCGCGTGGTATTTGGAAGACAACTTGCGGGACCGGGGTATAGCTGCAGCTACCGCTCCCCCCCTCCCGCGGGGGCCCGGCGGCTCCAGCGGGAGGCGTTTTATCAGTGCTTAAGGTAGGCCTAAGAGGGGCTATTACCCCATCCCCCCTCCTCGGATCTGCCCCTCGCTTCAGTACCAGAATGATAAGCATCGCCTGTTCCAATCCATATCTTCTAGTTTTATAAAATTAAAAACAAAGGAAACCACGAGGAAAAAATATTTGCTTAACATGTGCTCCTCATCAATGATGTCTCATTACATCAAAGGAGTATGATATGCCTGGGATGCCCTCCAAATGGTTAAGTATAATGTCACTTTTGTCGTCATTGAGTCCTGGAGTATAGAATTCTATACATAGCATTTTCGAAGGAGATTGTTTGGCAACAAAAAATGTTAAAAACACCGGATAAAAACTGAGATACTTCCAATAATTTAAGCTTTCTGTTCATATACTTATCAAAACTAGATTCTGTCAGTAACATTTTTAAACTACATACCTTCTTCGGAGCAACCGCGAAACCGTCCGGCGCTCACGCCTATCGTCGAACAAAGGGAATTTTGACTCACTTGCCCTTGGGTTTAGTTTATGATTTTGACACCAGAAGAAAGCTAGAATGCCCAGCTTTCTATACATAATTTATATAAAAGGCTACGACATCGGTAGGAGGTGGTAGAGCTATTCAAACCTGCGTATAGATACCTATACGTGGGGACTCAGGAGGCTAGATGTAAGATAGCATATTAAGACCTCCATGGGGAGCACAATGTATAGTACTATATGTATGTAATTTTTGTTTAATCTAATGTGTGGTGGGGTGTTTTCTTTGCCCTGTCTATTGCCCACCAGCGCCCCGTCGTATTTTCTCTTTTATAGTGCATTCGTAACACCGCCGTACCTCCCTTCTCCTCAGCGTGGTGGTGGTGCTGATGCGATCTTCGATGGAGGTCAGCTCTAAACAGAGCTTCACCTGTACTGAGTTGTGTTTCAATGGGCGCGCTACTCCACCATCAACTGGGAATGGCCCGTGAGACGCTGCTGAAGACAACGTGACTGGTCAATTGCGGCATGCTGTAACATCATGCTGCGGCATCTATGATATCCTCAGTGCAACACAATTTACCAGGTAACTTTATTTGGAGGCTAATTGAATGGAAGTCTCAAAAGTAAAAATGTTCAAAACCGCTGGATTGTTGATGTATTGTGCTGGTGGGGCAGACAGTGATCAATGCTAAAATGTGTCCTTTTTATGGATTTTTGTGGTAAAAACAGTGTCCTGTTCTTTTCATCCCAACCGAAACGCCTACTGCGTTTCCGTAGATGAGCTTATCATAAATACATGAAACCCGGCATCTGCCCCTGTCAAAACGTTACACTTGCACTGATGCCCCCCCATTTGGGTTCTTCGCAGAAGCCTGTAAATGGTTTGGGATGCATTTTCTTCTGATCAGTTTTGCAAGTTGTGTCAAAATTTTAAGTCCAGTTCGGGTCATCTCAGCAGTGCAGGTTAAGTGACCACCTCCAACAAAAATGTAACAGCATGAGTAAATACGTGGAGTCGATTTATCTAAAATGCATCTCAACATATGAAGTCATCGGCTACTATGAGATGTTAATTGGTATTTTTATTTCGATAACCCAGGGTTGGGTACGAGCCATGACCTCTCTTTTGAAAATTAATGGGTAATATGATTTAGCTAAGTAACTTCGTCTGGAACGGAGATACAGCGGTTATGTTGGCGTCACTGGATTTTTGTAATCTCTGAGATGTCACCTAGCAAGATCGTACTATATATCATTCGATTGAATTTGCTGAGAATATTACAAATGTTTAAATTGTTGTGTTATGGCTTTTGTACGTCAGATGCTGTGACAAAAACATCCATCCTCCTTATATCCGTATGGTGACATGGTTTGGCCTCTGGTGACGTTGGATTTGGGCTGATAAAAATCGACAACTTATTTTTTCAGAGATTACGTCAGGGTGCCCAACAACGTTTACCACTTTTGATACATTTGTGTGATTTGTGAGATCTTTGCTGATAAAAATCAACAACTTAATTTTTCAGAGATTACGTCAGGATTCCCCACAACTTCTACCACTTTTCATTCATTAGTGTGATTTCCGAGATCTGTGGGGTATCTCCCCGCCCCAGCGAAGGTGGCTCAGGCCCATGTTCATGCGCTTGCTGAAACAAACACATGTTTTTAGTTGGCCTTCCAGTGGCACGACCTGTCAATTGCTAACGCATTTTCTTTTTCAGGGAAGTGCTCTCAAGCAGACGCCTGTCACGGAGGAGCAGTCGGTGGATATGTCGGGGCGCCCTCGAATACGCCACTGCTGTATTGCTACTCGCGGCTGGCCGTCGCCGTCCAAATGGAACTCAGCTGCCCCGAGGTGCGGGAGGTTGCGGGGCCGATGCCCTGCGGCCCCGCCGCCCCGGAGCTGCCGCGGCTGCGCGGCGACTGGCAACCGCTGCGCTGCCGCCACCATTGGCGACTCTCCAACATCTCCTACGCTGTCCGTGGGTCCGGGCGCGCCGACTGACACTCGGTGCGTCCCGGCCCGCGTAGATAAGTGACTCCACTGCCCCCGCCGGGAGGCCCGCCGGTGGGGGAAACCGCGATCGCGGCGGAACGGGCCCTCAGGGTGGCTTCAGACGACGAGCCAAGTACCGAAGATACTGCTACAAATGCCAGACCCGAGGCCGACTCCTGCTTGTCAGTTGGAGCGCGGAGAGAGTCCGCAACAAGACCGTGGATCTCAGCCGCTGGCTATCGGACGTCAGGACGGACGTGGTGTCTATCCATGAGGCTCAGTTGGCTGGAAAGTCCCTATCGGTCCCGGTGTTTCAGACCGCCGCTATCTCGCGAAGGGCTAGAGGCAGGAGGGTCGTGGGGCCTGTCTGTGGAGGGGACTTCGCAATCCTCGTCAGAGACGGCCTCAAATTCAGTGTCATCGAAGAGTCGCCTCTCCAGCCTCAAGACGACACAACCGAATGGTGCGCCGTCAGAGTCATCTTGAGCGCACCCAAGAGACTGATTTCACCCACCATCGACATCTTCAACATCTACCGCCCGCCTATACGCTCGTCTGGCGGGGACGAGCGGGTGAACAACTTCTCCCTCGAGGCCTTCCCTGCTGGCGACCCGACCCTCATCATAGAGGATGTGAACGGACACCACCCTGCCTGGGATGTCGTCTGTTTAGACCCGGACAGGGTGGACCGCCTGGTACATGGCTGGTCCCTGCGCAAGAACTGGCGAATCCTCAACAACAGCGCTGCCACCCGTGCCAGCTATGGAGTGGAGACTCGCCTCTCGGCCCCGGATATTGCCATTGCCCACCAAGACTTGGCGCGCCGCTGTACGTGGTCGGTTGGCACCGACCTTGGAAGCGACCACCTCCCCCAGGTGGTGTCGGTGTCGGTGGCCAGCAGTCGCCCCCGGCGTATCAGGAAGACGCGCTGGGCCCTCCACAAGGCTGACTGGACTGGCTTCACCGCCGACTGTGATGAGGCGGTGGCTGGCACTGTTACGCCGGACCTGCCGGTCGAGGGAATGGCTACGCGCTTGACGAACGCCAGCCTCGAAGCGAGGCGACATCACTAACCCTGCTGATGTCTCAAATGCTTTCGGAAGGGCCTGGGCTGCCCGCTGGCAGTCGGGCTGTACCGATCCCAGGTTCAAACGATACAAACAGCAGAAGGAGCGCATACCAGTAAATTTTAGCTCAGCGGAAGAATTCGAATGCAATGAGCCTTTCTCTCTTGGAGAGCTTCAAATAGCACTCTCACGGTCGAGGAGTACAGCCGCCGGTCCAGATGCCATACACATTGACATGGTCAAACATCTTAATGAAAGGTCACTATCGTCACTGCTGGCTTTCTTCAACTCGCTTTGGGTTTCGCACGACTTCCCTAGTTCATGGAGAGAGGCCACTATCATCCCGGTTTTAAAACCTGACAAGGACGGTAACGACCCCCCGCATTACAGACCTATTTCCCTGACTTCAAGCGTATGCAAACTCATGGAACGTATGGTAAATGGACGCCTCGTGTGGTATTTAGAAAGCTCCAAATTCTTCTCTAATGATCAGTGTGGTTTCCGCTCCGGCCGGTGCACAACGGACCATCTTGTCTCGTTAGATACCTCAGTCCGCCGTTCGTTTTCTTCCAAACAGCACGTCTTCGCCGTCTTCTTTGACATTGAGAAGGCTTACGACACGGCCTGGCGACACGCAATTTTAGAGAAGACCAGAAAAGCCGGTGTCAAAGGTCACATGGGATACTTCATTGACAATTTCATGAAGGAACGGAATTTCAGAGTGAGAGTGGGTAACTCTCTGTCTGAAAGCTACTGCCAGGAGGGCGGTGTAGTCCAGGGTGGGGTTTTAAGCGTGACCTTGTTCGGGATTTTAATCAATGACATATGCAGCGCTCTGCCACCGACAGTTGAAAAGTCCCTGTTTGTAGACGACTTCGCGGTGTGGGTCAGCACCTCCACGTCTGTTTCAGCTCAGAGACAACTTCAGATATGCCTCGACCAGCTATCTGCGTGGTGTCTGAGAAACGGCTTCAAGTTTTCGACTGATAAAACTGTATGTGTGCACTTTTGCCGCCGCCGCTCATGTCCAGATATTAGCCTCCGACTGTACGGCAGGAGAGTACCTGTCGTAATGGAGACAAAGTTTTTAGGGATGACACTAGACAAACGTCTTACATACGCCAATCACATATCACGGCTCCGAGACAAGTGTTTCAAACGCATGAACATTCTAAAGGTAATATCCCGCACATCATATGGAGCTGACAGAACCACCCTTCTCCGGCTGTATCGCGCCCTCATTCGATCAGTTTTAGATTACGGATCACCCGTGTATGACAGTGCCCTGAACAGTCTGAAACAGCCCCTAGACGCTGTCCACCATGCCTGCGTGCGTATCACCACAGGTGCTTTTCGCACATCCCGTAGGGCCAGCCTACTGGTGGATGCAGACGAGCCCCCTCTTGAACTGAGAAGGAAGCGTCTCAGCCTTACGTATGCCGCCAATATCAGACAATACCCAGATCACCCAACATTCAAGTGGATATTTGAGCCCTCTCTAATCGAGTTATTCTTGGAGGGTCGGGCCAGCTCCTCTAAAGCGCTATGCATGCGAATCTCAGAATGGACTGAACAATCAACAATAGACCTAAGCATGATAGCAAAGAAGCGCCCCGAACGTCACGAACCCTGGCGACTCGCTCCCGTCGAGTGCGACACAAACCTGCTGCGATTTGATAAAGCCACAACACCACCAGTAGAGCTGCAACAACTAGCCGTGGAAGTAATCGAAACATATGCGGGGTATGCTATCTATTACACTGATGGCTCTAAGGGGTCGGACGGAGGCGCATGTGCCTTCACAGGTATGGGATCGTGCCGGAGTTTTAGTCTCCCACGAACGGTCTCAGTTTTTACTACAGAACTTTACGCAATCTTCAGAGTTTTACGACACTTACGCCACAGCTCTGAGTCCCGAGTTCTCATAGTGACAGACTCTGCCAGCTCGTTGGCAGCACTTCAGTCGCACCAACCAGCATCATCCTGGCTTGTTCCAGCTATCAGAAGGCTATTGACAGCTCTTTTTACGCGAGATATGACGATCAGATTTCTCTGGGTTCCAAGCCATGTTGGGGTGCCTGGAAACGAGAGGGCAGACGAAGCTGCTAAAGTAGCATGTGCGCAGCCTCCGATGCATCGATTTAAAGTTCCCGCCAGTGACCTGAAAGCCGAATTTAATGAGCTCTTGAGAGTGGAATGGCAGACAAGATGGGAAGCAGAACCTAGCTGCACACTTAAACGTCTTCGGCTAAGGATAGGGAAATGGGAATCCAGTAGTCGGCGGAGCAGAGGAGAGGAGGTGTCGTTGACCAGGTTACGAATAGGGCACACATACGCAACACATGCTCATTATCTGACTGGCTCCGACCCAAATATTTGCTCTTACTGTAGAAACCGGCTGACCCTGGAACATGTGCTCGATGCTGCCGCTGGCTGTGAACAGATTTGTAGAATCCGCAGCAGGTTCTTCCCATCAACACCGTTGGCTAACTTGCTCGGTGACAGTGCAGCTGTAGACATCCGTAGTGTCCTACAGTTTTTAAAGGAAATCAAGTTCCAGATTGTATATAACCCAAGCCAAACCAGCCGTACCTAAAAACCTACAGCTCTATCATTAACTAGCTGCATGTAGATACGCTGTGCAACCCACTACATGCTTTTCGCCATACCTCAACCAGTGATCCACTGGAACTGATTTAACCCTACAACGATGGGCACATATAGCCTCAGCAGCTGACGTGCCCGAAAACCACAATCATCATCATCATCCTCGAAGCGAGCTCCTGCAGGATCCCCCGCGGAGCCCGTGCCGACCCCGTACCCTGGGCCCTCGACCAGGAGCTGACCAGTGCGGTGGCGGAGCGCCGGACGGCGAGGATCGCCATTCATCGGGTCCCCTCAAGGGAAACCACGGACCGATGGAAGTCCGCCAAGAGAAGAGCCGCAGAGGCCGAGGAGAAGGCAAGACGGCGCTCTTTCCGGTATTTTGTCACCGAGGAGCTGAACAGGCCCGCGGCCATTGGCTGCGTCACGAATATTATGAGGCGGATGGAGGGGGGCGCGCGGGACGTATGCCCCGGCCAGACGGTCAACGGTGACTGCGGCCGTGTCGCTGTGGAGGACCGAGCCAAGGCCGAGGCCTTCGCTCGCGAGTACTCCCTCGTGAGCAAGCACACCCGCCACCGGAGGCGTGACCGAGCCACAAAGACCTCACTGTGCGCAGCGTGGTCACGTCCATGCCCCTGTGACAGCTCCTGCCAGCCTTTTAGCAGAGATGAGATGCTGGACCAGATTAAGAGGATGAGGTCCAGGAAAGCGCCCGATCCCGATAACGTGTGCAAGGAGCACCTTCGGTACCTGGGACCAGCAGCCCAGCATGCCCTCCCTGCACCTCATCAACTGCTCGTGGCGCACCTCAGTGGTGTCTAATGCATATAGGAGGGCGACCATCATACCGATCTTGAAAGCAGGGAAGAACCCACAAGACGTCTCCAGTTTTGGGCCCATTTCACTTACCAGCCACATCGCGAAGCTGGCCGAGCGGATGGTCGGAGCGAGGCTAACCCACCTGCTGGAGAGGGACAGGACAATCCCAGAGGAACAGGTCGGCTTCAAGCGCAGCCGATCCGCTGAAGAGAACCTGGGATGACTCACCCAAGAATTCCAAGACGGGTTTAACCTCCCGAGGCCGCGAGACCGCCCGTCAGACGGCAAAACTGCCGCCAGGTTCGTCCTCGTCGCCTATGATTTCTCCCGCAGTTATGACAAGATCGATTACCGGATGTTACTGCTCAAGATGTTGTGCCACCTCCCCAAGTGTATGGCCTCCTGGGTCTTCCAGTTCCTGCGCGACCGCCGCGCCTGCGCGGAGGTGAACGGGGTGCGCGGCTCCGGCCGCATCTTCCGCGCCGGGCTACCGCAGGGGTCGGTCCTCGCGCCGACCCTGTTCACCCTCTGGGCGGCGCACCTGGTGGAGGCAGTGGGGCCCGTTCCGAGCACCCCTGTGTACATGTACGCCGACGATACGGCTACATTGAGCAAGGGGTGCACCGTCGACCTCGCCAGAGAGCGCGCCCAACAGGCTGCTGACACCATGGTCAAGTGGGCTCGGGACTGGAAGATGACCATCGCGGGATCCAAGACGCAGGTGCTCGTTCTATCCCAGCGCTACCAGGACGCTCAGAACCTCTCCATCAAGGTGGACGGCGCTGACGTCAGAGGTGGGCAGCATCTGAAGCTCCTCGGTGTGACCTTCGACAGGCAGCTTCACTTTAGGGAACATTGCCTCAACCTTCACAAGAAAGAAAAGCCCCGCATCGCTTAGCTACGTACGATGGCGGGCCGCTCCTGGGGGCTTAGAGAGCCACAACTTCGCACTGTGGCTAGCGGCTACGTGCGCGGCGCCATGGAGTACGCCGCCGCTGCATGGCTGCCCGCTGCGTCGGAGTCACACGTGGAGCTCCTGAGTGCGAACTCAAGGCCTGCGCCCGAGCCATCACCGGATGCCCTGTCAGCACCCTTCGTCACTCGCTGCTGGCAGAAGTGGGCCTCACGGCTATCAGGGTGCGTCGTCAGGTGCTAGCAGCAAGACTGGCAGGTTCGGCCCGAGCCCTACGAAACGAAAGGACGACCCACTCCTCGTGACGGCGGAGTCTACCGCCCCTCAGCGCCTGATCACCACCACCGGCTGGCGGGCTGTTGGTGCGAGGGCGCTGGAGAGAGCGGGGGCGTCCGACGTTCCCATCGAAGCAAGGCTGCACGTCACCATCCCCCTTTGGGTGGATAGGACTCGCGTCCACATCCGCCTGGATGTCGGCCCGGACGCCCTGCGAGGGGTGCCGGATGCGCGCCGCCGTGCCGCCGCGGAGGAGCACCTGTCCACCCCGCCAGACCAGGCCACCTGTGTCTGGAGTGACGGCTCTGCGGAAGGAGGAGTGAGTGCCGGCGGAGGAGGGCCCTCATTGTGCTCCCATCTGGGAATGAGCACCTGGTCACCTCCTCGGCCGGGAGGCTGTGTAGCAGCACGGGCGCCGAGCTCGTCGCCATCCGAGCGGCGCTGGAGAAGCTGCTGGAAATGGGGAGCGCCCCAGCTGAGTGCCCCATCGTCCTCTGCACGGACTCCTAGGCTGCCCTGTCGAATCTTGCGAGCGGCGCCGGCGCCTAGCAGACCACGTTGGGCGCGTCGGTGTGGCACCTTCGCCTCCAAGCTGTGGCCAGGGGACAAGATACGTTCCTTCAGTGGGCAGCCTCACCCGAGCTGTCGACCGCGCCGCCTCCAGGGCCTGGCCATGCTGCTGGTCGGACAGCCTGAAGACAGCAGAAGACGGGTTGGCTCCGGTTAAAGATGGGTTGGTGGATATTCTTTACTTTTTCTTTACTTTACTGGCGTCCTGAGAAGTCCGTGCACTACTTAGCGCAAACCTCACAGGGGATGACCCGTACGGCTCCGGGACGACGTGCTGTGTGCAGGATCGATGATAGTGGTGGTAACTTGGTGGACTCTTCGGGGGCCGATTGTGGAGGTCATCAATAGCGGTGACCCACGATTCCATCTCTAGCGGGCCGGGACGGCTCCGAGAACTGGCATGGCTCGCGGCTCTAGGGTGGACCCCAAACCCTGGGCCCTGGACCCCGAGCTGATCGAGGCCATCGAGGCGCGTCGCGTAGCCCGCAGCTTGATCCATGGGAACGACGAAGCGGCCAGAACCCGCTGGATCGAGGCCAAGCAGCACGCGGCAGAGGTGGAACGTAGAGTCTCCCAACGCCACTTCAGAGACTTCGTATCATCGGAGTTAAACCGCCCAGCCAGCCTCGGTAGAGTATCCCGTCTCCTCAAGAAGTGGGAGGGGGCTTCTGACGACGAGCACCGCGACGGACAGACCATGTCGGATAACGGACGTCTCCTTGTACGGGACAGGGAGAAAGCCGCAGCCTTTAATCGCACCTACGCCGCCGTCTCCAGCCAACAGATGCACCAGAGGCTGGATCGGACAGCCAAGCAGGGGTCGAAAAAGTTGCCATTTTGCCATTCTAAATGGTGACAGCTGGAGTTCCACCGGGTGACAAAAGTCACAAGTCGATTTACAAAAATGGCACCTCTAACTCTCATACACTGCAAAATCTGGATTGACTTGATTGGCCCTCTATTACCCTGATATGGTCCTCTATTACCCTGGACTTGATTGGCCCATTTTAACCATCTGCACCATAAGCTGTGTTCGACTAACCGTATTTGGTAAATGCGGTGAATTATTCGAACCATATTCGATCCTGGGCTCGAAAAAGTTCAGGCCCTCGCCTATCTCTCAGCATGGGCTGGTGACACGAATGGTGATAAAGTGCCATTGTCACCATTGCCCCCAGGCTATGTCACCGGCCTTATTCACTTCTCCTTCCTTGGTCGAACACATCACTGCTATAATCAGCTGAGCGGCTCGGCCTTCATCGCACTGCGCCAGCCGCCGCATTAGGCGCTGTAAATATTTATTTATAAATTAGGCGCTGTAAAAATATAGAGAGCGAAAAGGCAAGGAAGAGGAAGGAAAATATATGTTGCTATCTTTCTTCCGCATGTGGTGGCAAGGTGATAAGAGTATAGGTGTTGATCAGTCAGGTATTTTGGTACTAAGTATGATATAGAAATACTGCTTAAACCTGATATAAGTGCTGCAGTGAAGGCAGACTTTTTGCCGCTGTGCTTACTGGTATGCCGAGTCGGGGACTCAAGTGGGGCACTTGTAACTGGGTACCTAGGTACCCATCTCTCTAAGGTACCTATCCCGTGCATGGAAACCCTTGGGGGTCGGACCCCTCATTGGCGGAAGCAGGAGCAACTTTTGGAGGAACAAAATCAATGTTTGGAGGGGGCTCCATCAAGGAATCCCGAAAATATAGTATTTTAAAAGAGCCTAAATTTGGATCTTTCAGTAGGCAAAAGGCACTATTTTGGGCTTTGGTGGGAGGCAACAGCCCCTTTGGCTCCCCCTTGGATCAACCCTCGGACCCCCTGAATTTGGGTCTCCCATAGACCTTATATAGGGCTTGTAGTGCTGTGCCAGCATCAACTCACAGACACCTCCAGGCCTGCCTCATGCAGTGCCTATTTGAAGCAAAAAATATTTTTTGTTTCATCTTTGCAGTGTGTTGGGCATCAATATCTAGATTTAATAACTGCAAAACATCCAACTTCTAGTCCCCAAAATGTTGCGGATTGCCACAATGACAAGAATAATAACTTGTAGTTTGAGTTGTTTAGGAGGTAGCTTTTGGGGGTGGCTATGACTAGTAGGGATGGGGGTCAAGACCGGTGTGGGGCAGTCTATGGGGGAAGAACAGTAGGTAAACAGATTGTGTCAGGTTTGAACATCTTATTAGGGTGGTTGTTGGGCATAGTGAGCAGTTTTAGTACCTGCTTAGCTGATGCCTATATGATAAATCATGTGAAGCACTGATGTTCATATATGGATTCAGACCTACCGTCTTGAGATAGTTTTTGTTCTGTCTGTGGGGCACCACTAGCACACTCTGGGTGGTGAGCGCCACCACAAACTCATGCAAGCATCACAAATATAAAATCATTTAAATGTGACAATAATGATTTTTGAGGTATATCCATGGTAAAGGTATGTACATGGAAATATTTGTGCCATTAGTATAAAATTTCAGCAGTCTTAAAAAGCCTGCCAAATTTTTCAGATTGGGGTCAGCAAAAGAAACTGCAGGGCACAAACATACTTGGGGGGGGGCAGAACTTGTAGTGCTGGGGCAAGCAGGGATGAACCACCAGATGTATATTTTAACATGGTGGATAGGTGAAGTATATTGGTGGTTGTGGGCATTTGAGGACAGAATATGTGATTTTTTGTGGCTTTTCATGTGCAGGTAAACAGTAAACAGCAAATGTGTATTACTCCATGTAGGAAAAGAAGGAAGGAGTGCCGTTGCTTCAGTTTTAAAAAGCATTTGCCTCCCCAATGTCCCTTGGCTTGATATTGCTAGTGAATAAAAAATGATAGAAGTCTGGTTTGAAGAAGTGTTTTGGGAGATTAAGCAATGATTAGCATGATGTGCTTTTCTCTAGCAATGATACAAAATGTTTCACAAATGTGAATAAAATATTGAATAAAATGTTTAAAGCCAACATAATGGTAACTGTTGCAAGTTTTGCTGTGTTCAATGATCAACACCCTGCAAAATGTATCTTGATATTAGTAGTTATATTATTTTAAGCATTTAGAAAGAGAAAATTGATCTTGGCTGGCCAAGGTTAGGGACCTAAAAATGTTTGACAAATCAAAGAGCTGCCATAACAAGATTTTATCTAGACAAGCCATGTTCTTTCTGCCTGTGTCATACACAGACATGGTTGCTTGGAACTGTAGTGCATTCATCAGATCAGAAGTTAAAACAGAGTCAGTGTAACTGGCTGAAATGGCCAAAAATATTTTCATTCAGCATGACTTTGCAATCATGCAACATATCCTCTTAATGTGGCTTCTGCCTTGTCTGCGAAACATTGTAGGTGTTATCAGTT
Source organism: Lepas anatifera (assembly GCA_034440635.1). Taxonomy (NCBI): domain Eukaryota; kingdom Metazoa; phylum Arthropoda; class Thecostraca; family Lepadidae; genus Lepas; species Lepas anatifera. Next base: position 3,576,872 of record JAOTON010000634.1, read on the forward strand.
TTTGCTGAAGCAGCAGGTGTATAGGTTTGGAATGGGTTTTAGGCATTTGGGACTGTGGGAGAGGGGATTGGGGAAGTCACTTAAACTTTATCAAATACAGGCAAATTCTTATGACAGCTTTAAGAAAGCTTTAAGAAAGCTGTCTAGATAGAAATATGAAGGGAATATTCATGATTGGAAGGAAAGTAAGCTCACCCACATATCTGGCTCAATTGGGGTGTATTGTGCAGGGTGCAAAACTGTATACATGTTTTCGCATATTTTTGCACTCTTAAACTCTTGCACATTTTGGGAATGGTCAAGTACAATGTTATCCCTCAATATGCTATCGCACAATCTTTCACATGTAGAACTATTATTTTAGCGAAAAATTATGCTTGGCCTGGTGCCTATTGTGCTGGTCCTCATTTGGCACTCTTTGTACGCTGAGATGTTTTGGGACTTCTTGCTCTATTTTTAATGCCACTGCTATTTTAAAACTGACTTTAAAAGCTCTTAAAGTATGGAGTAAGTTTTGAGAAAGAGGATACAAAATGATGTCAATTCAGTTACATAATCCCTTTCCTCTGCGATGCCGACAACTAGAGAACATGGTTGCTTGGGGCCTGCTTTGGTTTGATACAGGTGGGGCTGGGGCAATGGCGTAGCCTAGGGGGTCCGTGGACTCCTCTTGGGCTTACTGTTCACTGTAAAACAGGAATATGAGTGTTGGTGCTCCCCCTCCCCTCCAGCTTGGTCTCGGGGACCCCGATAATCAGTCTTGGAGGGCCCCAGGGAATCGCTCTCGGGGACCTCTGAGCATCAGATGCTTCAGAGACAGATTCGAGACAAATTTCTCAAAAGACAGATTCTGTCTTTTGGGTTCCCTGAACATTTTTGGGGCTCCAAGCATCCTTCTCGGGGCCCCCGATCTTTTGGCCCTCGGGAATCAGTCTCGGGAGCCCCTAAACATTGGTCTCCAACATCACTCCCGGGGGCCAGGGACATTGGTCTTGGGGGCCCCGAATATCGGTCTTGGGAGCTCCCGAATATCACCCTTGGGGGCCCCGAGACCACTGCTCGGGACCAAGATCGGAGGGTCTCGAAAAAAGTGTTCGGGTAGATGTGCCTGTGTTGAGAATATGATGCTCACTGAGGTGGATTTCCTGGGATTGATAAAGGTATACATTTTAGGGGCATCGAACATCGGTCTTGGGACCCCCGAGCATTGCTCTTGACTCGGAGACCGTGATCATCGGTCTCCTGGACACCCCCCACACTCAACATCATTCTCGGAGGCTCCCGAGCATCACTGGGTCCCTCTGAGCTTGGTCTTGGAATCCCTCGAGAATCCGTATCGGGGTCCCCGAATATCGGTTCCGAGCATTGCTCTGGGGGGGAGGGGCGAGACCAGGTTTTGGGGGTCCCGGAGCGATTCTCGGGGCAGCGAGGCAGATGTTCGGGGCCCCCAAAGTGATGCTCGTGGAGTGCGAGACCGATGTTCGGGGGCCTCCGAGACTGATTCCCGGGGTCCCTGGAGGTCAAGTTTGGGGGCCCCGAGACCAATGCCTACGCTTTCAGGAACAAGGTCAGCTCAAAGCAAGTGAAGTGCTCGTTCAGTGAGCAAGGTCAGTTCGAGCATCGCGCTCAGAAGCCATCGTGAATCGGTCTCATGGACCCCTGAACAGCGATCCCGAGCAATGCTCTCGTTGTGTCTCCCGAAACTGCTGCGCGAGAGCAAGCTGGGGGGGGGTATCTGAGAGATGTTTATGAACATCAAGTGTGCGAATTTGTTTGTTTTATAATGTCGTGACTGTATGACCTTTAAAATATCACAATCATATTATTGCGTGATAATACCTTTCTTCACGGCAAATATTCAGCGGTAACACTTAACTGCTACCATCTTGCTGCGAGTTTCTTTGTCTATAATTTTCTAAGAATAATCACTGAAGTGACATTGGAATATTTCGCTGGTCAGCAGGCACAAGTGCGTGTGGTGAGTGGTGAGAGCCGCCAACTGCGAACTCTGAAGATTATTCTCCACCAGAAAGTCCTTCCTCATCTGATCCCGTCCGTCCAGAGCGGTGAGCTTTTCTCCTTCCTTCCTTCCATGACATGTTTGTAAGATATCCAGATATCACAATTCTTTTTGAATATTAATAAAGTGCGCCTTTTCCAATCCTGAAAAGGAAAATCCTGGGTGAAGTTCACTGTACTTATTGGAAGAACTATTTACTCATTAACAGGTGGGTATGGAGGGAGGCATTAAGCTATAAAGGGTCCATTCTGAAAGTTAGGCTCCAAGCCAAATCCTGGTCGCGCCACCTGCCTCCGCCATTAGGGGTCCGTCGGAGTTGGCTGCGGGCATGCTGGAATCGTGCGAGCCACAGCGCGCAGCTCCCTATCGATGATGTCGACAGTGGCCGCGGGGAGCCATGCTACAGCTGCGAACTCTGTCACTTCGCGGTTGTAGCCATTAGCCTCTGTCCGCAGCTTTAGCTTCCGCTTACCCTAGCATCTTCCGGTCAGCTGTGTAGCTGCGTTACCCCTGGCTTGACTTTCGTGCATGAACGATAAAATGCAATTTATCCTATGTGTGGTCCTGATTGCCAGGGGCGTATCCAAAGGGGGAGTGATCGGCCCCACCCCCTGGGCTCACCTTAAGCACTGGAAAGAAACACCTCCCGCCGCAGCCGCTGGGCCACCGCAGGGTGAGCCCTGCGGCTTTAGCTAGGCCCCGCAAGCTTCCAAATCAGGGGAAATAAAAGTGGATTTACGCCGAGAAACCACAGCGTAAAATTTGGAAGCTCCGGCCATATGGGTAAATTTACCACTCCAGAATACATACGCAAAGATGCGTACAGAACAGAGCGGTGGCATCGTCATCAAAACACACAGGGCGAACCAGTCGAAGCCCTCTACGTTTCCCCTAGACTTTTGGGTATAAAGTGTGCAAAAATTCGTAACGTAAGATGGGATTACTTTGAAATCGTAGAAAACTTCCAACAGTTTTAAGGATTGATAAAAATGCTCTGTGATTCGAAAACTGTTCTGTGGAAAGTGTTGCAGAATTATCAAGGACTAATCAAAATCTATAAGGAAAGCGTATTTACTTGGTATTTACGAAAATGCACAAAAATTCCATGGATTTCTAACGCTGCATAAATGTTCTAGTATGGCGCACGGTGGAGAATTGATAATTGTCTGAAAGCCAACTGCGTAAGAATCCTCACCCAAGTATTATTTTGCCCCTGTTCCAAATGTCACCCGAATTCAGGTCTAGGGGCCCATTTTGATGTATTTCGGGGCCTCTGCAATCGATCTCAGGGCTCCGAATGGTTGTCGTTTTGGATCTCCGTAGGTTGCTGTCGCAACCCCCCCCAATGCTGGTTTCTGGGTCTCCAGCTTTTGGCCTCGGAGGCTCCCCGAGTGTTTATTTTTTTTTACTTTTCAGCTCCTGGCCTTTGCCAACATCACAAGCTACTGCCCAATTCCCCGCATCTGCCGAAAAATTCCGGGAATTGATGACTGTTTCTCTATGTCCCACCGTGCCGCACAAGGCGGTTGGCAGTCATTGCCAAGACAAGGCTGCGGTTAAGCGTGAGAGCCAACTCTGCACCCAGCGGGTCCCGGAATTTGAGCCCGAGACCCTTATCTCAGAAGGCAGGCGCGTTACCCCTGAGCTACACTGGTCTCTACACTGGGCCCCTGAAAAGCTTCTGGGCCTCCTTTGATTCACTCGGAACCTCTGAGTCTGCGACCGGAGCCCTCACAATTATCCCAGGCCCACTGCTGCGGAAGTCGGGCCCCTATTCTCAGCAGTTGCAGATAAATTCCGTTTTCCACTCGGGCTCCCTGTGGTAGAAGCCGGCCCCCAGCGGTTGAGCTGGGCCTCCTGTGGCTATTCGGGCAGCCTGACATGCTTCCGGGTGCCCTTTAGTCCAATTGGAACATCTGAGTCTGCGACCGGGCTCCTCCGAATTACCCCAGCCCACTGCTGCCGAAGCCGGGCCCTATTCTCCGCAGATGCAGATAATTCCCTTGTTATCTACCCGGGCCCTCAGTGGGTCCAGCCGGGCCCTTTGCGTTTCACCCGGACCTCCTGTGACTATCCGACCCCCTGAAGTGCTTCTGGACCCCTGTGGTCCGCTTGCGACCTATGTGTTTGCGACCAGGTCCCTCACGATAATCTCATGTTGACATGTTGTGGCCGAAGCCAGTCCCCTACTTCTAACATTCATTCCCCCTCCCCCATGGTCTACCTAGGCCTGACTTCAGTCGGCCTCTGTCTTGCTTGCGGTTACCCCTTTGGTATCGGCCCTCTGTGGCTGCAACCTCCGTCTGTGCTTGGGAGCAATAGGCAACTCTTTATTCAAACAGGCCACAGAATATTTGATGCGATTCGGGATGGTCCTGATGACTGATCCTAGCGGACATTTGGTCAATCCCTGTATTTGTGGAGACCCAATCCAATGTTGAGCGGACCTCAGCGAATTTAGCGCCGGTGCATAGCTTTGTGGCCCGCCAGAGTTCATGAAGTTGTCTGCCTCCCAAAACGGAGGTTAAGGTTTTTCTGCTCTTCGAAATATTATATATATATATATATATATATATAGATATATATATATATATATATATATACGTTTTAATGAAAATTTATTCCTTGCACGGTCATGCCCCCAAAGCTATTCCTGAACCCCTATCAAGGCCCCTTTGGTAATTCCTGGATCCGTCCCTGCTGATTGCTCACATATACTTCCTTCGGCTTCAAACGTTAGATAAATATATCAGAACTTTTAGCTCTGGCTTATATTGGGAGCATAATAGACAAAAACAATGACAAATGGTGTAATAACTGAAAGAAATAAGGGTTTTGGTAGCATTTTTTAATTTGGTGACACATTCGTGATGTGGAATTTCAAATGGTGACACGCCAGCAACTTTTTTGACCCCTGCAGCCAAGAGAAAGATCCGAGACTGGCCGTCCCGCCAGTGCCTGGGTTGCGCCGACACCCGCGAGGGATGCTGCGCGCCCTTTGCTGAGGAGGAGCTGACTTACCAGCTGCAGTGCAGTCAGTTACGCAAGGCCCCGGGGCAGTGTCATGAAATTACTTTTCTGCAGAGTGTGGGATGTCAAAATTCAGGGGAAAAAGAGGTCAAAATTAATTGAAAAAGGGGAAAAAAGCAAATGTTAGATCAGAACATCTCGGAAAACAAGTACATGTACTAAAAATACAGGTACTAAAACATCATATACACATGAAATACAAAAACAAATAAGGGATAACCAGTATTAAAATTAACTGTATTAACCGAAGTTAAACCAGCTTGAGAAACCCACAAATCCAACTCCTGCCGAGTTCAGCATTTTCCAAAATAAAAGCATCAGAAACGTACAAGGGAATATATTAATAAGCCGCAAACCTACAGTATTAAGATATAAGTAAAGCAAAGTCTGGAATACCTACCTACCAAAACAATAACTCGGGCGAGGTAGGTCTTGCTTTAGAACCTTTAACAAGCAACATGTCCAAAAGGCAGGGAAAATCCCAAAACATGTTCATTTGAACAAAATATTTTCACACTTATTTTTGAAATTATACCTACATCAGCGGGATTCGCTCCCCCTGTTTTCACTTGCATTCATGGAGGAATTGCAGCATGCAATCACACAATAAAAGTACCTAGTCAAATGGCCACCATGAAATTGATAAATTACCTGTACCCAGGTGCCTGGATTTCTCAAACTCGAATTATACTACCCTCATTGAAATAAAGAATGAACAACACAGAAAGAATTTATTACAAGGTACAAGCTTAAAATTGTGTTTCTACAAGGTTTACCATTGCAGAACAATAGTTGCACCGTAGTTCAATTATCGAAGTAAAACAACCCTGGTTACGTCACTAGCATAAAGCAATGCAATTACTACGGAATGACAACCTTGCCTTGTACCACAATAGTGCGCGCCTCGTTCATACCTGGTTCATACCTTGCTTGCGCACCAGCTCTGCACTAACTGAATACTAGGCGTTGTAGTGGCATTGTAAGTAGCTGGTAGGTAAAGCTAGGGCGTTGTTGCACCCTTGCTCGGCCATTGTCATTTGACTAGGGTTTCAAATACCTGCTCGGGTTACGGTCGCCATCTTGCTTTCTGTTTACTCGTGGCAATGCACAGTGGCCTGGCACGCATGCTGTGTAGGTTAGAATAAATGTGACTTATTTTAATCAATCGTGGAACTTTGGAAGCTGTCTGGAATATTTGTCAGTGATCTGCGAGTAGAAAGTATTGTTCTCTGTTCCAATAGTTGAAAAGTGAGGCATTTTGGAATGGTCAATCCAGGTCCAGATAAGTGAGATGTGGTTACTTCAGGCATGTATGTCATATTGATATTAAGGCTCATATTTTCGTGTCAAACGAGCACGACTATTTGATCATGTGGCTTAGGTACCTGCAGTGGGTAGAACCTAATTTTGTTTGCCTTATGGGCCCGTTTGAAAAATAGGGCGAGTTGAGTTCCAATATGATCTTGTTGGTGTCTTCAGATGGATCGGCGCCTGATGAGTGATGCTGTGTTTTACCGATATGGGTAAGACAACGTGCGGGTTATTTTCTTGCTTGAGAGGTGGCTCAATGCTTACCTTTTTTCTACCGATGGTCTTCCGGTTGCATTTGGGGCCAGAAAACGCTTTAGCTTTCGCTTAGAGACTGAAAAGTTCCTTTTGAAGCAGGGGTAGGTACAAAGGGAGGGGCTAGGAGGGCTCAAGCCCCCTTCCACACCATGAAATGTCAGAGTGCCTAAAGTAAATGCGTAGTCGGATGCTGTCCAGACACTATGGCGGGGAGGCGCGAGCGCCCAAGCTTCCCCTCCCCCGAAATGAAGTTCTGGATCTGTCGCTGTTGTACAGACGTAATCCGAGTCTCGTTTTACCATTGTAAGAAGCCTTGCACCACCCTTGTTCCCTCCCCGTTACGCACTGGTAAAGCGGTTGTGTAAGCAAGGTTCTAATCTCGTCACGCTCTTGTAGGAAGGCTGCGGTTGCGTACAAGGCGGACACAAGGCTTTGTTCTACCCTTGTTATGGGGTAATCATGACCTAGTAGAGGGCTTGTGGGGACGTTGTCAGCCATTGTCTTTGCCATGTAGGTTAACCATAGTTAAGTTACAAGGTTTATACAACGTCTTCTAGCAACCCTTGTCGTACTATGGTTCTACCATTGTTCTACATGGTTTTTCCTTGTATTTCCCTTGTTTTCGTCGCACGGATTTTGAACGTACAAGCTTTGCGTTTTACCCTAGTAATTTTCCATGTAAACAAGGGTCTGACAAGGTTTGCCGTTGTAAAAATTTCTTTCTGTGAAGTTGAGTCAGAATTAGCCTGCTTAAGCCATAAGACATACCAACAGTGGCTACTTAAAACTTACCAATTCTCAAACGTACGTACGAGCTTCGACACCCTGCATGCAATCCAGAAACGTACACACTCATCTCAACTGCGGCAAATTAATTTTCACAATGCTAAGAAATACATCTCGCGTCAAATTCAGGCAAGCCTGTCGACACCGGTTGCCAAGTACGGTTTTTCTAATGCGAGTAAACTGACCAGGCAGGACCCCTGAGCGTGAAAAGGATGTCGAAATTCTCTACCTTTGAATCAAGCAGAGATTCAGCGTTTGTAAAGGAAACAACTAATTTTACCTTAATCTTTCGTTTTTTCCTAAAAGCATCCTGAAATTCATCTAAATATTTTGGCTGCCTTTGAAGATATTCCGAGAAATACATAGAGGAGCAATTTTCATGATCCGTGAAGATTCCCTCTTTAGGTATTATTGCTTTAAAAACTGTTGAACAAATATCCAATATTGGGATCGTTTTATCAAACCAAGACATCAGAATTTTTAATTTTATATATGTTAAAGCACAAAAACATCGTAAAACTACAGTATTTCTTTTTTAAAGTCAAGTATGTCAAAATTATTTAGCAATGCTTGCATTGTTCCACTCAAAATCCCGAGTGACATGACCCAAAATACGGGTAAACAATAATTTTTCCGAATAGAAAAGATTCTGATATCATATTCCGGGTACTCTTAAAAGGTTCTTTTGCACATAGACTTTAAAAATAAATGTTGTAATTCACCCTGACCCACGCGATTTCCAAGGATGTCGAAATTCAGTCGTAAGGAGCTGACGTCACGAAACTATATATTACGTCAGTAGCACTACATTTCAAGGCCTTGGGCCTTGGTTAGTAGAGCCTCCAAGAATGGTGGGATGACGATTGCTTGGGTTTCGAGCAATGTGAATGTCATGATGTCTCATACCAGCTTTAGCCTCAGGCAGTTTTAACTATCAGTTTCGGCTAGCAACATTACGAGCAATATTCCAGGTTTTTAATTTGTCCCTGAACTTCAATTATTGTCTAATGGTATCGCGAGTCAGAGCTGCCGCTAGTCATCGCGTTTATTTTGAATTCAGCTATATGTTTAAGACTAAAGCGTACATCCCAAGCGTGTGAGGCGTGGGGTTTTTGTTGTTGAAAGAGGAGGGAGAGGGAAGAGAGTGTGGTTTATAAAGTGGGTTTATAAAGTATATTATTAGTAGTCTTACTTAATTAGTACGCTAAGAGACGTGAGGGGTCAATGGCTGACTTTTTTTGTGTTATATGGTTGATTCAGCTTATTTCATCTCCGGTTTAGACATGCTGTCTGTCAGGCATTATCTTTCACATTCTGTGAGGTCTCAGTGTGCTTGTGTAGAAGCAATTGTTAGGAATGTTCTCTTTTACAGGGTTTTGTCCTTTTGAGTATTCATTGTAAAATTTTTGTGATAGAATCCTTCAGTATTCAAACTTTCTTCTCTCCAAAGATGAATGCTGTGTTCTATTTTAACATGGAATCAGTCCTGACGGGACAGTTTAAAGAATGCTGCATTTCATATGAAGGTAATAGGTTCACAAAGCTAGTGTTGCAGCATCTTTATCGAATGATATGTTGGCTTCAGTTGCTGGTCTGGGCCCGCTTCAATTCCTCAACTTCTGGAACAAGGAAACTGATAATGCTGCATTTTTATTCATTTAGATCCATAAATGTATTTGCGACAAGTAACAGCAACAAGCAACAAAAGACCATGCCAGTACATATTAACACAAGGCTAAAAACCAGTAGGGGATGCAAATAAGGGCACACTAAAAAGCTGTCATTGAGGCCACCTCGCAGGCTATGATGCCACAAGTCGATGATTCTGATGATTTTGTTTAGGATGTCAAAATTCAAGATTTAGGATGTCAAAATTGATCAAGTCTGGGTGTGGGTTTCCACGCAAAATTCCCAATTTCAAGACACTGCCCCGGGGCCCGATGACCTCAGCAACGAACAGCTGAGACACCTGGGTCCGGTTGCTCGGAGGGCTCTTCTCGACCTCATCAACTCCTCCTGGATGAGCGGCGGCGTTCCTCAAGAGTGGCGACGCGCGGTTATCGTCCCCATCCCCAAACCTGGCAAGGACAAGCGCCTTCTGACCAGCTATCGCCCGATTGCACTCACCTCGCATGTGGCGAAGATCACAGAGCGAATGGTGGCCGCTCGCCTCTCCTTCGTCGCGTCGGAGAGAGGTCTGATTCCTCCGGAGCAGGTCGGCTTTAGAGAAAAGCGCTCTGTCGAGGACAGTATCGGTCGGCTTGTTCAACAAGTCCAGGACGGATGGAACCTACCCAAGAACAGAGGGAAGCACCAACCGGACGGTACCACGGCGCAGAAGTTTGTGCTGCTGGCCTTCGACTTCGCGAGGGCCTATGACAAGGTGGACCACCTGCTACTCCGAGCTCGCCTTCTCGACCAGGGGGTCCCCGCGTGTCTAGTGACCTGGGTCTGGAATTTCCTGAGGGACCGTCGTGCCTGCGTTGAACTGAATGGCTCACGCAGCGGTGAGCGGGTGTACCGGGCGGGCCTGCCGCAAGGCAGTGTCCTCTCGCCGATCTTGTTCTTGTTATGGTCGGCCCCCCTCGCTGCAGCCCTCAGGTCGGTCACTGGCACCACTCCTTTCATGTGCGCGGATGATACCGCAGCACTCTGCGCTGGGAATTCAATCTCAATTGCGAGGGAGCGCGCCCAGGCGGCAGCGGACACGCTGGTCAATTGGGCGCGCAACAACAAGATGGAGGTCGCAGGAGAGAAGACCCAGCTACTGGTCCTGTCCCAGTGGGCCCGCGACGCAACTAACTGCCAGATCAAGGTAGCCGGCAAGGTGGTCGTAGGCGGTGATACCCTGAAGCTCCTGGGAATTACGCTGGACAGGCTCCTTCACTTCGGCGCCCATTGTCGCGGCCTGCGTCAGCGACTCCGCCCCCGCAACGCTCAGCTTAGGCGATTGACGGGTAGGGAGTGGGGGCTCCGAGAACGCCAACTGCGCACCGTCGCTAACGGGTATGTGCGCGGAGCCCTGGAACATGCCGCGGCGGCCTGGCTACCCGCCACACCCCCTCGCACGTCCTCGTTCTCGAGAGAGAAATGAGAGCGGTGGCCCGCACCATCACGGGCTGTCCCCGATCCACCCCGGCCCATGCCTTGATGGCAGAGGCCGGCCTACAGCCCGTCGCGACCCGTCGGCGGGAGCTTGCGGCCCGTCTCCTGGCTAGGGCCTTAGCGCTCCCAAGGGACGACCCCCTCCGATTGGTAGCAGAGGCGAGGGTTCCAACTCGCCTTGCGGCGGTGACCGGATGGCGGCAAGTTGGCGGGGACCTCCTCACATCGCTGGGGGTCTCCCCGCCCCTGGACCCGCTGCTGCCGGCGCGGCTCCCCCCATGGACCGGTACGCCGATGACGGTGAACTTCAACATGGGAGTGGGAGCCCCCTGCCGCCGGGCTCTTCCGACGAGACAAAACGTCAGACGACGCTTCTTCACCTAGTGTCGCTGCCCCAGTGCGCCACCTGGGTGTGGACCGACGGCTCTGCCAGCGCGGGCGTACGTGATGGAGGTGCGGGTGCGCTCATCGTCTTCGCCGACGACCAGAGCCAAGAGCTGCGCGCGCCAGCCGGCAGTCTATGCTCAAGCTTTCGAGCTGAGATGACGGCCCTTCTCACCGCCCTGACTTTCCTGAGCACTCACCCAGGCCTGGACAATGATCCCATCGTGGTATGCACGGACTCCAGGTCGGCCCTCGCTGCCCTCCGCGCGGGCCCCGCTGCTCAGACCTCGACTACAGGAGTGGCCATTTGGAGTACCCTTTTCGCCCTGGCCGGATCCCGCGAGATATTACTGCAGTGGATCCCCTCACACTGCGGCATCCCCGGGAACGAGGCGGCGGACACCCTAGCTAAAGAAGCGGCAGCCCTACCACAGGAAGACACCCCGCTGGACGTACCGTCAGTCCTCCGGGCAGCATCCCGAGCGGCCCGCGCACAGACGGTCCGCGACTGGCCACCGGGGTGGTACCGCGACCTGGTGGGTTGCCGCCCACCGCCTCCAGTGTCGTCGGCGAATAGAGCCGAAGCTATCACCATCCACCAGCTGAGGGCCGGCCACTGGTCTGGGTCGGCCCAGTACCTACACCGAATCGGGCGGAATCCGTCCCCGCGCTGCAAACAATGCAGCGACGTCCGCTGCTTGGCGGCGCGGTGCCCCGTTTGCGGGGAGGAGGCGGATACGCCCCGTCACGTCCTCATGGAGTGTCCTGCTCTGATGAGGACCAGACTGCTACACCTCGGCAACATACTGCCGAGACCGGAAGAGGTAGGCGGTGGGGACGTCGTGGCGGCCCTTGCGGCCGCCTTCGCAGCCCTCCAGAGCCGCCAGGCTACGCCGCGATAGCGGCCGGGAGGAAAATACAACAACAACAACAGAACTGGCATGGCCCTAGTAGCACACAATATTGTGACAATGATCGTGAATATCTTGTCTAAACAATATTGTCATCACAACATTTGCTTTAACATTGTCACAATATTGTGGGCAAAACAATTGTGGGTGTAATATTGTCTCAATATATAGCCTACATTGTAGATACAACCAAACAAAGTGCTCAGAACGCCTGAACTCAACGTAGGGGCGGCAATATTGTATAAATGTTTCTACAATGTTGTTGATACAACCAAGAGGTATTTGTGAAGAAAATGCATGTTTTGAAATTCGGCATAGTCATGTTTGATCCAGTGTTCCAAGCAGTCCCTCAATATCGAATAAAAACGATAAAAAACATTGTTAGTGCAACATTGTGACAATGTTTCCACAGCAACTTTGCAGCAATATTGTGACAACATTATTGTAACAATATTCAAAAAACAATGGCATACTTATGTTATAATAAAACTAGTGCAGCGAGACATTCAGTTCTGGGTGCGACGTTTGAAAATTTAGGCGGTATATTGTGGGTCCAGCAACGCATATTTTGTTGTCATTGCGGCGATGTTATGAAAACAATGTTTGTGACGATGGTGTGAAAACAATATTGCAGCAAAATTTCGAAATAACCTAGTGACAATGTTGTAGCGGGAACATTGTAACAATGGAAGTTTAGTGCACTCGATAATTTCATCTGGACTGTCAGAGATGATGGGGATGGAAAATAAAGGACAGTTGCGCCACAATCCAACACCGACAAGCCCTGGTGAAAGTGTGTCTCCCTTAAAGCTGCGAGAGCTTCCGCCGACTAATTCAATTTTTCCACCGGCTAATTCTTCTATTTTTGTCACTGTTTGGTTTGGTCACACGCCTTATCTCACAACGTTGTGCGGGCCCTGTATATTCGCACCACTCGGTGCTCCGCGCCGACCATGTCAACGGACCGGCGCCAACCAATGAGATGGCATGTCAAGCGTGACGTCATGGCATTAACCGTGGCCTGACCCGCCTCACAGGTCAGGTAGTCTGCACGTGGCACTAGCCGGGTGCGTGTGTACACATCGTCCGACTGCGATAAACTGCTCAACGCCTCATTGTTGTAATCCCCCGCCGGCCGTTGTGCTTACGCTGCCCCTGCCGGGCTTGACCGGCGACGGTGACCGGTGTGCATGCATGTGGTCACGGCAGTCGGTGCTCGGGAGTCGAGCCTAATACAGCGTGCTACTGCACAGAGCATTTAAGTGTGCGCGAGACGAAGCTGCAAAGCATGACGGGATTATAACATGGCACGGTCGTGAATTATGTTAGTGTTTAGTTTTCGCTCCTCTTGTTCTGCGCTTCAGTGCTAATATGGTTGATGTGGAGAAACTCTCTCAGCTTTTGCTGCAACAGGCGCAGCTATCGGCGGAGCGGGAGGAGCGACTCCCACCAATGATGGAGCGTGTGGTGTCGCTACAACAGGCACAGCTTCGGCCCAGGCCAGCCAGACAGATCCAGCCTACGCGCCCGTCGGCTGCATCATCATCATTGGGTTTTAAGGGCGCGCCGACAACGAAGGTCATGTGGCGCCCATAACACTCAATAAAATGCATACAGAATGGCTTCAACAATCAACGTGGCTAAAAGTCTGTCCACAGTAAAAGGACGGCTAAAATGAAAAAAATATAGCACACACACACACACTTAGGTCGGCGAGTAAATAACATGAAAGTCGATGCTTTTCAAAAAAGATAAAATACTAGACAGTCCCACGGTTGGAAACTCGCCAAGAAGGGACTCCAAGGAGGGTGACCCTCCCAGGTCTCTAAACCGTTCAATTTCATAATCGCGGCAGTCAACAAGGACATGCTTGACACTCAGCGAGTCGCCACAGCGCGGACAGAGCGGAGGATCCTCTCCACTCAAGCGGAAAGAGTGGGTTGCGTGAGTGTGGCCAATTCGCAACCGCGACAAAACCACCTCCTCTCTCCTGGATCCAGCGCTGCTAGAAAGCCATTTCCCTAGTTTGGGTTTGACACTCCTCAACTTAGCCCCCCTGGGGTCCTCGTCCCATCGCCGCTGCCAGCTTCTCATTAAAAACTTCTTAACAGGCGCATACAGGTCAAAGAATGGAATATGAAGACCAGGGGGGACATCACGTTCTACTGCAGCCTTTGCAGCTGAATCGGCCCGCTCATTGCCGCTGATGCCACAGTGGCTTGGGATCCATACAAAATCGACATGTTTCCCCTTTTCCTTTAGAACGTGCAGCTTCTGTCTAATGAGAACTAAGAGAAAGGATGATGATGCGTTATAAAAATAAAAAGACCTCAATGCCTGTAGAGAGGACAGTGAATCGGTAAAAATAACGAATTGTCTCGCCCTCGACCTGGATACCTGATCTAAACAACGAAAAAGCGCATACAACTCGGAGGTAAAAACAGATGCCTCACGCGGCAAGCTAAAACACCTCTCGACACCCTCACCAACAAACGCACAACCCGTGCCACTGCCACTCTTAGAGCCATCCGTGTAAAAGCGGACGTGGTTCTCAAAAGACTCAGAGCAGAGATCCATAAACAACTGACGAATCAATTCAGGTGACAAATCTTTGCACTGTTCGAGTAAATTCGTGTTTGTGTTGACTGCCGACACAATCCATGGTTCTACAGAAGCTATGTCATAATGTTCAACAAGGTCAGTATCAATGCCAGCCTCCGTCAACCAAGCCCGAACCCGTACCCCGGGGTGGCGGGGCTGAAGTACGCGAGCCATTATCGATCTGACGAAGCTGGGCGTCACCAAAAAAGGTTTGATAAGTGGGGTGTTGTGCTGACTGTTTAATTTTTATTGCATAACGCATAGCGAGCATTCTTCGGCGGGTTTCAAGCGGCATCTCATCGGTGTCAACCAGCATACTAATTACTGGAGATGTACGAAACGCCCCAGTAATTATTCTAATGGCTTTGTGGTGAACAACATCGAGCATCCTTTTAGCGGACTGGGAGGCAGCCTCATAGACAACACAACCATACTCGATCTTGGAGCGGACGAGCGCCCTATATAACATGATTAACATTTTTCTGTCAGCGCCATATCTCATCTTCGTCAATACCTTGAACATATTGAGCGAATCGAAACACTTTTTACGCAGATCTTTCAGATGCGGCACATATGTGAGTTTTTTGTCGAGCGTTAAGCCGAGGAATCTTGTTTCTGCTACAACTTCAATCTGATTACCGTAGATGAACAATGTTGGATCTTCACAATAACCCCGTCTGTTACAAAAATGCATACACTTGGTTTTAGTACTTGAGAAGGTCAGACCGTTGCGTGTGCTCCACTGCTGCAGGCGGTCGAGGCCTAGTTGGAGCCGCCTCTGCGCAGCAGCAGTACTGGATGCCGTCACCCATATCGTAAAATCATCAACAAAAAGCGCGTGCTTTATACCGGTCGGGAGATCGTCTGCAATGTCATTAATCATGACTGCGAAGAGGGCTATGGAGCTCACCGAACCTTAAGCTATGCCGCTCTGTTGTTCGTACCGATTCGATAGGAGTAGAGTTCACGCGGAACCGAAAATATCTATTTTTCAAAAGTTCGAAATAAACCAACCCGTGCGTCCTCGCACGCCCAGTTCAAAAAGCTTCCGCAGAATACCATGCCTCCATGTGCAATCGTAGGCACGCTCCACGTCAAAGAACACTGCGATAGTGTGGGCTTTCCGTAAAAACCCCTCCCGCACAGAAGCGTCGAGCCGAACAAGGTGGTCGATTGTGGAGCGGCCCTGGCGAAAACCACACTGGCTGCTACAAAGCAGCCGGTTGGATTCCAGGAACCAAACAAGACGCAGGTTAACCATTTTTTCGGACAGCTTGCCAACACATGAAGTCAGTGAAATGGGACGAAAGTCGGTGGGTGATAAACCAGTTTTTCCGGGCTTCAAAATAGGTACAATATGTGCCTCGCGCCACTGATCTGGGAAGTCATTATTATTCCAGATGTGGTTAAATATATTAAGCAGAGACGATAAAGATGAATCAGGTAACTGACGAAGCATACCGTTAGTGATTTTGTCAGGGCCAGGTGACACCGGCCTAACAGTAGAGAGTGCGGCTCTGAGCTCAGCCACTGAGAAAGGCGCATTGTAATGAGCGGAGTTATCCTGCCCAAAATCGACCGGTTTTCTCTCTGCAATTTCACGAATTCGGGTAAAATGAGGATTTTGAGAAAAAACACGGCAACGGTCATAAAAAAGCCTTCGCCATGTGCTCTGCCACGTCCTGGGGATTGGTTATCTTAATCCCGTTGGCCTCCAAAACTGGTGCAGACGGGGGACGATTCTTTCCTTGCATTCTTCGGATTTGGAACCAGACCTGAGTTGAAGGAGTGAAACGATTCACCCTGGACACATATTCTACGAACCACCTTCTCTTAGAGTTTAGAACAACACGACGCGCAAATGCCCTAGCACGCTTAAAATTCACGTGGTTTGTTCCTGTCGAGTGCCTGTTAAAAACTCTAAAAAAAAGCCCGTTTTCTGCTTAAAATCGCTGACTTGCACTCCTGGTTCCACCATGGAACAGGCGTGCGTTTTTGATTCCCAAGTGTCATGGGAATAAAATTTTTCGCAGCTGTAAGGATCATGCAATTAAAATTCTCAATAGCCTGAGTGGCTGAGGCCTCCGAGGTGGGGTCCACTGCACTGCACGCAGCCCCGAAACCTGCCCAGTCTGCCCGCCTTTCGTTCCAGCGCGGGAGGTTTGGTCCTGGAGTGCGAGGACGGTTCGGAGAGATAAGAATAGGGGAAATGGTCACTTCCGTGAGGATCATCCAGGGTGCTCCAGTTTAGTTGGAAAAGAAGAGACGGAGAGCAGATGGAAAGGTCAATAGAAGAGAGGGAACCAGAGGGTAGAGTGATGTGAGTAGGACAACCGGAGTTGAGGACGCATAGGGAATTAAGATGAAGAAAACTCTCGACTGTGCGGCCTCGGGGACACGTGCAGCCGTCAGCTCCACCCCACACTGAGTTGTGGGCGTTAAAATCACCGAGCAAGAGAAATGGGGTGGGTAGCTGGTCGACTAAATTATGCAGATCATTTAAATTTAGATTGGTGCCCGGTGGTAGATAAACGGAACAAACTGTCAAATTGATAAAACCAAGATCTACCCGGGCAGCTACCGCCTGCAGCGCTGTATTTAAAGGGATACTGTAGCAGGGAGTGGCATGGTGCACAGCAACCATCACCCCCTCCATATGCTATTGTTGAACTAAAAATATCCTTTCTAAAACTCTGGTAATTCCGAATGCTCAAAGCAGCTCCAGGGGACAACTTTGTCTCCTGAAGACAAAAAACAGATGGGTTATATTCGGATAAGATATGCTGCAAGTCACTAAAATTTGAACGGAGTCCTCGGCAGTTCCACTGTAAAAATGTCATTTAAGCTAAAAGAAAACGGGCTTACTAAAAGGAAACGGTTCGACCTAACCTTTCCAAGGGGGCCCAGTGCCCCCGTATGAGCCCTTGGCTGGCCCCACGCTGGGGCCACCGATACGGTAGCGGACCGACCGCGGCCTCGTGCGCCTTCTACAGAATGAGCACGGGCTCGTGTGGTTTGTGGTTGGCTGGGAGGGCTCACAGCGGGGCGCTTCGTCGGAGACCTGCTCCGCGGCACCTCAAAATTTCTCCGCATTGCTGTTATGGTAGAGGAGCGGATCTGGGCTGGAGGCTGTGCCGGTGGCGTCTCAGTCTCTGGTAGGGTCGGCGGCGGCGGTGGCACAGAATCATCGCCGCCGGTGGGTGGTTGGACGGGCGGCGGCCGGAAGCGCCTCCCCGAGGGGGAATGCTTACCACCCCGTCCCACAACTGTCCATCCCTCCGTCTCAGTCGGTGCCTGGCTCGGAGTGGCACCGGGTGCCGACTCCCGGGACTCAACAGCAGGCGCTGCCTGCTGGTGCTGTGGCACGGGGAGGACCCGTCTCCCATTCCGGCAGTGGCCGGGGAATGGGAGCTAGGAGCGGGAACAGCGTCCCGCCCTCTGCCCCCACAGAGGGGGGCCGAGGAGGAGGTGCCGCCGTCGGCTCAGGAGCCGGGGCGGCGGGCCGGCGTGAAAACACCACCCGTCGGCTGCCCCAGCGCCTCCAGGTCCGCTGGAACGACCGCTCGTATGATTAGTGTGTTTCAAACTATTCGCATATGTGTGTGAAGACGAGTTGCTGCTGCGTTTGGTCCCATCAAGAGGTTCATGTTAATTATATGCAGCAATCGTCGGGGGGGAGATGTTGTGATCCCCGCCGGCCGGCGTGCTTGCGCTGCCCCTGCCGGGCTTGGCCGGCGGCGGTGACCGTGGCCGGTGTGTGTTTGCATGCTTGTGGCCACAGCAGTCGGTGCTCGGGAGTCGGGCCTAATACAGCCTGCTCCTGCACTGAGTATTTATGTGCGCGCGAGACAAAGCCGCAGAGCAAAACGGGATTATAACATGGGTCGGGCTGTCTGCTCGCGGCACTGGCTGGCCCCGTGTGTTCACATCGTCCGACTGCAATAAATCACTCAATGCCTTACGGGTCGGGTCGTCTGCGAGCAGTACTGGCCGGCCGCAATGTATTCATATCGTCCGACTGTAATAAACTGCTCAACGGAAACTCCAGCCTTCTTCCTGACGGACTCGAACAAATGTGACTATGATCAGTAAAGTGGACATTCCCACGATATTAGGGAGCAATATTACAGCTATATTAAAAACTAATATTGCAGGTAGGTATGTTGTCATATTAACATCTACACAACATATCCGCAAGATATCCACAACATTGTAGCAAAAACGAGGCAATTTTTTTACAACTGTTACAAAAACAAAACAATATGTTAACCATATTGCCATAATATTGCAACAATGTTGTAGCAATATTTACCAAGCAATAATGCCCCAAATAACATTGTTGCAATATTTTGCAACATTGCTATCACAACAAGGCATTATGGCAAGGAATCATTTGTCTGGCAAAGGAGACAGGAGTATTTGGAAACTCTTGCGTAACAATAATACCATAAAAACATGTTTTTGTAGGGATTTTATATTAAATACAGGAATTATACCAGCATTTGACTTCCCGTAATGTTGTCCTGACATATAGTCACAGTATTGTCCCGTGTCCACAAAAATATTCTGGCAACATTGTTGGACAATGTTGTCACAATATATACGTAACATTTTCACAACTTTGTGACAATATTGCTGTGTTATTAGGAGGGCTTAACTACGGTGGCGTAAAATCTGTTTACATTGTGATGCATCAAATCCCATTAACTTAGAACCCGCCGGGAACGTCAACTGTGGGACCAATCGATTTGGTATTCGATTGCGTAATTTTCTTACACAATCGAAATTTTCTGACAGCCTAGCCAGAGGGAGCAAGTAGGCTCGAAGGCTAGAAGGATAGTACTGAGTTACGAAAAATGACGGCTCAGGTCATGTAGAGTCAAGGTCGAGTCAAGAGGAATCGCAATGCACGTTTTGGCGCCTCCGTGACCTCCAGGAAGAGAACAGACGTCCATGAAGTCAGCGACAGATTGGCATTCGGATTCAGGGACGGATTCGCCCGGGGAGGCTTCTCCTGCGGTTTCGTTCAAATTCACACCATAGGTTTCTCGGGCTCTCAGCAATTCACTCCTAAAGTGATTTTAGGTCACATTCACCCGTTCACCCGCTAGAGGTGAAAACGAGAAATTTACCTGAAACGGCGTCTCCTCCGATTTCGGTCAAATTCACACCATAGCGTCGTCGGGCCCTCAGCAACTCACCCCTAAAATGTTTATACGTCACATTCATCTGTTCACCCGCTAGAGGTGAAAAAATAAAATTAACCCCGAACAGCGTCTCCGATTTTGCTAAAATTTACACCATAGGCTCTTCGGGCCCTCAGCAACTCATCCCTTCAGTGATTGTACGTCACATTCACCCGTTCACCCGCTAGAGGTGAAAAAACTGGAATTCACCCGAAACGGCGTCTCCTGCGATCTTGCTCAAATTCACACCATAGGCTCCCCATGCCCTCAGCAATTCACCCCCAGAGTATTTATACGTCACATTCACCCGTTCACCCGCTAGAGATGAAAAAGTGAAACTCACCCGGACCGGACTCTCCTGCTATTTCGCTCAAATTCACACCATAGTCTTGTCAGGCCCGCAGCAACTCACCCCTCAAGTGATATTCCGTCACATTCACCCGTTCACCCAACCGAGGTGAAAAAGTGAAATTCAAGCGAAACGGTGTCTCCTCCGATATCGCTCAAATTTACAACATAGGCTCCTCGGGCTCTCAGCATTTCAGCCCGAAAGTTATTTTACCTCACATTCACCCGTTCACCCACTAGATGTGAAAAAGTCAAATTTAGCCAAAACGGAGTCCCCTACTATTTCGATCAAATTCACACTTTAGGCTCTTCGGGCCCCCAGCAACTCGCCCCCAGAGTGATTGTACGTCACATTCACCCGTTCACCTGCTAGAGGTGAAAAACTGAAATTAACCCGAAACGGCGACTCCTGCGATCTTGCTCAAATTCACACCATAGGCTCCCCATGCCCTAACCAACTTACCCCTAGAAAAATTATACGTCACATTCACCCGTTCACACGATGGAGGTGAAAAGTGGAAATTCACCCGAAACGGCGGCTCCAATTTTGCTCAAATTCCTACCATAGGCTCTTCGGTCCCTTAGCAACTCATATCTAAGGTGAATATACGTCACAATTACCCGTTCACCCACTAGAGGTGAAAAGTGAAGTTGGGATTTTTTCTTTTTCACCCACTAGAGGTGAAAAATTCGCCATTTTGGGCGACTCTGTCGCTGAACCTGTCACTGAAGACGCCGTTTTGGGTGAATTTCACTTTTTCACTTCTAGCGGGTAAACGGGTGAATGTGACGTATAATCACTTTAGGGGTGAGTTACTGAGGGCCCGATGAGTCTATGGTGTGAATTTGAGCGAAATCGGAGCTCACGCCATTTTGGGTGAATTTCACTTTTCACCTCTAGTTAGTGAACGGGTAAATGTGACGTAAAATCAATTCAGGTGTGAATTGCTTAGGGCCCATGGAGCATATTGTGTGAATTTTAGCTAAATCGCAGGAGACGCCAATTTGGGTGAATTTTACATTTTCACATCTGGCGGACGAACGGGTAAATGTGACGTATCATCACTTTAGGGGTGAGTTGCTGAGGGCCCGGCAAGCCTATGGTGTGAATTTGAGCGAAACTCGGAGGAGACACCGTTCCGGTGAATTTCAATTTTTCACCTCTAGTGGATGAACGGGTAAATGTGACGTAAAATCACTTTAGGTGTGAACTACTGAGGTCCCGAGAAGCGTATGGTGTGAATTTAAGCTAGATTGCTGGAGAGACGCCATTTAGGGCGAATCCGTCGCTGAAGATGCTGTTTCGGGTGAATTTCAATTTTTCACCTCTAGCGGGTGAACGGGTGAATGTGACGTATGATAAGTTTGGGGGTAAATTGCTTAAGGCCCCAGGAGCATATGGTGTGAATTTTAGCTGAATCGCAGCGAGACGCCATTTTGGGCGAATCTGTCGCTGAATCCGTCCGCTGAAGACGCCATTTCGGGTGAATCCTACTTTTTCACCTCTAGCGGATGACGGGTAAATGTGACATAAAATCATTTTAGGTGTGAGTTACTGAGGGCCCGAGGAGCATATGTTATGAATTTAAGCTAAATCGCAGGAGACGCCAAATCGGGTGAATTTCACATTTTCACCTCTAGCAGATGAACGGGTAATTATGACGTATCATTACTTTAGGGGTGAGTTGCTGTGGGCCCGAAAAGCCTTTGGTGTGAATTTGAGCGAAATCAGAGGAGACGCCGTTTCATGTGAATTTGACTTTTCACCTCTGGCGGGTGAACGAGCAAATGTGACGGAAAATAGATTTAGGGGTGAGTTGCTGGGGGTGCGACGAGCCTATGGTGTAAATTGAGCAAAATCGAAGGAGACTCCGTTTTTCGGGTGGATTTCGCTTTTTCACCTCCAGCGGGTGAATGGGTGAATGTGACCTATAATCATTTTAGGGGTGAATTGCTGAAGGCCCGAGGAGCATATGGTGTGAATTTGAGCAGAATCAGAGGAGACACCATTTCTGTTGAATATCACTTTTTCACTTCTATCGGGTTAACGGGTCAATGTGACGTAAAATCAATTCAGGTGTGAATTGCTGAGGGCCCATGGAGCATATTGTCTGAATTTGAGCTAAATTGCAGGAGACGCTGTTTCGGGTGAATTTCACTTTTCACCTCTAGCGGGTGAACGGGTAAATGTGACGTATAATCACTTTAGAAGTGAGTTGCTAATGGCTCGACGAGCCTATGGTTTGAATTTTAGCTAAATCACAGCGAGACGCCATTTTGGGCGAATCTGTCGCTGAATCCGACCGCTGAAGACGCCGTTCCGGCATTTCATTTTTCACATCTAGCGGATGAACGGGTAAATCTGACGTAAAATCAATTCAGGTGTGAATTGCTGA
The DNA here is from genome assembly GCA_034440635.1 of Lepas anatifera. Taxonomy (NCBI): domain Eukaryota; kingdom Metazoa; phylum Arthropoda; class Thecostraca; family Lepadidae; genus Lepas; species Lepas anatifera. Next base: position 3,599,205 of record JAOTON010000634.1, read on the forward strand.
GGGCCCGAGGAGCATGTGGTGTGAAGTTAACCTAAATCGCAGGAGACGCCGTTTTGGGCGAACACGTTGCTGATGCCGTTTTGGGTGAATTTCACTATTTCACCTCTAGCGTGTGAACAGGTGAATGTGACGTAAAATCACTCTAGGGGTGAATTTCTGAGGGCCTGAGGGAGCACATGGTGTGAATTTGTGCTAAATTGCAGGCGACCCCATTTCGGGTGAATCCGTCGCTGAATCCGGACCCTGAAGACGCCGCTTCGGTTGAATTTCACTTTTTCACCTCTAGAGGGTGAACGGATGAATGTGACTGAAAATCACTTTAGCGATGAGTTGCTGAGGGACCAGAGAGCCTATGGTAGGAATTTGAGCAAAATAAGTGACTCTGTTTCGGGTGAATTTCAGTTTGTCACCTCTAGCAGGTGAACGAGTGAATGTGGCGTACAATCACTTTAGGGGTGAATTGCTGAGGGCCCGACGACGCTATGGTGTGAATTTGACCGAAATCGGAGGAGACGCCGTTTCAGGTGAATTTCACTTTTCACCTCAAGCGGGTGAACAGGTGAATGTTACGCATAATCACTTTAGGGATGAGTTCTGGAGGGCAGGGGGAGCCTGTGGTGTGAATTTAATTGAAATAGCATGAGACGCCGTTTCGATTGAATTTCACTTTTTCACCTCTAGCGGTTGAACGGGTGAAGGTAATCTAAATCACTTTAGGAGTGCATTGCTGAGAGCCCGGGGAGCCTATGGTGTGAATTTGAACGAAATCGCAGGAGACGCCTTTCCGGGCGAATCCGTCAATGAATCCGAATGCCAATCTGTTGCTGACTTCATGGACGTCTGTTCTCCCATCATCATCATTTGGTGTTTTAGGGCGCGCCGACAACAAGGGTCATGTGGCGCCCATAATGCTAGACAAGATATGTATAAAAGAGTTTCAACATCTCAGGGGCTTAAGGTGTATCAAGGGGTAAAATTTAAATACACCGCACGTGCTTCAACAAGTCAAAGAGTGAAAAGACAGGTGATTACATCATCATCATCATCATCATAATTGGTGGTTTAGGAGCGCGCCGACAACAAAGGTCATGTGGCGCCCATAACACTAAGTAAAATATATACAGAGGCGTTTCAACAGCTCACGGGACTAAAGCTGTGTCAGAAGTTAAAAAAACATGAACACATAAACAATAATAATAGAATAACACATTGTCAAATCACAACCTAGGTCGGCGAGTAAATAACATTAAAATCGATGCTCCTTAGAAACGATAAAATACGTGAAAGGTCAACGGTCGGAAACTCTCCCAAAAGAGACACCAATGAGGGTGATCCCCCAAGTGTCTAAGCCTCTCAATCTCATAGTCCGGCACTCAACGAGAACATGGCTCACACTCAGCGGGTCGCCACAGCGCGTGCAGTGCGGCGGATCCTCTCTACTCAAGCGGAAATAGTGCGTGGCATGAGTGTGGCCGATCCGCAACCTCGACAGAACAACCTCCTCTCTCCTGGATCCAGCGCTGCTCGAAAACCATTTTCCTAGTTTAGGTTTAATGCTTCTCAACTTGGCTCCTCTAGGATCCTCATTCCATCTCCGCTGCCAGTCACTTACTAAAAACTTCTAACAAGAGCATATAGGTCGAAAAATGGAACATGAAGGCCAGGGGGAACGTCACGTTCTACTGCAGCTTTGCCGCTGCATCTACCCGTTCATTGCCACTGATGCCACAATGGCTTGGAATCCACACAATCACAACATTTTTCCCCTTTTCCTTCAGGACTGTGCAACTTCTGTCTTATAACAACCAATAGAAAAGACGTCGATGCAGTATAAAAGTAAAAAGATTTCCAAGGCCTGTAAAGAGGATAGTGAGTCGGTAAAAAATAACGAACTGTCTTGCCTCGACCTGGACACCTGGTCCAAACACCGAAAAATTGCATACAGTTCAGAGCTAAAAACAGATGCTTCGCGTGGCAAACTAAAACCCATCTCTACACCATCACCAAAAATGCACAGCCCGTGCCATCATCATTTTTCGAACCATCTGTATAAAAGTGGACGTGATTTTCAAAAGACTCAGAACAAAAATCCATAAATAGCTGGCGTATTGCTTCAGGTGTTAAATGTTTGCATTGTTCGAGCAAGCTCGTGTTTGTGTTGACCGCCGACACAACCCATGGTTCAACAGTAGCTACGTCATAATGCTCAACAAGGTCAACGTCAATGCCAGCCTCTGTCAACCAAGCCCGAACCCGTACCCCGGGTGGCGGGCTGAGGCACGCGTACCATTATCGATTCGACGCAGCTAGGGGTCACCAAAGATGTTTGATATGTGGGGTGATGTACCGACTGTTTAATTTTTATTGCATAACGCATAGCAGCATTTTTCGGCGGGTTTTAAGCGGCATTTCATCGGCGTCAACTAGCATACTAATTATTGGAGATGTGCGAAACCCCCCAGTTATTATTCTAATTGCGTGGTGGTGCACAGTGTCGAGAATCTTTTTGCGGACTGGCAGGCGGCCTCATACACAACGCAACCGTATTCGATCTTGGAACGGACGAGCGCCCTATATAACATAATAAGCATCTTTCTGTCAGCGCCATACCTCATTTTGGTTAATACCTTGAGAGTATTAAGCGAGTCAAAACATTTCTACGCAGTTCTTTAAGATGGGGCACATATGTCAGTTTTTTGTCTAGTGTTAACCCAAGGAATCTAGTTTCAGCAACAACTTCGATCTGATTACCGTAGATGAATAATGCTGGGTCTACACAATCGCTACGTCTATTACAAAAATGGGTGACAGGTGATTACGTCCTAGGATGGTGAGTAAATGACATTAAATGAGACACTCTTTTAAAAAAGCGGCAATAGCCGTGAAGTCCACGGTTGGATGCTCTCCAAGCAGCGAATCCAGTGAAGGCGACCCGTGAAAGTATCGCTGTCTCTCAACCTCAAAATCTCGACAATCCACGAGAACGTGGCGCACAGACAGGCGCTCCCCACAGCGAGCACACTCCCGGCAGGACATCTCTACAAAGTAAAAAATAAATGTGTTGCGTGGGTGTGGCCAATGTGAGCCTAGAGAGGATCACCTCCTCCCTCCTTGAACTCGCAGAACCTGAAAAGCGCTTACCGATCAGCGGTTTCAGGGCCCGGAAGCCACTGACCCTTTGGGTCCGTATCCCACCTGTCCTGCCATAATTTAGTCACGTGTTTTCTGAATATGTGGGAACCAATCAGAGCAAGGGGATCCGAAGGCCTGATGGTACGGTGCCTGTTACCTAAGTGTTCTTAGGTATGACTGTGAATGATGGTTTTCAAGTTGGTAGGACCTCGATCGTTTCGACGAAGATACGTTGTTTCCTTATTGTCGATTTATTTGCACCTGGCGTTGTGAACAGGTGATGCAACTTAGCCAAAGTTCCAACACTCTCTTGTCTGTACTTGACCTTACGAGTCCTTCCTCACTCTACTGACATGCTATCTTCTGCAGCACTGTAGGCGTCTGCCTCACTATTAGCTGAGCTCATCAGTCCGTACTCACATCTGCTGATCTATGGCTGTCCTTGCACACACACATGTATCTCTACCACTACACTCTCTCTCACTGTCTCTGCATGTCTCTCTAAAGTCTCTCAGCTGCTCTGGCTGACTCGGCAT